>OZ024837.1:34669621-35045526 GCA_964016985.1 Anodontia alba | reverse complement strand
GCCTTCTTCAGAGGTTTTCAATTTTAAAAAAAAACATAAAAATGTAAAATTTACGAATAAAAGATTATGCCCTTTTCGGGCCCATGTTATTTAGCCCGCTGCGACTTAATAACTGATCGTGTTTAGATATATGTGAAATGTAAACAATACGCGTAAACACAACGTGCAAAAAGTAGAAAGTTTATCTTCAAAACGTATAAAGCTTATCTTTACTATCAACACCACTGTGTCCATATACGCAATGTTTACGATGCACATAAACCTTACACCAAAAGGGATATACACCAAACAGTGTTTTACACCAATACATAAGGCAAATGGGCCCAACTTGCGTAAAATCATGTGAACAAAACGTACCACATAAGCTGTCGCATGCCCTGACTTAGGAACGACGATTCCCTCTACTGGTCGCCCTTGTTGATCCCATATGGCCGTAGAGTGTTCAGACGTCGGATCCAATAGCTCTCTTGCTTTCCTGGTTCGATCTGTCCACTCCGGTTTATGGTCCAAGCAACAAAGGGTGGCGTGGTTGAGGAAATCATGCTCCGGTGAACAGAAATGTTCTGCGACAGGAGACCTCTCGAACGGCTTGTGTTTCCAATCATCTCGGTGGCCGTTCATCCGTTGGTTCACATGATCACCTGTTTCGCCAACATATTGCTTTCCACACTTGGTGCATGTCAAATTAAATACGATGGTTGTCCCTGTCCATATATGCTAAAACACTTCTTCTACACAACTATGAAAGCTTTGAGGCGGAATCTTGATATACAGCGACGGGGACCAAAAGTCTATAAGCTTGTTCAAGATGATACTAGGAAGACCTTTGACCTTTTTCACGGTATGGTAAAATTATGTCCTAGTTGAAGTTGCATGGCATTTGCAGATGAACAAAAGCTGTTTTTATCAGGTGAGCGAATCGTGGCACATGGGCCTCTTGTTTTACTTTTTCTAAATTTTCAACAAATTCATTATACTGCTTGAGAATGTGTCTAAAATTGCTTGATTAGTAGCATAAAGTGTAGATCCCGATCAGACGCTGCGTGTCTCCGTGTGTTATGTCCGCATATGCCAAAAATTCGAAGGCACGTTTTCATTTGTTGTTAAAATATTACCATTGGGTGATTCTCTGGGGATGAACATAAAAAATGTGTCTCGTATTCCCAACTATAATTACTGGTAACGGAGTTTGTGAGGCAACACATATCTAACAAAAAGAATTTGTTCAGCAGACATTGATGTGGTTCTGTTGGGACTGTATGCCAATTGCCATGCGCAGTCAAAACAATTTTACTTTACTTGACACTGTGTGCTTAAGGAAAATGGATGTACTTTCTGTCAAAACAGTTTTACATCCCTTCTGAAAAGGGGGCTGCTCCAAAATAAAAGAATATGCGCTCCTTGTGGATAAGGACTTTCCTTTTGGAGTAAAACCTTTTCAAAAGGGATTTTGGTCTTCAGGAAAGAAAACGGGAACTCACAAACTCTCAAAAATTGTCACCTTTATACAATAAAAAAGCTATGTGTATTAAGTCTACTTAAAATGTTTTAGCGTATAGCACTCTGGATAAATTTTTCAGGAGACGACGAAATATGTTGCACAGGAAACAAGATATGACATTCTTGCAAATTGTCGGAGACAATTTGCATGAAATGTCAAATCTTGTTTCCTGGAAAAATAAGAAAAGTTTTTCAATTTGCTGTCTGCTGAATTTGCCCAGAGAGTTGTAAGGTCAACTGCTTAAACTTGTAACCTGCTCATGGGATACTTTACCATTAAACATTAATATTTCTATCGTCAGAGTTTAGCGCCATGTCATCCTAGTGGTTTTATAATACAACTGTTTGGTTTCCCAATGCGTTCTTTGTTCACAGCGTATCATCACGTGTTCAACATGATGTATAACAGTAGCCATAAAAAGTAAAATGTTTCAACCAATGGCGTCAACGATTTGGGTGATTTGGAGTTTAACGGTCGACTAAAAGTCATTTCAAGCCAGTCAGTTTACCCAACACTTTTCCTGGGCAGGCTTAGTCCTCTAAGCGGTTAATCAGTACTTTCACACATTCTTTCGATAGAAACTGACAACTGCTCTTCTTGAATTAGCGGAAGGGAGAGAATGACCGTTGAAAATATTTCATGATCAATCTCCGCGAAACAATCTTGCCGAACCCGGCGGGGATCGAACCTGCGATCTTCTGATTACAAGACTGAGCCACGGAGGCCAGCATGAAGATTAAACTTGGAAGAGCCATTCATTTGGCGCATTTCAGACATATATTTATCAAATTGATTGGTTAAGGGAGCTAGCTACACGTTCAGTGGAGAAAAGTCTATGCTCAGATGCTTTGCCTTTCTTCTACAGAGGACTCTATTCTAAAAGGCAAGACTTTTGCTCTCCTTGGGCAAAATTCTTCCTCATTAGAGTAGACTCATTTTTAGAAGAGGCTTGGTGTGCGCGTACAGGTTGTCAAATAGTCACAAAGCGGTTCCTTGCAAACAAAACAAAACAAAACAAAAAAAAAAAAAAAAAAAAAAAAAAAAAAAAAAAAATCAGAAAAAAATGTCCCCTTAGGCGTAGAAAAAAAATAGCTGTGTTTCCGCTAACCCGACCGACCCTGTTTCAAACACCCGACCCTGCTACTTTTTTATCAGTAAAAATGCAGCAAAAAGAAAAAAAATGCACCGACCCTCAACAAAATATCTGTATTTTCATAATATTGCAGACCCGACCCTGTACTTTTCTGGAGATGAAAATAGAAAAAAAAGCATGTTAGCGGAAACACAGCTATTTTTACGCCCTTAAATATAAGCTACATATCGGCCTCACCATGCTTAAACATATCTTCGGGCAGATACGGACAGCGAAGGCCATAATCAGACTGCGCGGACGCGCAGTCTGATCAGGGCCCTCGCTGTCCGCTACAAGAATCTTTAGACACTATAGAATGCATCAATATTAATGTGGAGCAAAGAATCACTTGAATCTGTAAATTTTGCGCATTTTGAGTATTTTGCGCATGTTCGAACACTGAAAAGAATAACTGGTAAATCCTAGTTAATATAGGGATGGTTTTTCATGCATTAACATTTGCCAGGTCCCGTGGGAGATGTTGAAAACCGAGGCCGAAGGCCGCGGTTTTCAACACCTCCCAAGGGACCTGTCGAATGTTAATGCATTCAAAAACCATGTTAGGTCGCTGTTATTGCATAAAAACTGAAAACATTTGCTACATTTTGCGTTATTTCTTGTACTATTTTGTTTCGCCTTTTAACTGATGTCTCGCGAACGTAATTTCCACGTACTATGCTCGTTCTAGGGCCGGGCAGTACACATCTCGTAACGGCAGCAAATTTGTGGCCCCGGTACGATCATATTGAAAGTTGCGTAGCCATGCATTAACAGCGCGTGAATTGCCTTATTAATACACGGCTTTTCGCCGGTGCCGGTTAATGCACGGCTATTAATAACGTGCGACACTGCTTTTTATGCAATAATTAGTGTTTAAACGGACAAACCTTAAATAAAGACAAAAATACTGATACTGATAATGAGAATGATTATAATCATAACTTTTTTTTTTAAACATAGCTACATACGTTATATAATTCTTACTGTAATAATTGTTGTTGACATATTCAGTTGAGTAGAGGTAGGATACATTTGTAATAATCTTTTGTATTATTATTACCATTTTTATCATCATTATTAGTAGTAGTTTTTGTATTAAAATTATTGTTATTGTTATTTTTATTATTTAAATTATCACAGTTATTAATTTCATAATTATTATTTTTATTGTTATTGTTATTATTTTTCTTGTTTTACCATGTTATTTGGGTTTGTGGATTTTGTGTCTTCAAACACTAATCAATTTGTAAAGTTTACTTTTTTCAGTGAAGGCAGTTCTTTGGCTGGACTTTGCCCGTGTCGTTAGGATTAACAATGTTGAAAATGAGGAAGGACGTCGGGAGATACTATACCTTATAACAGGTAAGCTAGCAAATACTCACATCAGTCTGCCCATCCACGCCGTTTTATCAGAGTTCTCGCTGTCCTCTTAAATAATATAATCTATAAGGGTTACCTCTAGAAAGACGGAACAAATGAAAGAACGAAAACCAGAGTCTTTTTTTTCATTAATTCTCTTCATATAGCAGTAACGTAATTAACAGGACTGCAAACGTCCCTTAGCACCAGTTTCATTTATACTGTTTATAATGCAGCAATGTAGTTTAAAGGACTGCGAACGTCTCCTAGCACCAGTTTCATTGTACTCTTTATATGGCAACATCGTAGTTTACAGGACTGCAAACGTCCCTTAGCACCAGTTTCATTGATACTGTTCATAATGCAGCAACATAGTTTAAAGGACTGCAAGCATCTCCTAGCACCAGTTTCATTGGTACTCTTCATATGGCAACAACGTAGTTTACAAGACTGCAAACGTCCCCTTGTACCAGTTAAATTAATGCCTTTGTATGGCAGCAACGTAGTTTACAGGACTGCTAACGTCCTCTAGCACTAGTTTCATCAATACTTTTTATATAGCAGCAACGTAGTTTACAGGAATGCAAACGTCCCCTTGCACCAGTTTCATTGATACTCTTCATAATTATGCCAACAATGTAGTTTATAGGACTGCAATCGTCCAAAAGCACCAGTTTCATTCATACTCTTCATATGCCAGCAACGTAGTTTACAGGAGTACAAACGTCCTCTTGCACCAATTTCATTGATGCTTTTCATATGCCAGCAACGTAGTTTACAGGACTGCAAACGTCCCCTCGCATTAGTTTCATCGGTACTCTTAATAGGCCAGCAATGTAGTTTACAGGAATGCAAACGTCCCCTTGGAATGCAAACGTCCCCTTGCACCAATTTCATTGATGTTTTTCATATACCAGCAACGTAGTTTACAGGACTGCAAACGTCCCCTCGCATTAGTTTCATTGATACTCTTAATATGCCAGCAATGTAGTTTACAGGAATGCAAACGTCCCCTTGCACCAATTTCATTGATACTTTTCATACGCCAACAACGTACATGTAGTTTACAGGAATGCAAACGTCCCCTAGCATTAGTTTCATTCATATTCTTCATATGCCAGCAACGTAGTTTACAGAAATGCAAACGTCCTCTTGCACCAATTTCATTGATGCTTTTCATATGCCAGCAACGTAGTTTACAGAACTGCAAACGTCCCCTCGCATTAGTTTCATTGATACTCTTAATATGCCAGATATGTAGTTTACAGGACTGCAAACGTCCCCTAGCACCAGTTCCATTGATACCCTTCATATGTCAGCAACGTTGTTAACAGGACTGCAAACGTCCCCTACCACCAGTTTAAGTGATACTCTTAAGCGGAACTCGATCTTCTAAGACACTTTGCCCGAAGTTATAAAACTTTTTTTATGCTCAGCTGTGCATGACTTTTATCTGCTAACAAATGTGAAAATGCCAACAATAGTTGGCGTTTTCATATTTATTAACAGGGAAATTTTCATGCTCAGTTATTAGTAGCAAGAAAGAATTTGTGATTGTTAGTAATTTGAGATTTATTAGCAGGACAAATTTTATGCTCAGCTGAGTTGAGCATGAAAAACGTTTATAAACTCAGGGCCTAAATGGACTCAATGTTCTAAAGAAAAACAGAAATAAAAACTGCACTGATGAAGCATGGGGTGACGTTTTACGGCCGCCACACGGTTTAGATCACCAGCTGCATTACATATAACGTTACCCTTGGACACAAAGCATTAAAACGAATTAATTGACAGTCTTTAATTAGCCGTATCTTAACCCTGGTCCTGCTGAAATCAAATATACCCTACCTTTATAAACAGTGTAGATCCAGATCAGTTGGCTTTTGAAGAAGCCAGCTGATCTTGATCTACGCTTGTCATTAAATATATCAATTTGTATCAAAATCCGGGATCAAGTAACCGGATTGACTGAAAATTCGAGGTGAGCATGGTATCTTAATTCAATCACCATGACAAGGGTTTAGGAGGCTGGATACAAATAACTTTGCAAAGGGAGAAAACTGGGAGCGAATTCTTTTCATTTTGAGTAGGCCCCTTTCCAGAAGGGAGAATAAACCATTTAGACGAAGTTTTGAAAGTTTATTCGTTCACTTTGAAATGAAATAGATGTAATAAATGTAACAGACACTATTCAATGTTCTGTTGTTTTTTTTTAAACAAAATAAAAAAAAAAATGCAGAGATATGCAACCAGGAAAAGAAAAATAACCTTCGCTAGATATCGGAAGAGGTTAGAGTGCCGGTCTTTAAGACACCGAGAGACATGTAATGCCGCTCCGTGTCATTCTAACCTTAATCCGGTGCTTTTGGGAGGGCTGTACTCCGTAATTGTGGAATTTCCTGGTTATCTCTATACTTATCACAAAGTAATCAAAATTCCCAACATTCAGCATGTAATATCTCTCGATGAGGTTGGTCTGCATGCATGAAAATGTGATAAATCAATTGTACCATGGTTCGTGCGCATGTCCGTGCGATAATGCACTCCCTCACGCTGGTGCATCATCGCATCATCGCATCGTACATGCGCACGAAGCATGGTACAACTAAGACTCAGCAAATTCCATTGTCTCTATGTAAATAAAACTTACGTTAATTTTCAGTGAACGAAAATCATACCATAGCTGGTCTATTGAATAATTTTCAGCTTTGAAAACTATACTATATTTTATTTATAAGTGCGTTCAACGGGAACTGCTTCGCAGTTCCCCGAACCGCCGAGCAGACGCACTACTATTGACTAACGATGTAACCAGTGATATGTGTGACCAAAAATGTGATCCTGAAAAACAATAAGCGTTCCATGATTTGGCATGACACGGCGACCGTGCCAATAATAGCAACAAAACAGCCAATAACGCCAAGTTTTCCAATTGCAAGGGGTTGAATCACGAGACTAATGACGTCAGCCTACAAAATTTGCGATGGCGGCCATTTTGAATTTTGTCTCCACTTCGAATTTTATTTCTATCCATTCTCCGTCTGTTTACAAGCTAAACATAATTCGTTTTGTGCACAAGGTACACTTTGATGTAGATTTTTAGATAACACATAGACTTCACGCTCTTTTCACGTGATAATCTAAAAAAAAACTTCGATACAATAATGTGTTTGTTCCACCGGTTTGTAAATTGTTATTTTTATGTTGTTGTTTTTTTCTGCGATGGCGGCCATTTTGAATTTTGTCTCCACTTCGAATTTTATTTCTATCCATTCTCCGTCTGTTTACAAGCTAAACATAATTCGTTTTGTGCACAAGGTACACTTTGATGTAGATTTTTAGATAACACATAGACTTCAAGGTCTTTTCACATGATAATCTAAAAAAAAACTTCGATACAATAATGTGTTTGTTCCACCGGTTTGTAAATTGTTATTTTTATGTTGTTGTTTTTTTCTGCTTTTTATAATGTGTAGACTCGCAAAAAAAAAAAAAAAAAAAAAAAAAAAACAGACAAAAACGCACGAAATGTTCAAAAATCTTTAGGAAAAGTTCTGAAGTAGTGAAATGGATTTCAGAGAAGCGAACGATAGTGTAGTGTTGTTGTACCAGTCACTGGCAAACTCTAGTTTTCGGTATTCGGAAAGCATGGCCCCCGCCCATCGGGGCCCGCGAAATAGATGAGCTCCATTGCAGAGCTGCTAGTAACTAAGGAGGACACGAATTCATGTGATCGGGTCAAGTAAAAGTCCCACAAATTTGGAGGCAATGTTTCTAAACTACTGAAATATTGTTGACTTGGACACTATATCGCAATTCATGCAGTGGATTCAGGAGTCAAGCGTGGTCTGAAATCAAATTCAGTTAAATCTGGCCAACCCACCTAAGAAACATGTGATGATAATTTGGACGCACGGATGTAGGTAGCACCTATTAAATTCATAATTGGTATCATGGGTGTACTTAAGAATGACTGTCAACCATGCAGATTTTTAAGGTGTTTCAGCTGCATCAATGCACCGTAACCTTTACCACTATCTTATTACGAAAAAACGCCTATTCAAATATATAGAAAATTTCACCTCGAACATCTGAAAATTTTCAGATGAAAAATTCTGATATTTTTCATATTTCTGCTCAAAACATAGATTGTGGGTACTCGTAAAAACCGCCTCGGCGAGGCGGTTTTAACGAGTACCCGCAATCTATGTTTTTGAGCAGTAAAGAAAAATAATGTCTACCCCTGTAAACCCCTGTTTTACTATATAAAAGTGGGGTTTAAGGGGGGCAAAATTATATAGGTATGTTTTCGTGATGTGGGCTAATTTAGCAGACGACATTGTTTTCATAATTTTCTCAGAAAACAGGTTTATGTGTTTCAAGCAAATTGTTTGCAGTTTCAGAACCTGTTTTCTGGGTAAATGAGAGAAAATATTTCAAAATTTAGTCTGGCTCCAGTCATTTCTGCATTTGTTTGTTATTCTTTATCACTTGCTGTAGCTGTAGCAAATTGTGTCTCTTTAATCACATTTCACTTCTTGACTAATATCTTTTTTCACTAAGGGACACAACTGATTAAATCATATAAACTGTACTAGATTGTTTACCTTTGTAAAGAAAAGAGAAAATGACAGGAAATATGGAGTCTTGAGACAGATTATTCAAAGTGTCGTATGCTGAAAGTTTTAGCCAGAGTGCTAAGCGTTAAATACTTTCATTTCTTGACAAATAAGAGATGGGCAAACTAAAAGTAATATGATCTCCTAGGGTGGTGGTTAGCCAGTCAATCGGGAAGAAATTCGGGGCACAGATATCCAAACTTGCTGCACTATACGTGTACATGTATGTAGACAAAAGCAGGATTTTCAAGGGTGTACATTATATAATTGGGTCTGCTCAAAATAAAAAAAAAAAAAAACAAACAAACAAAAAAAAAAAAAAAAAAAAAAAGAAAAAACAATGACTGTTGGTACTCATTACATTTCCCCTCAATTAGGCACCATTTGAGCCCTTTAGTTTGAGATATCAGTGGTGGAAATAAAAGGATTTGGAAGGTAAGAAACACACACCTAACTAACCCGAAACTGTTATTTATTCAGTTTGGTCTAGGCATTACTTTGATTCATTAATGTTTGATATGATAAAAGTCAACTGTATATTTGTGTATTTGCGTGTTTGCAAAAAGCAGAGATTTATAAATAATTTTGGGAATCTGGAATGTCAATGGAATTGTAAATACGTTTATGTATGTTTTTTAAACCAGAGATTTGCGAATGATTTGGGGCAGCTGGCATGTCAGTGGAATGTACAATGTAATGAACAACATGAGAAGATGACCTCTGCTCTATTTGCAAACTGCGAAAGCACAGATCAGCTTTCCACTCGCGCAGTCTCGGTTCTAGACTGGCTCCAGTCTCCAGTTACTAAACATTTTTTTTCTTATAAACCTTTTTGATAATCCACTAAAATACAACCAACATAATATCATGACTAGAAAGGCTGGTCACTAGTGACCAGCCTTTATAGTCTTGATATTATTTTGGTTGTATTTTTAGTGGATTATCAAACCACTAAAATAAAACCAAAATAATCATAACTATAAAGGCTGGTCACTAGTGATATAGTCATGATATTATTTTGGTTGTATTTTAGTGGATTATCAAGCAGGATTATAAGAAACAAATATTCAGTCACTGGAGACTGGAGCCAGTCTATTCTGTTTATTAGTGTATTCTACAATATCAAGTTAGCGGCCATTGAAGGCACGAATTCACTTCGTAGGCACTTTTCTCACTTTGTACATGTACTTCATATATGATCCTCAACGTCGGAAAAACGAGCCATCTGACATATGCGCCCAGTGAAGATTCAGATCAGCCTGCGCATTCGCGCAGTCTGATCAGAATTTTCACTTGGCGCATTTTGGATAGCCAAGGTTGCAAAGTTTCTTCATGCGGACAACGAAAACTCTGATCAGACTGCGCGGATCTGAGTCGTCGTTGGCGCACATGTCAGAAGGTACGCTTTCTCATGCTGTGGCATACAAGTATTCTGGAAACATCAAATGAACCGAATCTTCAGGAACCGTACAGTTAGACGTGCGCCCATCGAAGATAAGATAAGCCCGCGAATTGGCTCTGTCGGATAAGAGTCATCACTGGTTGTATTTATTTTTTCATGCGGACAACGAGGTCTCTGATCAGACTGCGCGGATGCGTAGACTGATTTGAGTCTCTGTTGGGTGCTTACGTCAGAGGATACGTTTTAGAAGAGCAGTTATCAGTTTCTGGCGAAAGAATGTGCACAATACTGGTTAACCGCTTAGAGGACTAAGGCTGCCCAGTAAACATGTCGTTAGGCAAACTGACCGCGCTCGACATGACCCCATTGGGTTGACTGGGCCGTAAAACCTCAACACAAATAAACAAACAAACGATACGTTTTCTCACCAGGGTTTCCCTCAGGGTTTTAAAATGCGGGTCTCAGTGACTCCCTTATGTGGAATTAAGGGGTCCTTTAATAAGATTAAGGGGTTTGTTGTATTAAAGCTGTAAACCGTTAAAGCACTAATCACAACTACAGCAGACGACACATTGAAATGCTTTATGTTTCCGAGAAAATAAGACTTGACATTTCTTGTGAATCATCTTCTAGGCAGATGATTCACAAGAAATGTCAGGTCTTATTTCCTCTGAAAAACTGCAAAAAGAATTTTAGAATGTTGTCTGCTACAAGTTTGCCCAGTGCTTTCAAGGTTAACTGTTGACCAAATAATGATAATTCTTGCCCTTTAGATCACAAATAGATCAACACACAAAGCCATAGATAAATGAAATCAATTTTGGATTATTAATATCTGTATCACTAAGGACCCTTGCCCCTAAAATTTGAGAGTCCAGAACAAGGTTTTGGGAGTAAAAACTGCCAAAATGCGAGTGAGGGAAAACCATGCGGATCTTTTTTTGTTTTGTTGTGTTTTAATTACTAGACCATTGGGGCCCTTTCAATGATGCCGATCAATAGCATCTGGAATTGTTGCTAATGTTTTTGACAAATTAATTTCCGTAAATTACAATAAGGCCATTCCCAATTGTTCTATGTAAAGCGTCCGTCTAAGCAAGCAAAACCTATCTACCTATCAGGAAGATATACTCGGCTATAGACTGGCTCAAGTCTCCAGTGACTAAATATTTCTTTCATAATCCTGTTTGATAATCCACTAAAATAAAACCAAAAAAATACCATGACTATAAAGGATGGTCACTATAGTGACCAGCCTCTATAGTCATGATATTATTTTGGTTTCATTTTAGTGGATTATTAAACAGGATTATAAGAAAAAAAATATTAGTCACTGGAGACTGGAGCCAGTCTAATTCGGCTAAGGCATGTATTGCTTAAACTACTTTATTAGAACCAAACGTTGTATAACTGACTACAACATCAGAGCAAATTTCATTTAAAGCCATATTCATACCTCCAGTGAAGGCGCTCTTTACAACTAGAACAATAATAATCTTTGTCTTATTTCTCAATGAAAACATATGCTCATCAGAAGCGCCTATAATGCGCATTTGATACAATGTAAGTACCAACAACCTATGTTTTCGTGGAGAAATAACAAAAATAGTTACTTGATACAACGGAAGACCTTTACCACAGTATGTATAACGTTCAGAATTTTATGTGTTTTTTTTTTTTTTTTTTTTTTTTTTTTTTTTTGTTTGTTTTTTTGAGGATTGAGAAGTTTATTTATATTGTTTTTTTTTTCCTCGAAATCCAACCCTCCCGTGGACGTTACACATAGAACAAACTTGGATTGGCCTAATGTATAGTCTCACATTCCCGGTCTCTGAGGTAGGACTACACTCTCTTTAACATCTGAATCAACATTATGTTCTGACAGAGAATATAAGCTTAAGTCTCCTGTCGAGCACTTGGAACTGTAATATTTATATGTCTTTTATTTTACACTTGATAGGATAAAATATATCATTTAGTGATCATCTCGTTAAGAAATAGGAAACCGGTTGCTCTGGTTTTCTTTGCTTTGTGGCGTGTGGCGTTGTCTGTAGTACAGTCCAAGGGACTCTCTGAAATAAATCGAGATATCCGTACGTCGACATATCAGATTTGCAAAATTTAGGGAAAAAAATACATCATGAAAACATGCATATATAATTTTGACCCCCTTATACCCCACTTTTATACAGTAAAACTGGGGTTTACAGGGGTTCACATTATTTTTCTTATTTCTGCTCAAAAAATAGATTGTGGTACTCGTTAGAACCGCCTCTCCGAGGCGGTTCTAACGAGTACCCACAATCTATGTTATGAGTAGAAATATGAAAAATATCAGAGTTTTTTATCTGAAATTTTTTCAGTATTTGGAGGTGAAATTTTCTATATATTTGAATAAGCGTGTTTTCGTAATGTATCGAACAGCCACATTTCAGAAATGAATATGTAATATGTAATTTGAGTCCTGAAGTTAGATATATATTAAAAATATTGTGGAAAAGAGGAGAAAGAGCAATTTCTCCTCTTTTCCACAATATTATTACCTGTTATAAGATTTCCATGTTAAAACAAGGACAAGATTTTCACTTCGAGAGCGATTATTCGAGAAAAGCGATGTCGAGATAGCGAGAGTCGAATGTAGTTGGTTTGCTGTTTGGTTGGCTATGCTCTGTGATTGCACATATTCTTAGACATCTTTTAAATTATGTTTCGAACATTTTTCGTGACGCACCACCTATCTTTGTGCTGAGCAATAGCGCATATATTACTGATACAAATAACGATTTGAATTTATGATATAATCTATAAAGTATGTCCGTGGAAATAAATACTATACTAAAGAACAAAAATTGGAGTTTCGGTTTCATTGAGGTTCTTCATAGTACATCATTGTAGAGTCTGCAGTATAAGTCACAATAAAAGTCATGATGTCATATAAGAACAGCGAATATTAATGTCAGCCTGCGTACCCGCGTAATGTAATCAGGGTCTTTTCTGTTCGTCTATATATATATATATATATATATATATATATATATATATATATATATATATATATATATATATATATATATATATATAGTCCAAAAATATACATTGGTGGTCAACGAAGGTTCTTATCTGACGGAGCAGGCGCGAAGTTGACCTGTAACCTTTTCTTGTTAGCAATTTAACCTTTACCACTCCCTGGGCTAATTCAACAGACGACAAATTTGATGATATATTTCTTATTTTTCGCAGAAAACAGGATTTGACTTTTAATGCAAATTGTCTACGCTTGAGACAATTCGCATGAAATGTTAAAATCTGTTTTCAGAGAAAAATAAGAAAAGTATTTTAATATGTCGTGTGCTGAAAATTCTACCCAGAGTGCTAAGCCTTAATTGACATCAAACAAACATGCAAACACTATAAAAAGAATACATCAAAGAATTATTGGGCGGATGCAATAAATGCTCAGTAAGGTCATCTCCTTCCTCTGTAGCTGCGTAAGTGCTGTATTCTCATGGTACGATCCGTATATATTCTGCATTGGTAATCTCCTATTCAGGTTTCTTATCTCGACGAGCCCAGACTATTGCCTAATACATCATGATTTGCTGTCAAAGTGGACAGAGTATTGGACAGCAAACTACAATAATACTCTACATATGCAGAATGCATTGCTGAGTGCTGTCAAACAGTAGTACTAACAGAATCTTAATTTGTAAAGATGCTTATTCGAGTGATTAAACTATTTTGTACTTGTGCATGGCCACGAATACAAATTATCAGCTAGCATTTTACATAAATCTATGATGAACTATTATCGGCCCGACAGGGCACCTATCGGGTGCCCTGTCGGGCCGATAATGGTTCAATATAGATTTATGACTGTCCGACTTTGATTAGATCTGTGCAGATGCGCAGCCTTATCTGAGTTTTCACTAGGCGCTCATGCAGTCTTGTAGGACAGGCTGTGCCCTGGCTCGTCTTATTACAATCCAATAGTATTTTGCAAATGAGCCAGCGCTCGACTAAACTAACAATAAGACCAGTGTGACTAGCAAAGACTCAGATCAGCCTGTACATTTGTCCAGTATGGCAAGGATTTTCGTTTATCCCTCTTTTGGATAGCACGGAGGCTTTAGAAGGCACTTGCTATCAGCGAAGACTCTGATCAGTCTGCGCGGATGCGCAGGCTGATCTGAGTCTTCGCTGGTGGCAATAATGGCGTAGGTTTTGTCGTGCACTGGCTCAAACTATGTTGTATCTTTACCAACGTTTCTTTCAACCAAGTTACAATGAATCATGTATTCTTCAGATTAAAACATTTTAGTAAAAGATATTCAGTGTTCTTAAATGTTCACTCTTCAATTCAAGTGCATTCGCCAAATCCAGTCGTGCATTTGAACCATATCTCGAGAAAAGGATGTTGAAAGTTTGATCATACGACAACGACTCTGTTCATACTGTCCATCATTCCACAGTCCCATTAGTGCATTTATTCTGCGTCGATACAATCTGAAGTATCTGCGACGCGTCAAGCAAACAAAAAGGGTCTTGAACATGCGCATCTCAATTCATACATTCTGTAGCATCCACTGATTATGTAAGCGGACAGTGAAAGCCTTGATCAGCCTGCGCTTATGCGCAGGCTGATCTGGGCATTCGCTGTCCGCAAATACCCGGATACGTTTTCGCATGGCGCGGCCCATCTAATAGTTTCTGTTACCAGGAAGCGAGGGCGCTGATCAGGGTACGTGGACTATCAGGCTCATCTTGTATTGCCCGTATTTAACACAAAGTAACATTTCCGCGCGACGGGGCTAAAACGAAATGCACTCGCTGCACAAATAGCATATTTAGACACGGAAAGAAACGCAATAATGGAATTGGAAAATTTGGTTCTAATCTAAACAAACACGCTTGCAGAGTTGCAAAAGATCATACATATTTAATTCAAATACTATTAAAATAATGAAAAATGTTCCAAGGAAGAAATGCTTTATGCTATGTTAACGCTTTCAACTCCGAGACTAAAACATGCGCCTTTACAAACAGTGTAGATCCAGTAACGAGCCGTCTCATCAGGATCTACACTGTTTGCCAGTATGCGTTTGATTTTTTACTGAAATCGCTATTTTCAACATAAATAAATATTGTCATAATTCAGATATGGAAGATATCATGTCTGCTCAGAAACTCGGGGTTGAAAGGATTAATTAAAACACAATTTGAATAAAAAAATGTCTCAAGGAAGAAACAAACAATTTATGCCATTTAAAAAGAACAATACACGTTGGCCTGCGTGGCCTACGTAAAGGTGCACCACTTTCGCGGTCATTTACCGATCCATCGCATTTGTCATTTACACAGTCTGGCCCTTACAACGAGTGGGAAGTGTAAAAATTGCAACTCTCATTATATTAGATGTTAGTGGACATCTGTATCATTCCCTAATCATATGACCTCTATAATCCAAGTGGGCATTTTCAAATTAAAGACTTTTGTCTTCCTGCCATATAATAAGGACAATTATTGCATACACATTCAATAAGCTTGAACTCCAAGCTTATTGAATGTGTATGCAATAATTGTGAAATAATTCTATTCAAGGGTCAAATAACATTTTGTAAGGCTTAATATAAAAATGTTAAAATTATTTTAATACGCTACTTGTCAAACGTGACATATTTTCATTTCCTTTGGGATCGTTGGGCCCATTGTTGTATCTTTGAAAATGGAATTCTGCTCATGTATATGCTAGAGGGCGTAAGCAGTGTTGCAAACTTCATTACTGCTTATGAAGAGTCAATAAAACCGAGACTGTAATGTGTTCTTTGCTTCCAAAGACAATTGTTTAGACTTTTAGGAAGATGTACACATCCCTGAAAACTGCAATGCTGTCATTTTCAAAATAAAGACGTTTGTTTTCCTGCCAAATAATAAGGACAAATATTGCATACACATTCAATAAGCTTGAACTCCAATGAAATAATTCTATTTAAGTGTCAAATAACATTTTGTAAAGCTTAATATAAAATTGTTAAAATTATTTTAATACGCTTTTTGGCAAACGTGACTTATATTTTCATTTCCTTGGGGATCGTTGGGCCCATTGTTGTATCTTTGAAAATGGAATTCTGCTCATGTATATGCTAGAGGGCGTAAGCAGTGTTGCAAACTTCATTAGTGCTTATGAAGAGTCAATAAAACCGAGACTGTAATGTGTTCTTTGCTTCCAAAGACAATTGTTTAGACTTTTAGGATGATGTACACAGCCCTGCAAAACTGCAATACTGTCATACGAAGAGTTTGAATGAAACCGATACTTTGGTTTCCGATCTTTATGCGCTCTTTGTTCCCAGAGGCATCCTGGGTGTCATTGATAGACTATCTTCCGTGGTTGAATCTATTCCTGGACTTCTTCTATCCCACATTCTATAGATTTATTCATCACGAAAATATACCTTTATATTTTTACCCCCTTAAACCTCACTTTTATATAGTAGAACTGGGTTTACAGGGGTAGACATTATTTTTCATATTTCTGTTCAAAAATATAGAGTGTGGGTACCTGTTACAACCCCCTCGACGAGGCGGTTCTAACGAGTACCCACAATCAATGTTTTGAGCAGAAATATGAAAAATATCAGAATTTTTATCTGAAAACTTTACGTTTTTTTTTTTTTTTTTTTTTTTTTTTTTTTTGTGTGTGTGTGTGTGTGGTGAAGTTTTCAATATATTTGAACAGGCGTGTTTTCGTAATGTAATTTCATTGCGGACTGTGATAAGTGCCGTGTGGCAGCCGTACAATTCTCCCTGTACTTTATCATGATGCAGTTTATTATTTTCATTATCCCTGGGATCATTACGCCTATTCTAGCACCATGCAAAAGTCGGGTCCCGCTTTAGTCGATGCTGGGAGAACTGATATAGCCCTGCAAAGTGCAATGCCCTTATACGAAAATTTTCAATGAAAAAAAAGACTCCTAGGCTATCCGAGTTTCATTTTGTTTTTCTTTTTTTATGCGTTTGGTGTTTCCAAGGGTACACCAGGTAGCCTTTACACAAAAAAAGAACCCAATGGCTCGAACATATTCGGGACCATAAAAAAATATTGGATACATGGGTAGCTAGAGCCAATGAGGGTAAATCATAGCACCATGTCAGGAAGCTAATGGTGATAATTCAGGGAGGTCTTTTTGATCTTCTATATGATAATGGTATGTTGAGTGTACTCAATAGAATTGCCTCGATGAGGCGATGCTAATGAGTACACACAACATACAATGTCATGATAAATAAGATTTTTTTTCTCTAAATATTTGTTTTCTTAAGCTATCGTAAGAATCTCGTGGAAACTCAAAAACGAAGTAGCCAGGGTAAACGAGCCATCGGTGTTCGCATCACGAAAACATACTTATATAATTTTGACCTCCCCTAAACCCCACTTTTATATAGTAAAACTGGGGTTTACAGGGGTGTACATATTTATCTTATTTCTGCTCAAAAAACATAGATTGTGGGTACTCATCAGAATCGCCTCGGCGAGGCGATTCTAACGAGTACCACAATCTATGTTTTGAGTAGAAATATGAAAAATATCAGAGTTTTTTATCTAAAAATTTTCAGGTTTTTTTTTAGATGAAATTTTCTGTATATTTGAATAGGCGTGTTTTCGTAATGGATTGTACATGTATATCTAACTTGACAGCACTTCAGTTTCTGGCGAAAGAATGTGCACAATACTGGTAAACCGCTTAGAGGACTAAGCCTGCCCAGTAAACGTGTGGTTAGGTAGACTGACCGCGCTCGACATGACCCCATTGGGTTGACTGGGCCGTAAAACCTCAACACAAACAAACAAAGACAGCACTACAGCTTGTGCGATGTGTCGTGTTGCGACCGTAAAAGGTCTCCCCGTACGTCATCATAGGGCATTTCTATTGCTATTCTGCCAATGCTGATACTCCAATTTTACATTCTCTAATGTTTTCTTTAATTTCAGTGACAACACAAAACAGCACTTCATCGAAAACAGAAGTAACAAATGAAGGCAAATCGCTTCCTAAATACTAGCTATACCAAATCGCGCGTTCCTTACGAATCACCTACACAACAATTAAGCTTTTTTTATTATCAAATGATCATTCTAGCATAGGCGGATAACGAATGTCCAGATCACAATGCCTAAGTCATTTGCTGCCCGTTGAATACTTTTGGCTGTTTAATAATATAAGACGATCCACAGCTGGTTTGATGAGATAACACTGCTGCGCGATCTAATCTTGGCCTTTGCTGTGCATGTGTGCAATAAGAAACCTATACGCATAACAAGACGCTATTACAACTGTAACTATTACAGAATGTATATTGTTAAAAACAATGACTCCCCCTCCAGCGCGTCAGAGTCCCGTTGTGGGAAAATCGACATTTCCATCACGAAAACATGCCTATATAATTTTGACCCCCTTAAACCCCACTTTTATATAGTAAAACTGGGATTTACAGGGGTATGCAATATTTTTCTGATTTCTGCTCAAAAAACATAGATTGTGGGTACTCGTTGAGGCGGTTCCAAAGAGTACCCACAATCTATGTTTTGAGCAGAAATATGAAAAATATTAGAATTTTTTATCTAAAAATTTTCAAATTTTTGGTGGTGAAATTTTCAATATATTTGAATGGGCGTGTTTTCGTAATGGGCCGAACCATACGAAAATATATCTTCGGGCATATGCGCTAACAGAAATATTGGATACTATGGAATGCATTAAAGGAAAGAAAATGCCCATATGATACTTTACGCATGCGCAGGATGCTCTGAAGCTGACGTGGCCCATTAAATAGTAGCTGGGCATTTTGGTAGGAGTTTCCTACTATCACACTCCGTTCTCTATAATCTTTAAGCAGCCGAACACTAAATGAGATCTCCGGTCCATGCGAATGAACACTCACCAGTAGACCTTCTCTGTTTATACATGTACAATATAAAGCTTCAGTGACTCGAACATTT
The DNA here is from genome assembly GCA_964016985.1 of Anodontia alba. NCBI lineage: Eukaryota > Metazoa > Mollusca > Bivalvia > Lucinida > Lucinidae > Anodontia > Anodontia alba. Next base: position 35,026,512 of record OZ024837.1, on the reverse strand, counting down.
ATGGCTGATTCAAACTCGTTTTTGAGTCCTTATGAAATTCTTCCGATAGCTGAAAACACATCACAAAAACACGCCTATATAATATTGACCCCATTACACCCCACTTTTATATAGTAAAACTGGGGTTTACAGGGGTATACATTATTTTTCTTATTTCTGCTCAAAACATAGATTGTGGGTACTCATTAGAACCGCCTCGGCGAGGCGGTTCTAACGAGTACCCCCAATCTATGTTTTGAGCAGAAATAAAAAATATCAGAGTTTTTTATCTCAAAATTTTTGAATTTTTGGAGGTGAAATTTTCTATATATTTGAATAGGAGTGTTTTCGTAATGAACTAATATTTAGGGATGTTTTAGGGGAATTTTCTTATTTGATCATATACACATATGTTGTGTGTACTCATTACAACCGCCTCATCTTTATCCCTATTTGTCTCCTGACCTGGCGCTATAATGTATCCTCAGTGACGCGAACTACCCATTTTTAGAACAAATTTCCATTGTCTCCAAGATGCTTGAGCTATTGAAGGTCGACTGTACATTGTATATGGGAAATTGTTGTTTTCCCACGGTGTTTCATCTCATTTTGTATTAGATTCTAATCTTTGTCGATAAAAACGTGAGTAAAGTTTAAACACGCATTGAACACATTTATCACATTGATTTTATCAGTAAAAGATTTTGATTTCCTACGAAATAAAAATACTAATCATGCGTTATTCAAAGAATCTAAAAATACATTTTACACGAATATGTATTTTAAATGTTTCTTTTTTCTCGGAGTGTCGCCAAGAGAAGCTATATCTGGCATATTTGACGCAATAAAGGAGATGTTTCTTTAAGGTGAACGTATTTCCTTTTAGAAGCAATCTTTTTGTCAAAATTGATCTTGGCCCCCTTCTGAGCCACAATAATAGAACATAGCCCATTACGAAACCACGCCCATTCAAATACATTGAGAATATTACCACCAAAAAATGAAAACTTTCAGATGAAAAATTCTGGTAGTTTTTATATTTCTGCTCAAAATATAGATTGTGGGTACTTGTTAGAACCGCCTCGGCGAGGCGGTTCTAACGAGTACCTACAATCTATGTTTTGGAGCAGAAATAAGAAAAAATAATGTATACCCACGTAAACCCCAGTTTTACTATAAAAAGGTGGGGTTTAAGGGAGTCAAACTATATGGGCGTGTTTTCGTGATGCTACGAATGACACCAAGAGGTAGAATAGAAAAAAAAAAAAAAAAAAAAAAATCTTCGACAAACAAATCAACGATAGACAAACCAGGTTTGAAATAGCAGAACTGTTTACACATGTTAGGTACAGCTAACCGAAGTTCAGCATTTCAGTACGATTGACCTTCGTTAGCCAAGCCAGTACAGTTTTCAATACAGTCGAACCTCAATAGCTCGAACTCGGATGGCTCGTTTACCATGGCTAATTCGAACTCGTTTTTGAGTCCCTACGAAATTCTGCCGATATCTCAAAAAACAAATATCTGGGGAAATTTTCTTATCTTATCATGAAATGTTATGTTGTGTGTTCTCATTAGAATCGCCTCATTGAGGTGATTCTAATGAGTACACTCAACATATCATTATTGTATAGAAGATCGAAAAGATTCCCTAAATTATCGCTATTTCCTTCCTGACCTGCCACAATGATTACAATACGAAAACATGCCTATTCAAATATACTGAAAATTTTACTAGTAAAAAATGAAAATTTTCAGAAAAAAATTCTGGTATTTTTCATATTTCTGCTTAAAACACAGATTGTGGGTACTCGTTAGAACCGCCTAGACAAGGCTGTTCTAACGAGTTCCCACAATCTATGTTTTAGCAGAAATAAGAAAAAACAACGTATACCTTTGTAAACCCAAGTTTTACTATAATATAAAAGTGAGGTTTAAGGGGTTCAAAATTATATAGGCATGTTTTCGTGATGAACTCTCAGTGGCTCGAACTACCCATTTCTCGAACAATTTTTCATGGTCACAAAGATGTTCGAACAATTGAAGTTCGATTGTACTTAGATATATTAGAGCTAGCCTAGGTTATATTTCTTCTCATTATTGAAGCAATAGTATAGAGAAGAAGATATCAAGGAAGTGTCACAATCATATTGCATAGCCTACACCAGGAAGAATAGAGAGTAGACAAACGATGATGGATAGCATACACGTTACTAACCAGTGAATCAGAATATTTAGGGTGAATGAATATAGTTTGCAGTTTGTAAACATATATGTTTTAGCAAAGCTTCAGCTTGAGCTTAGATGGTAAATTTGATTTTTTTTTTTTTTTTTTTTTTTTGTTGTTGTTGTTTATATTTGTATGGTTTTAGATACCTATTATTAGTATTAGGTCAAACGCATATTACTGTCAATCTTGAGTTCTTTCTCTAATGGAAACAGACCCACCAACCCAAACACAGCAATTAGATGGGGGATAAAATCGATAAATCCTTCCCCTGTGTTCAAAAATTGTCCACCAGAAACTTTTATAGATAACCATCATTTCAGGAAGGGATTGTGTCCCTACAGAACTCCAATTAAATAGAGCAAATTCTTCCGATACCGAGGCACCTTTTCTGGATTTGAATCTATGTATATCTAATGGTACAGTTTCCACTAAAGTTTACGATAAACGGGACGATTATGATTTTGATATAGTCAATTTCCCTTTTCTGGATGACGATGTCCCCCGGCGTACCTCATATGGGGTATACATTCTCAACTTATAAGATTCGCCAGAGCTTCTTCAAATCTTAGTGACTTTAACTACCGTAATAAAGCCCTTACTGCCAAACTTCTTAAGCAGGGCTATCGTTATTTTAAACTTCGTAAGGCTTTATCAAAATTTTATCGCAGACACAGTGCCTTGGTAGAAAAATATAGCGTCAGTCTGAAAACACTTCTGCAGCAAGGTATATCGGAACCAGAATTTTACGGTGACTTAGTGTACAGATTTAGAAAACTTGTCGGAACATCTAACTTTTCGGAGCAATTCAGAAAACTTATTAACCGTTATAAAAGAATTGGCTATAGTCTGGATATTATGCGGCAGACTGCATGCCTAGTTGTCAACCCAATCATTGTTGACGGCTATGCTTCATTCTTTAATTACACGACGGTGGTTCGGGCCTCAGACTCAATGGCGGCCTCTTCGTAAAACTTTAACCAGTGGGTTTGGGCTTGACGATATGTCTTTGGCTTGGCCCGCCGTGGTTCAGCTATTGATTTTCATTTACTCTGGCATACAGTTGAATTAGCCATGAGTACTCGCCTTTGTTTATTATAGTGATTAATTTGTTGTTGTTTTATGGGTTTTTTTTTATGTTTTCGCTTTGATGCACTGACTGAGTTGGGAGCCTTTATGCGAACCGATTTTTTATGTGTTTCTGTATTAAGAGTAGCATCGGGACCCAGGGTGGGGTTGGCTAGCCGTAAAAGTGCTTAAATCCCCCGGTTGTTTACTCTACTGACCTTTCTAAGGCGGTGGCCCCGGTGTTGGTCTTGCTCTTTGTTGATTTGGGGTTTATTCTACGAGGCGATTTGTTTTAAGTCTTGCCTTGTGTCATTTTGTTCTCGTGTTTTTCGGTCCTTTTGACGTTGCGGTTGCCTCGCTTGGGGAAGAGAGGGCTGGTCTTGGTGCTTTTCGTACGTTTGTTCGATTTGAGCTTGTCGGTTTCCTCTTCCTCTTGGTGTCTGGGAAGGGCTGCGGTTTGTGATTGTGGCACCACCCCCCCCCCCCCCTGGACTTTTTTCTTACCTTTTTTGTCAATAAGGCCTTTTTCTTGACCAAAGCTGTTTGCCTTTTAATCCTCTTAAATTACCCCTTATATATAGGCAGGTGTCATTCAAGGCATAATAGTAATGTTGATGTTTGCCATGTTAATTGCAATAACTTACAACTGTCAGTAGCATGCATGGATTTAACTACAGTGTTATTGTTTTGAATGCTTTGTTGTATTATACTTCGCTTGAAACAATAGTATAGTAGAGAAGATGTGAAGGAAGAGTCACAATCCTATTACATATCTTAACAATCACACCAGGAGGAATAGAGAGTAAACAAACATTGATAGCAGCATATACATTACTAACCAGTGTAAAACAAAGCTCTCAGTCTCCTCTTCCCTTGCGAGGTGAACACAATGTCAGACAGGACCAACTTACATGTACCAGACACAACAAATGGACAACAAACAGGACAAATTACACAAAAAGGCACCGCAACAAGCAACCAAAAGGTCCCACAAATAACTACAGACAAAATAGAAGGGAAGGGAATGATCAGAAATCGATACAATTATCCCACACCTCCCATCAGAGAAATTAAAGGTAAAGAAACATAAACACGAAATAACTAGACCCTAATGGAAACATCACTAGCATAAAGCCAAACGGACAGTTACTTTCCCACAAATTGGCCAAATGGCTATCCAAAACAAAAAGATGTAAGTGAAACACATCAAAGACGAACTATAACAAAATTAAACCACGACAGAAGAACCGCCTTGGAACGGTCAGTGAAAAGGATTTTAGGGGGGGGGGGGGGTTGGGCTTAAATCGATTTTACGTGGCCACAATCCTCGCCTTTACTTCTGCCGCGGTTTAGAATAGTTGCGGTCATGGTACTTAAGCCGTAATCCAAACTCATAAATCCGTAAACGAATGACGAATCAGAATGTTCAGACAAACAGACATGGACCCCAGAATAAAGGTTGTAATCAGACGTCCGCGGATAGTAAGCATTACTTGGTAAGCAAGCTTCGCCCACCATGCCCATAGGCCTGAACGAAGGAAATATCGGTAGAAGCGTATGTCCGGGATTTTAGAAGTCTACTTATGGCGCGGCAGTGGCAAAAACATCAGAAACAATTCTAGAAACTGCCACATTGTAGGGATTGACCAGATCATGATGTCTCCCATAGAACTTCTTAAGGGTTGCTACCAGTCTGGTTTTTTGATACCCCTGGCTCAACAACTTTTCCGATACCGAGGCACCTTTTTTAAATTTGAATCTACTAATATCTAATGGTACAGTTTCCACCAAAATTTATAATAAACGGGACGATTTTGATTTTGATATAGTCAATTTCCCTTTTCTGGATGGCGATGTCCCCCGGCGTACCTCATAAGGGGTATACATATCTCAACTTATAAGATTCGCCAGAGCTTCTTCAAATCTTAATGACTTTAACTACCGTAATAAAGCCCTTACTGCCAAACTTCTTAGGCAGGGTTATCGTTATTTTAAACTTCGTAAGGCGTTTTCGAAATTTTATCGCAGACACAGTGCCTTGTTAGAAAAATATAGTGTCAGTCTGAAAACACTTCTGCAACAAGGTATATAGGAACCCGAATTTTACGGTGACTTAGTGTACAGATTTAGAAAAATTATAGGTAAATCTGACTTTTCGGAGCAATTCAGAAAACTTATTAACCGTTATAAAAGAATTGGCTATAGCCTGGATATTATGCGGCAGACTGCATGCCTAGTTGTCAACCCAATCATTGTTGATGTCTATGCTTCACTCTTTAATTGCACGACGGCGGTTCGGGCCTCAGACTCAATGACGGCCTCTTCGTAAAACTTTAACCAGTGGGTTGAGGCTTGACGATATGTCTTTGGCTTGGCCCGCCGTGGTTCAATTATTGGTTTTCATTTACTCTGGCAATGAGTAGAATTAGCCATGAATACTCGTCTTTATTTATAACAGTGATTAATTTGATTTTTTTTGTTTTCGCTTTGATGCATTGACTGATTTGGGAGCCTTTATGCGAACCTAATTTTTATGTTTCTTTGTATTAAGAGTAGCATCGGGACCCAGGGTGAAGTTAGCTAGCTGTAAAAGTGCTTTAAACCCCTCGGTGGTTTGCTCTACTGACCGTTCTAAGGCGGTGGTCCCGGTGTTAGTCTTACTCCTTGTTGCTTAATGGTTTATTCTACGAGGCGATTTGTTGTATGTCTTTCCGTGTGTCATTTTGTTCTTGTGTTTTTCAGCCCTTTTAGTATTGCGAATACCTCGCTTGGGGAAGAGAGAGCTAATCTTAGTGCTTTTCGTACGTTTGTTCTGTTTGTGCTTGTTTAGATTTGTCGGTTCTCTCTTCCTCTTGGGGTCTGGGAAGGGCTGCGGTTTGTGATTGTGGCACTCCCTGGACTTTTCTCTTACTTTTTTTGTAGTGAGCACTTTCCCACGCTCTATGAAGTCCTGATAATTTGAACAGGCTCTGACATAACGGATTAACTATGAAATGTAAACGCCGTATGCTGGTGCAGAAGGGATATTACTGCTCAGGAATGGAAAGTTAACAATGGGAAAATTGAAGTCAGCCAGTTTGTCGTAAAGCCTAGTAGCAAGCTTTGCATTGTCAATGTAGAGATAACAATCCAAGTATGAGGAGGAGGCTGCAGTCTCCGTTGTTTCCTTTATTTCAAGTTCACGTGGATTGAAGAATTCCAGATACTCTGCAAATTTTGTGTTTTCCAGAGACAATACATCATCTATATATCTGTAGGTGAAATTGTATTGTTGTGCGAGTTGTTTCTTGCCTGCTTGGAGGAGACTTTGTACAAACTCCGCCTCATACGAGTATAAAAACAAGTCGGCAAGTAACGGTGCACAGTTAGTACCCATCGATATGCCGATTGTTTGCTGAAATATCCATCCGCCGAACTCCACAAAATTATTGTCGATTAGATATTCCAGCATCTTTATGACATCTGCATCTGAGTATTTTTGTGGCGCATCAGAGTGATCCCGAACGGAGTATGTGTCTTTGTAGCCAATGACAACATACTGATCTCGACGGTTACCATTGTTGTGGAAGAAACACTGGTTGATAATTTCCTTTAATTTTGATTTCAATTTATCATGAGGAAAAGTAGTGTAAAGAGTAGCGAAATCGAAAGATTTTATACGGGCGGAATGAAGAGATTGTGCCTTTAGGTTTTCTAAAAGCTCTTTGGAGCACATAATTTGTTCAGTCCGCATGAAGGCTTCCTAGCCCATCAATGCTACATCTCCGAGAACACAAATCCTCTTTATTCCGACATTCAATACAACGACACAATCGTTATAATGACAATTTGACTGTCACGAAACTTTCGCCTAAGAGATAACAATTACACAGATTATGCAACAATGTTCTGTTTAATATTTATATCATCACAAAAACATGCCTATATAATTTTGACCCCCTTAAACCCCACTTTTATATAGTAAAACTGGGGTTTACAGAGGTATACATTATTTTTCTTATTTTTGCTCAAAACATAGATTGTGGGTACTCGTTAGAACCGCCTCGATGAGGCGGTTCTCACGAGCACCCACAATCTATGTTTTGAGCAGAAATATGAAAAATATCGGAATTTTTTATCTGAAAATTTTCATTTTTTGGTGGTAAAATTTTCAGTATATTTGAATAGGCGTGTTTTCATAATGTATATTTCATGTCAACAGACAACACCTTCTGTATATGTAGGGTTTCCAATAGAATATTCTATTCTATTCTTATATTTGATACTTTAAAGAAACACGTGTTTTGGATATTTATTAGAATTGCCTCAGTGAGGCGATTCTAACAAATATCCAAAACAAACATGCGTTCTAGGAGGAAATAAGAACAAAACAAGACCTTTCTTACATATCAATCTGCTCATTAAGTATTCTGTACAACAGCAAATTCATTTTAATGGCAACGTCTTTGGGAATAAATGCTGTCGTTGTAACGAGGGTTCACTGTAACAATACTAGAACCACCGTCTTGGAAGGATCATTAGTAAAACTAGTGCAGGGGTGGGGGATAAAATCGATAATCCTCCCCCGTGTTCAAATAATGTCTACCAGAAACCTATAGGAATATTATTTTTTGTGTGAAAGTACTTTTCCACGCCAACGACATAGCGCTTGTCAGTTTTAAATGAGGTAAAACGTCTATGACGGTGAGAAGGTTTCTATTGTTCTATTGTTGCCTAAAATTGAGAAAGAAAAAAAAAGAAAAAAGAAAGAAAAAAGAAATATTTTAAACCAACCAAAAAAAAAAAAAAAAAAAAAAAAAAAAAAAAAAAAAAAAAACACAAAAAAACAGTGCTGGTGTATCTATAGCATCTAATTTGTTACAGAATGACAAGATAGTGTACAGGATCTTAAATATCAACATTAATGGATTTTGCCATAAATAGCAATTTATTTACTTTGTCTACAGTTCTTGCTATTTAATATAGATAAACATCATTACAGAAAGGGGCGGTATCAGTAAGGCCTTTTTCTTGACCCTAGTCATTTTTGTTTTAATCCTCTTAAATTACCCCTTATGGATTGGCTTTATGTATACAAATTATTTATTGGAATTGCGTAATCGTTTGGAAGAAGATACAGTCGACTCCCGTTATCTCGAATTCCAAGGGACTCTCTGAAATACTTCGAGATATCCGTATTTCGACATATCAGATTTGCAGAATTGAGGAAAAACTAATTCGATTAACCACATTTCACAAATATATGTGTAATTGGACTCTTGAAAGTAGAGATATATTGAAAATATTGTGGAAAAGAGGAGAAATTGCTCCTTAGGAGCAATTTCTCCTCTTTTCCACAATATATTTTACATGTTGTTAGATTTTTATGTTTAGGCAGGGACCAGATTTTCACTTCGAGATAAGCGGTTATTCGAGATAAGCGAGGTCCAGATAACGAGAGTCAACTGTATATTCAAATAAAGTGGGTGTGGTAACTTCCTCGATAAACAAATGCATTTACAGCTTTACAGCTATTGTATAATTCTATAACCTTATGTGACTTGGATTAGATATATGCGACTTCTTAAATGCATGCTATTATTTCTGCTGTTAGAAGCAGTATAAAGGAGTTAGAGAACAATAATGTTGGCAATAAAGGGCCGACTTGACGAAAAACCAGGACGCGCCTTTTTCAACTTTGATATTTCTGGTCATTTTAATAGCTTTATTACTTCTATATGTCATATGTTAATTTCTTATTTCTTTCAATTGCTCCCCTATAGCATGAATTACTCCCCTTTAGTGTTTGATATTTATTCATTTCAAAGCAAAACATTGTGAATCTCAAGTATCTACCGCTATATCTTTTAATGAGGTGACATGTTTTCTGCCTGCATTGTTACTTAAATCATTGAGGCATCATGTTCGCAGATGTCATTCGTGGTATAACAGTAATGTTGATGTTTGTCATGTTAATTGAAAGAATTTTACAACTGTCAGTGACATGCATGGATTTAACTACAGTGTGATTGTTTTGAATGCATTGTTCTATTACATTTCGCATGAAACAAAAGTGGTTTTAACTTTGATTTGCATCAAGTTTTCAGACTGAATGATTGTTAAAGTCAGTATAATTGAGTACAATTGAGTGCTGATATGAAACGTTTCAGCATCAAAAATATATCAGAGGGCGACTAAGGTATAGAAAATGTTGTTTTTTTTTTACAACAAATACTGGAGAGACTACATGACTGTAAAAGGGGTGTTGAGCTCTTTTCTCTTAGGTAAGTCATCTAATTAGAGAAGACAAAAAACTAGAAACGTGTTTATGACAGTAAGAATATAAACCTCATACTTTTCATCACGAAAACATGCCTATATGAATTTGACCCTCTTAAACCCCACTTTTATATAGTAAAACTGGGGTTTACGGGGGTATACATTATTTTTCTTATTTCTGCTCAAAAACATAGATTGTGGTACTCGTTAGAACCGCCTCGACGAGGCGGTTCTAACGAATACCCACAATCTATGTTTTGAGCAGAAAGATGAAAAATATCAGAATTTTTCTCTGAAAACTTTCAGGTTTTTGGTGGTGACATTTTCAATATACTTGAATAGGCGTGTTTTCGTTATGCATGTCAGTGCTGAATTTTCAGCGCACTGACTTAATAGTTTAGCCTATGACCTTAAACAAGTCAAGGTTAAAACCACTTTCATTTCATGCGAAGTGTTACAGAACAACGCATTCGAAAATATAATACTGTCAGGTTAAATCCATTCATGTCACTGACAGTAAATTCTTGCAAGTAGCAGGACAAACATAAACATCACTGTAACGTCATGAATGAAATCAACGTCAAAGATGTAAGTGATAGTCAGACTGAGAACACGTAAACAGTTTGTAAAAGGTTTCAAGATAGAAAGATATAAAAATGCACCTCATAAAGAAGACATATATGTTTGAAATTTACAATATGTTTTTGTTTTGAAATGAGTAATTATCAACATTAAGGGGAAGAAGATACTATAGATGAGTAATCTAAACTAAAAAGTAAGATTTTACGAATTGTAGTAATGCCTCTATATAAATGACTAGCAATATGAATGATGAAAAACCTGTAATAAAGGGGTGTCCCAGTCAGCATTCTACGTAAATCGATATCGGTCCGTCATCGGCCCGTCAGGGTAGCTGACGGGCCGATGACGGCCCGATGTAGATTTACCTAGAATGCTATCTGGGGTTGTGTTTTTTCTTAAAGTCGGACGTTTGAAAAGCCAGGAAAGATCACTGCCAAGTTAATGTACTCCCGGCAGGCACATGACGTAAATACAACGTCGCCTCAACGTCGATGCAACGTCATGACGTTGCATCGACGTTGAGGCGACGTTGTATTTACGTCATGTGCCCGCTGGGCTCTAACTCCTCCATACTGCTTCTTACAGCAGAAATAATAGCATGCATTTAAGACGCCACATATATGTATTCAAAATCAATATAAGGTTACAAAATTATATAATAGTTGTAAGCTGTATATGCATTTATTTATCAACAGTTGGAATTGGGGGTGGGGGTGGGGAGTTATCAAACCCATTAAATTTGAATACACCTTCCAAATGATTGCTCAAATCTAAGAAATAATTCGCATACATAAAGCTACTACATAAGGCGTCATTTAAGAGGATTAAATAGAAATCGGGTTGAGTCAAAAACAGGTCTTATTGACACTGAGGCTTCCTTCACGTGGTCTTCACATGTTCTTCACATGGTAACTACAATAAAATTTAGCTTCTGTAACGTTGATGTATAAGAAAAATACTCAGTTTTTAAATTTCCAAAGTGCTTTTAAACAAAACGTGTAACTAATTTGTTCAAATCTCTGATGATTCTTTAACACGAATTAAAGTTGTGGTAGAGGACTCGTATGTAAACCGATCATTGGTATGTAGTTTGGAGCTCACAAAAATTTGTGGGGAGGTTTCGCGCCAGAAAAACTGGTTTGAGCCTCTTTGTAGTTTTTTCTACTGAAAAAAAGTAAGAGAAAAGTCCAGGGAGTGCCACAATCACAAACCGCAGCCCTTCTCAGACCCCAAGAGGAAGAGGAAACCGACAAATCTAAATAAGCACAAACCGAACAAACGTACGAAAAGCATTAAGATTAGCTATCTTTTCCCCAAGCGAGGTAATCGCAATACTAAACAGACTAAAAAACACAAGAACAAAATGACACACGGAAAGACATACAACAAATCGCCTCGTAGAATAAACCACAAAGCAACAAGGAGTAATACTAACACCGGGACCACCGCCTTAGAACGGTCGGTAGAGCAAACCACCGGGGGGGGGGGGGGGGGGGTTAAAGCACTTTTACAGCTAGCTAACTTCAAAATTCCAGGGAGCTCTGTTGACGTTTTTTCTTTTGTTCGTACGTCGGTGGATTCATACGTGACGTTTGTTTTTGTTATTGTTTGTTTCTCTTCTGTACTTCTTTTAGTACTTCAGGAACTGTGTTTCGCAATTGTGGTATTTCCTGCTTTTTTTTCTCTCTGGGCATTGTAAGTCTCTCTTCTTTCCTTCTTTTAGTGCATCAAGAAATCTGTATTTCGTAATCGTGGTATTTCCTGGGTATCCTCATTTTTATTTGAGCCAGCGCACGATTAAACATACAATAAGACTTCTGTGACCAGCAAAGACACAGATCAGCCTGTGCATCTACCATGTATGCCTAGGGATTTCGTTTATCTATAGATAGCCCGGAAGCTGTAGAAGGCACATGCGATCATTGAAGACTCCCATCAGACTGCGCGGATGCGCAGGCTGATCTGAATCTTTGCTCATCGCACGTCTTATTGTTGGTTTTGTGCACTGGTTCATTTTTTAAGTAATCGATAAATTGGCGAAAAGCCTAAATAAAGCCGATCTACGATTTTCGTTTTGTGTGTGTGTGTGTGTGTGTGTGTGTGTGTGTGTGTGTGTGTGTGTGTGTGTGTGCATTACGAAAACTCGTCTATATAATTTTGACCCCCATCAACCCAACTTTTATATAGTAAAACTGGGGTTTACAGGGGCATACATTACTTTTCTTATTTCTGCTCAAAAACATAGATTGTGGGTACTCGTCAGAACCGCCTCGGCGAGGCGGTTCTTACGAGTACCCACAATCTATGTTTTGAGTAGAAATAAGAAAAATATCAGATTTTTTATCTGAAAATTTTCCTTTTTTGGTTGTAAAATTTTCAATATATTTGAATAGGTGTGTTTCCCCGTAATGGTGTGTGTGTGTGTGTGTGTGCGTTTCCAGAGGCAACATTATAGATTTTTATTCGAGTTGCTTTTAACATTTATTAATGATTATATTTGCACAGACTGATCAATTACTGATATGTTCTACAGTATCAATGATACTAAGGTATTAGACGCTGAGCGGGCGGATCCGACCATTCTTTGCACATGGCATAATGGTCCTCTACCCATGTTGCACATTACTTGTGCTAGCAGCTTTAAAATGTTATACTGTTTTCATTGCTTATAATGCTGCGCAGGCTGATCTGAATCTTCGCTGCGCGCACATGTCCGAAGGTACGTTTCTGGTGTTTCGGCTCAAATATTTATTTGCATGTCAAGTAGCTAACGTATGACACAGACGAATTCAAGTGGAATAGAATTTTCATAGACTATGTGACCTGTGTCTTTTAATAGATAAGCTAGTCTGTTGTTTTTTATCGGAACAAACGCACTTCTTAGATTTCCCCCATTTTTACAAGGGAAACAATTTTGAAACATTCCTGTTTACTTTCGTGAATACCATGACTCTTCCGAAAAGAGATATACTCTTAAAGAAAAGAATTTGCCCCCAAGGGAGCAAATTCTTTCCTATAAGAATAAATCCCTTTTCCGAACGCCCTTTTTCAGAAGAAAGGTAACACTTTTTGACAGAGTTGTTCCTTCTGAAAATGTACATGCCCCGTAATACATAAAGTACTGTGTCCCTTTTCGATTTCACCCACGGTCTCCGATTTCACAACTAATACAGTAAATTACCTGAATGTAACATGAACAGGACTGCCCACTGTAAGGCCTATATTTTGTATATAAACGATGGCTTAATGTGATAAGTTCGTGCAGACTAACACATGGCTATTTCTGTAAGTATTAAATCTGCATCCTATGCTTGATCAACAATATTGATTTAAGGGACCAGGAAACACAGTATGTAGAATGTCCGCCATTTTTACAATTGGAAAATATATATATATATATATTGTGGCTTTCTGTTTGTTTTCCTATGCAAACTGTCCTTTCTAAAAATGTCTACTCTTAAAGGAAAGAATTTACTCCAGGTAGGAGTTTTTTTTTTTCTTTTGAAGTAAACTTCTTAGAAAAGCACAAAACAATTTTGACGGAGTTGCCTCCCTTAAAAAGAACTCATTTCCTTAACATTACGAAAACACGCCTATACAAATACATTGTTAATTTTACCGCCGAAAAAATGAAAATTTTAAGATGAAAAATTGTGATATTTTTCTTACTTCTGCTCAAAATATAGATTGTTGGAACTCGTTAGAACCGCCTTGGCAAGGGCGGTTCTAACGAGTACCCACAATCTAATTTTTTAGGCAGAAATAAGAAAAATAATGTATACCCCTGTAAACCCCAGTTTTACTATATAAAAGTGGGGTTCAAGGGGGTTAGAATTATATAGGCGTGTTTTCGTGATGAATTTCACGTCGTTGCATTTGATTCACATATAAACACAATTTTTTTTCAACCAACTGAAGACTGGAGACCCCTAAACGGGTAACTGCCAAACAGTGCAGACCCAGATCAGACGCCGCAGAACGCGGCACCTGATCAGGGTCCCCAATGTTTGCAAATAGTTCAACCAGTTTTCTTTAGAGATATCTATATCATATAGCCTGACATACCTAAAATTGAAAATATATTCTTCCAATATATAGTGTTGGAGAGTTTATTCAGTCTTTAATGGTTTAAAAGGGGAAGAAAATACAAACATTATTGCATTTCTGATAATAATGTAAACAAATAATAAAGATACCCAGGAAATGCATCAAATTACGAAGCACAGCTTCCCGATGTACCAAAGCATTACGAAAACACGCCTATTCAAATATATTGAAAATTTTACAACCAAAAAACGAAAATTTTTAGATAAAAAAAATTGATATTTATTCATATTTCTACTCAAAACATAGATTTGGTGTATTCGTTAGAACCGCCTCGGCGAGGCGGTTCTAGCGAGAACGCACAATCTATTTTTTTTTTTAGCAAAATAAGATAATTAAATTATATCCCTGTAAACCCCAGTTTTACTATACAAAAATGGGGTTTAAGGAGGTCACATTTTATGATCGTATTGATACATATACCATATATCAATTTGTTAAATGTTCTTGGATAAAAATGATTATTTTTGAGGCGTAGGGAGCCTTTAATTCTGATGCAGCTCAAAGTTTAAAACTAATACAGTCGACTTTCATCTCGAATTCCAAGGGACTCTCTGAAATACTTCAAGATATCCGTACCTCGACATATCAGATTTGCAGAATTGAGGAAAACGTAATTCAAACAACCACATTTAACAAATATATGTAATTGGACTCTTGAGGTTAGAGATATATTAAAACTATTGTGGAAAAGAGGGGAAATGGCTCCTTAGGAGCAATTTCTCCTCTTTTCCAGAATATTTGTTTCTTTTCCAGAATATTTGTTTACCTGTTGTTAGATTTTCATGTTTAGGTAGGGACCAGATTTTCCCTTTAAGATAAGCGGTTATTCGAGATAAGCGATGTCGAGATAACGGGAGTCAATGCAAAGGATTTTTCTACCTAATCAAAGAAAAACACACATAATCCAAAACACTTTGATGAAACAAACCGAAGGAATCAATGGCGATCTGAAGCCAGTCAGCCAGAATACAACAACTAGGACCACGAGATACCTGTTCAATACATTCTGTTCATTAAGCATTATCTATTTCTTTAATATTGCAGATGAGGTTTGTAAGTTATACAGACACACGCCACAATTATGAAGTATTGTAACGGGACCCACAACCGAGGGTAAAATTGTGGTCAGGATCTGTAGATATCCGCTACAAAAAAAAATATGGCTTCTTCCGGGCTGTTTTTTTACTGATGGGATTTAAAGAAAGTCAGGTCATATTTAAGATTCTTTATTCTATATTTTCAGTTTTTAAATACCCTAAACTAAACACTTAACAAGAATAATAATAATTACTTTTCTGTACTGGGGCAATATAAAGGTTCAAAAGATGCTAGTTATGCACAAAATATTATAATAATCAATTGTCACCCCTTTCTACCAAATCATAACATCTCTCAAATCACAACTTTATTCCCATGCATAACTTCTCCTAAATAATAAACCAAGAAGAAGTTTATTTACAAACCTTTAGACTATAAAATTAATTTAAAGATTATTTTCAAAGGAAATTTTAATCATTACCAATATATATTATGATGAAAGAAGACATCAAGATGGTAATTTTGTTGAAAACCGCATAAAAAATTCCAATCCGTTCAAAAGTTACAGCAGTTTGAAAATAAGGTATACCTATTTTACTCTTAGATACACTCCCTTGATTTTCTCTTATTTCTGATCCATGATGTAGCATTCTGTGATGTCATCAAAGATTTACATGTATATTTCTAAATGAATTTTGAAATGCTAAAACCGACCAGTTTTTTTGGGGGGTTTTATTTGCATAAAAGTTTGTTTATCAACATTGGTTAACATTAATGAGTTATAAACATTTAACCATATGATTGCAAAAGTGATGCCAAATGTTTAATTTAGATTAAAAATTTAAAATATTTAAAAAAACAATTACTGCACTTTTTTTCCTTTTTTATTCTGTTATGCAAAAATGGTGACAAGACATTCTGCTAAACTGACTAACACTTTTTGCGTCATTTTTTATCATTTAGTATTTGGAACAATTCAAATTGAAATAATTTTAAGAATTGTTTAAATTTATATTTTCAGGCTCTTTATAGATTATAAGAGCAAACAGCACATATCACTTCACTTTATTGTCACTGTTTCAGAAAATTAACAGTTTGAATAACATCTTTTATAAAATAGTAGATATTGCAATATTTAAAAAGTTGAAATTTCAATATTCGGCTATGACATCATCAAAGACCTTATGAATATTCATGAAACAGGTTTTAGCTGCTGCATACTGCCCAGGCACATGAAATTTCAAATCACTACATCTCCGAAACAATTACAGCTAATTTGATCCGCTTGTTGTATTTTCTACCTTGGAAAAATCGCTTTTCCTGCCCTTATATAATTGAGTACCTTTATGATTGACCTTTAAAAACTTCTTTAGATATATATTCTTAACCTATAATGAATATTAGGTTGGAATTTCTTTGATACTAAAGTTGGTTAACATCACCCAGAAGAAAAGAGCTCAAACAACATGGCTGCCCTCGCCAAGATGGTGATGGTAAACAAACATAGAAATATCTTGAAGTTTGCATTAAAAACTGCTAAATAAAATTATAAAGGTGACCTAAAATAAATTTAATCGAGTGCCAATATCATCAGAAAAGTTGATTAAATATAAGAATATTGATAAGAATATTATGCTTTTTTTATGATATTCCAACTACATTTAAAGTTCCACCCAAAGTTGGTTTGCCATCCAAAAATTAATTTCCATCCAAAGTTGAACTTAAGCTTTGTGGGAAAATATCGAATGATGAGAATACCTCTCTAGGTGCATGTTTCTTAATGTCATGATGGTTGTAGAAAAAGATGTAGTTTATTTCCCAAATATCAAATAAGTGGACTTTTATTCAAACTCAATTTTGGTGTAAGGCACAATCAGGTCAGACTGAGAGTCTCAGAGACAAGTGACAACCATTGCTGGAATTAGGCGCAGTTGCAGTCGCCTGCGCGAGCGCGAGCGCTTTCGCTACCATACCGTCACGTGCAGTTACTTTCGGATTCCAAAGCGGACGTTCCGAACCGTTTACACGATGAAACCCGAGTACAACCAAACATTCCGAAACTTCCAGCGATGGATGAGGTGCTGCAAATTCCACAAATGATCGTAAAATACAGACAATAAAATGTCGGCCAGCGTACAAAAAAATGGCAAACATAGAGTAATAACATGCTATAGTTTTCGATGTAACCGAGAATTCGTATTGGCATACGGATTTAAGGACGAATATGGGTGATGAAGTTTAGACGCACTGGCGCTGTGCTAAAGATAGTAATAAATAGAATCACTCTCGCTTTCAAATAAATATAGAAGCCAGGCCGTTACAGTATCAAAGCAGTGTAAACCCTCTGTTTCCTCATGCTTTATAATAATAACATGGTATGCAGGGGTAAACACTATTATGTGAATTTTTATAATTGTGCAGTTTTTAAGTCTGCTCGAAAGTTTGAGACATTTGTTGTAGGTTGAATTTTATGGTGATTTATTAAATATTGACAATGTTTACTTGACCAAATGGTGGACCGGATATACCCTACAGAACTCCAGTTTTATAGAGCAAATTCTTCCGATACCGAGGCACCTTCTTTGGATTAGAATCTATGTATATCTAATGGTACAGTTTCCACCAATGTTTATGATAAACGGGATTGATATAGTCAATTTCCCTTTTCTGGATGGCGATGTGCCTCCGGCGTACCTCATATGGGGTATACATATCTGAACTTATTAGATTCGCCAGGGCTTCTTCAAATCTTAATGACTTTACATGTAACTACCGTAATAAAGCCCTTACTGCCAAACTTCTTAGGCAGGGCTATCGTTATTTTAAACTTCGTAAGGCGTTTTCGAAATTTTATCGCAGACACACTGCCTTGTTAGAAAAATATAGCGTCAGTCTGAAAACACTTCTGCAACAAGGTATATCGGAACCCGAATTTTACGGTGACTTAGTATACAGATTTAGAAAAATTGTAGGTAAATCTAACCTTGTGGAGCAATTCAGAAAACTTATTAACCGTTATAAAAGAATTGGCTATAGCCTGGTTATTATGCGGCAGACTGCATGCCTAATTGTCAACCCAATCATTGTTGATGACTATGCTTCACTCTTTGATTGCACGACGGCTGTTCGGGCCTCAGACTCAATGACGGCCTCTTCGTAAAACTTTAATCAGTGGGTGGGGCTTGACGATATGTCTTTGGCTTGGCCCGCCGTGGTTCAACTATTGGTTTTCATTTACTCTGGTATACAGTAGAATTAGCCACGAGTACTCGGGCCTCAGACTCTATGACCGCTCCGACCTAAAGACTTTTAAGTAAATCGTTTGGTACCTGATGCTTTGGTTCTGGTCGGGCCCATCGGAGCCCAACTGTTGGTTTTTTTTTTTTTGCTTCAGCAGTTCAGTTATTTCTTGCCGTCGAATCCTCATCGTTGTTTCATCTCTGTATTCGTTTGATTTTTATGTTCTTATGTTCTTTTTTATGGAGATGTTGCATTAATGAGTCAGGAACCCTTCACGCGGACGGAACAAATGCCTTATGTATACCAAGGTAGACTAAGGGCGATGGTTATGGCCACGTAAAATCAATTTAAGCCTTTTACTGGCCGTTCAAAGGTGGTGCTTTCGCTGTGGTTTACTATTTTCATCATTGTATTGTCTTTGCATGTATGCCCTGGTGATTTGTTTTATTTTGGATAGCTGTTTGGCCAATCTTTTGGGGAAGATACTGAGTGTCCTTTTGGCTTTTTGCTTATAGTGTTTTAATTGTGATGCTGTTGCTTTAAGTGCATCCTTGTTTCTTTTGGTGTCTTGGACTGAAGGTGTTAGGTAATTGTATCGATTCCTGTTAATTGTCTTCCTTTTTGTTAAAGCTTGTCCTGTGATCCCGTTTGAATCATTCTGGTTGTGGAATACTAACAGGACAGCATGGCATGTCAAGTGCTTATACTTTTTCAGCAGACAATAGTTTGAAATATTTTCGTATATTTTTTCAGATGATTGGCTTGGGCAGAAGAATTAGGATAAGTATTCAATAATTCACTAATGAATCGAGACCTTAATGATACTTTTCAGCACGGCGAGTTACACCATTCCAACAATGACGGCCCTGAGGATATAAAACGTTTTTTTATGCTCAACTTAGCTGAGCATGAAATTTTCTCTGCTAATAATTATCTAAAGCCAACAATACTTGGCATTTTCATATCTATCAGCAGAGAATTTTCATGCACACCTATGTTTCGCAAGAAAGAATTTGCAATTGTTAGTAATTTGAGATTTAATAGCTGGAAAAAATCATGTTCAGCTGAGTTGACCATGACAAAATGTTTCATAACCCCGGGGCCTGGTTTCTGGTATGTTCTCATCCATGGGTTAAATTGAAGTCGATCTGTTTTTGCAAGGAAATAATTAAAGCACTGACAGCACTGGTGGATCAATTGTCTCTGAGTGTAGGCTGGGAAACTAGTCCTGAATGGTAACTTTAGACTATTTCATTTAACCCTTAACTTCCTGTAATTTAAGCAAAAAGTGCAGACCCTGACTAAACGCCGCGCTCTTCGGCGAACTGATCTTAGTCTGCATTGTTTGCCAATGTCTCAAATATCCCAGTCCAGGATTTTCAGATAACCCTCCATCAACAGCTCTCTGACGTCGCAGCGACAAAAAATAGTGCGGCTATCAATAACCGATAACTGGATTTCGTCTAATGCGTGGTTTGATGACATTGCTGAATATTAATCATGTGGACATTATTCTAAAGAAATTTTGGCGCTTTTATATTATGCATATATTGTAAACATCGACCCAAAAATACAAAGTTTGTCATGTAATAACATTTAAAAATCGTCTGCATCTTCGTTCGTGTAAATTCCTTTTAGCAAAAGCGGAATTAAGCTGCTACTAATGAGTCAAGTCACGAGCAAAATGCTTTTCGGACTTTTCGTCGAATAATCATTTGGTCGAATATTGCCCATTCCCTTAGCAAGACCACATATCGAGTTCTTTTGCTGAAGTTTCCCCTTGGCCTATCGCGTGTATGAGTGAACAGCATAGCTCCTGACGAGATTGTACGAATGAGTAGGATCGCCTACTTTTGTTGCTCGCATATGCTATAAAAGCTGTTTTCCCATTACATGGCTTAAATGCCCCAGCAGTTTGGCATTTCAATTTTTCATATGTACAAAAATAGTCTGTTATAGCATTAAAAGTGACAGAGAGTGCACGTGTGATTGAGTATTAGTAGGAGGAGTCTAGACAATTTAAGTGAGTGCTATTTTTGTGTGAATGAAAGAATTCATTCAGGACATAGCATTCTTGACAAAGTGCTTTTCGATGATAAAGTTACTGCTTCACATCCGGATATAAAAGTGAATCCGATATTTTACCGAATGGTTTTAACAGCCAGTCAATACTGATAAGGTCATATTGAGCCGGTCAATTTGCCTGGCCATACTATTCCTGGGCAGGCTTAGTCCTCTAAGCGGTTTACCAGAATGTATGCACATTCTTTCGCCAGAAATTGACAACTGCCCTTTTTGATTCTGAGAGAATTACCGCAGAAATATTTCATGATCAATATTCACGATAGAATATTGCCGGACCTGGTGGGGATCGAACCCGTGACCACCTGATCAACAGTCGAAAGAGCATCCAACTGTTGACCGAAGGGAAACTGATCAGCTTTCAAGGAGTGCAAATGTGCCAAAAATGTTTTTGCTACCTTTCTGAAAAGGAAGTGGGTCCACTCACAAAAAAATAAACAGCAAATTCTAACTTTAAAGACATAGTTAAAATTAGACGAAAAGTGGTACCAATCACTAATGATTTTATTGTCTCAATCTAAGTGCTATGCAAGAGAGAACAAAGACGAACAGAAGCGTACAAGTGTGAATATGGCAAAGCAATTGTTAAAGAAGTTCCCCAAATATCAGAAAAAACAAAAACAAAACTATTTGATAGTCTCATAACTGGTGATGAGACATGGGTCCAGTTTTATGAGCCAAGCGGAAAGTTGATAATCGGATATGGTCTATGAAACATGCCAAAAGGCGTAGTATTGCTGAACGAACCCTGACAGAAAAGGTGTTATACACCATTTTTTCTTCAGAAATTCTGGGCCACTCGAGCAAATTGCTATTCCAAAAGGTAGGGGTGCGTCTGGTGAATGTGGGTCTGAAAAAATAAATGCGAATAAAAATGAGAAAAGTGCGTCCAAAAATCGGTTTCTAGCATGTCAACTTGTTACATGACAAAACTTCAGCCCACAAATCCTCATCTGTAGCACAGTTTCTGTAGTCTGGAAAGGTCAATTAATTGTAGCACCCTCCCTATAACCTAGACCTGGCCCCGTACGACTTTTAGTCTTTCCGAAATGAAAAAAAAAAGCAAATATCTGGTAGGAAATATAGGCCCAGAAGTGCATTGGGGGCTGCAGTTTACCAGTTTCTAAAGGGTGTACCCAGAGATGAGTAAATAAGTTAAAAAAATGAATTAAAAGTTGGAAACCATGGGTTTAGGCTAAAGGAGAATATTTTGAAGGTAACTAGACAAAATAAATTATCAACTTGACATGGTATACGAGGGGTATTTGAAAAGTTTTGCAAGTGAAACGTTTTGCAAGTGAAACGTTTTCTCCGAGATATTTATTAAATGTTTTCGAACACCCTTTGTGTATCATGTCTGTGGGTCTTCATAAACGTCCATCAATTTATTTTTATATTTGTACAATTTTTAAACTTCTGTCTATGTCTCCCAGTTCCTCGTGAAATGTTTGTTTGTTTTTGTCTATTTTTAGTTCCACGTTTCAACTTTTCTTTTCGATTGTCTTTATTCCGACAGTCGATACAATTACAGAATTTGTTATAATGATAATTTCACTTGCGCAAAACAAAAAAAAAGTTGACAGATAATCCAAAATTATGCAGGAATATTGCTATAATTTTAATGAAAAAACACGTTTTAGATATATGTTATAAGCGCTGCACTGACGCGATTCTAACAAATATACGATACATGTGTTCTGAGACTAAATAATGACAAAACAAAGCCCTTCTTACGTATCATTCTGCTCATTATGAATTCTTTGCAACAGCAATTCATTCTAATGGCAACACTTTTAGAAATTAGGATGTCGTTGTAACGAGGTTCAGTGTACCGGTGCTCGTCTCACGTTCATGACATTATGACTTTATTCCATCTTTGATTTATTATATACACCCACAAATTTAAATATCATATCTCATGTTCGAAGAAGTATCAGCATTATTCGCCAAGTTTTATGTCTCGTATTTCCCCGTGGATTGTTTTTTGTTATTTATTTATTTTATTTTTTATCCCGCTCTTATATTTTAGTGCTTCACCTGCCTGTGCCTTCTTATTATAACCTTATTCAAGGTACAGTGTGAGAAGAAGTAGTTTTGGACCGGTGCAACCAGCGAATACTGGCATCAAGCATCGCATGCGCGTCCATTATGCAAACACACGTTTGTAATTTGTATAGTTGGGTTTCTCAATTTCTGTAGCTTGCAAAACAAAACCGTCACCCTAGCATCGGAAAGATATACGGCTGAATATTTAGAAATATAGAGTTTGGATATTAATTCATACAAAACCACTGTATAGCAATACGAAACTAAATGCATTTTGGAGAAATGCATGCAGTTTGCATGATACTGGTTTAGACTTCCTCTTAGTGTCTGAAAAGGGCTGCGGCTTGTGATGTGGCACTCCCTGGACTTTTTAGAGTTTTGCCAAGCAACTGTAAGTTCTTTTAAGCGTATAGTACACATGTACTAATAGGTAAATTATGCCCAATAAATCACACAACTCGCGATAAACTAACTGCACTGCTGATGTCTGAATATATCTTAGCATTGGTTGTTCAAAAATCATGTAGCGTTTTGTAAAACAACGTGCATCGTATGGAATTTTGATGAACATTTTAGTTTGCGGATATAAATTTAAATAATATGCTTGGTTTTCATACAATCTTACCCAGTATAGTTCATCAACAAAGATTTTGAAATTACGGACATGAAGAAATGCGCGGCGATTCTCCTCAACATACATGCTTAAGACTTACGTAAGAACAATACAGTATTCTATACGAACGTTTCTTTTATTCAGAAACCATAAGCTAGAACGCCCGAAAGATGGCTGGTAAAATTTAAAATGTGTCATTCAAAATGGTGTCATAAAATTTGCAACCAAACGTTTTCTTTCAGGTTTATTGTAGTGGCCATATTGGACGAAATAAAGATTTTTTTTTTTTCATTTTGGTGTTAAATTATTTGTGTATACCTTCTAAAAACGGCTATAGAAAACGGTAGCAGGTTTATTTGAAAAGCGGTTTGCACTCAAAATTGAAAAACTGGTGTCAGGCAGGAAAACAGTGTACTCTCCCTTAAATGCGGAAAACAACCGGGGTGTCACAAATGACGTCATGTTTGCATTTGTGCATACGAAAATAAACATTATGCTTTCTGTTTTGAGCTTTGTTTTCTTTCTTGTTTATGACTTGGACCTAAATACACAAGGTTTTGTAAACTTAGAATTCGTTAAATATCAACTGGGCTGGGCCTCCATAGAAACGTGCAAGTTTTCGCAAAAACGCGATGAATGCATATCTGCCACACAGTTGCTTTATATACAGATGTCCAGGCTTTCTTCCTATATCAAAATAAATCGTATATCTTTCCGATACTAGTATACTTCGAAACCATAAGTCTGGATATGCCAACAATTTTAACCGAGAAAATGATAATCGTTTCTCCTTCTTCATAAAACATATATTGTGGGTGCTTATTTAAAGATCCTCGCGGAGGTAACACTGATCTAAACCTGCAAAAATCTGAAAAAATGGCCAATTGATATAGATGCCTATCTTTTTTGTTTTTCTACGTTATTTGGGAACATGGGAGAACATGGGAGAACTCATTATGTAGACATTTAACATATTTACGTTGAGTGGACTCTTCTACGGCGGCTCTTGCGATATGTCTATTTCCAATAGGAAGGTGTCTGGTTAGTTTTTAGCTCACCTGAGCTATGTTCAGGACGAGCTTTAGGGATCACTTTTTTTAAAAATGCATCTCCTCCAAAACCACTGAAGCAGTGTGACTCTAATTTTGAACAATTGTTGCTTCTGTAAGGACAATTGAAAATGGCTAAAATTAATGGTGATCTGCCTCTTGATTTGGTTACCATGGCAACAGAAAGCTCCCATAGACTTATAATGGGAAAATCGTTAAATTGCATTTTCTCTATAACCAGTGAAGTAATGTGAACCATATTATTCATTTGATTATTTGATGATCGTATACCCAATTTGTGTGTTTCATGACCAGTCGCCATTTTTGTTTGGTTTCCATGGCAACGTTAAATTAAAAAAATATAGTAATAATGACAACTCCTTCAAAACCACTGAAGCAGTAGGAGTCTAATTTGGTACAAATGTTAAATGGGTAAGGGCAATTGAAAATAGCTAAAAGTCTGCCAATCTAGCTCTTGGTTTGGTTGTCATGGCAACAGAAAACTCCCATGGACTTATAATGAGAAAACAGTTAAATTGCATTTTCTCCATAATCATTGAAGTGATGTGAAACATATTTGGCAATTTTACTCATTGGATGATTGTCTGCCCAGTTTATATGTTTTATGACCAGTGACCATTTTGTTTGGTTGCCATGACAACATTAAATTTAAAAAAAAAATGATTGTTTTTTCTCCAAAACCACAGTAAGCAGTGTTGCAAACTTCATTACTGCTTATGAAGAGTCTCAATAATACCGAGGCTCCCATTTTCTAACCGGTATTAAATTCTTTGTTTCCAAAGGCAATCTTTGACGTTTATTATGTTTCCCTGCCCCTGTGCTGTTTACATGTATAAAATCATGACATTGTTAAACAACTCTTCAGAAACCACTTAGCCAATTTTCCTTAAATTCCACATTGATCCTACTGTTGAAATGTGATTGAGAGTTTGTTCAAATGATCACGCTCCATTGACTGTCATGCCCATTTCTTTTTTTCAAAACTAAGAATTGCTTAAATGATGATCATTTCATTAGTTGCAATGATAGGATTGTATAACATCTGCATATCTGCAGTGACTATGTCACTCAGGTGAGCGAGTCGTAGCCCGTAGGTCTCTTGTTTTTTTTTTTTTTTTTTTTTTTGTTTTTTTTTATTATTATTACTATGTTTTTGTACAAATTTCTGTAGTTAATGCAAACAGTGTAGACCCTGATCAGACTCTGCGTTCACCATCGTCTGATCAGGATATTCACTGTTTGCCAGTTACCCCTTTTTGCGGTCTCTACACTAAAACGGGTTAACGTAATATTCTCTGGACGCTTTTTGGACAGCCAATGACAAAAAGTTTCAGATTTACTCTTTCAGAATGCTTTCATTACGAAAACACACCTATTCAAATATATAGAAAATTTCATCTCAAAAAACTGAAAATTTTCAGATAAAAAACTTTGATATATTTCATATTTCTGCTCAAAACATAGATTGTGGGTACTCGTTAGAACCGCCTCGTCGAGGCTGTTCTAACGAGTACCCACAATCTATGTTTTTGAGCAGAAATTAGAGAAATAATGTATACCCCTGTAAACCCCAGTTTTTTCTATATAAAATGGGGTTTAAGGGGGTCAAAATTATATACTATTTAGGTATGTTTTCGTGATGTGTTAATACAACAAAAACTGTGACCCATCATCGGACCCATTGCGTCATGTTTGTGGTTTTCTTGTATTCTCGCTTCAGATTGCCATTGAGCCCTTTACGTTGTGTCATCACAGTGCTTTTGGTTATAAGTGTTCAACCGTGATGCTTCTCAGACGAAGTAAAAGATCCCCATTCGGACTGAATTATATATTTTGTATAATTTGGATCTGCACCAGAATTAAGGACGGGGATTCGCGCACAAGCAGTTGTTTCATTGACTGTTCCAAGGTAGTTCTCCTGTTGCAGTTTTTCTTAGTTCGTGCGTTGATGGTCTATTATGTTATTGCATAAAAAGCAATGCCGCACGTTATTAACAGCTGTGCATTAACCGGCGAAAGGCTGTGTATAAACAAGGCAATTTCACGCGCTGTTAATGCACGGCTACGCAACTTATAATATGATCGTACCGGGGCCACATATTTGCTGCCGTTACGAGATGTTTACTGTCCGGCCCTAGAACGAGCATAGTCCGTGGAAATTGCGTTCGCGAGACATCGGTGAAAAGGCGAAACAAAATAGTGCAAGAAAGAACGCGAAATGTAGTAAATGTTTTCAGTTTTTATGCAATAAATAGCGATCGAACATGTTTTTTCAAAGCATTAACATTCGCCAAGTCCCTTCGGAGGTGTTGAAAACCGCGGCCTCCGGCCTCGGTTTTCAACACCTCCCACGGGACCTTGCGAATGTTAATGCATGAAAAATCATGTTTCATCCCTATATTATTTGATCCTAAGCTCTCCTTTTGGTATTTCGGGAAACCTGTGCTTCATTATTATCGTAATTCTTTGGTATTTTCACCAATAATTTTGTTATTCGTGGGTAAACGCTTGTAGTGGTGGTGTTTGGGGAGGAGGGTGTGTATTTTCGCATTTTGGTTATTTTTATAGACTTCCCTAAGCCTGTCCATTAATTTCTTTTTTTTATGTCTGTTACTTTTGCAAAGTCCATAAGTATTTGGAATAGCCCCTCCTATCTCCCTTCCCCGCTACGACGAGGTATTTGACAAGTCATCTAGATATCGAGAACTTGAAGTGAATAAAATGAAGCTGATTTATAGAAAGGGATTTTACATCGAGAAAAGTAGAAGTAGGTGTCGATTAGCCTGTTGCCTTGTTACGAAAACATGCCTATTCAAATATATAGAAAATTTCACATGCAAAAAACTGAAAATTTTCAGATAAAAAAAACCCTGATATTTTTCATATATCTGCTCAAAACATAGATTGTGGGTACTCGTTAGAACCGCCTCGCTAAGGCGGTTCTAACGGGTACCCACAATCCATGTTTTTGAGCAGAAATAAGAAATAATGTATACCCTGTAAACCCTAGTTTTACTATATAAAAGTAGGGTTTAAGGGGGTCAAAGTTATATAGGTATGTTTTCGTGGTGTGTGGCGGTGAGAGCTGACCGTGTCTTAAACTCAGTCTTCTCTTTTCACTGCCTTCAACCTTCCCCATGAAGATTATCTACTCATTGCTCAGTGGATAGACATAGTTTTCGCAGTCCATGATCTGAGCTGGACTTAAACCCGCACTTAAGCACCACAATCAAACAATCTAATCACTCTCCTACGGCATCCTATATTCAAACGCAACGCTCTAACCATTTGAGAAAGTAGGTTATTTCAAAATAAATAATATGAGGCCGTGCACAACGTTTCCTAGAATAATTCATGTGCGCCAAGCGAAAACTCGAATCAGCCTGTACACCCGCGCAGTCAGATCAGTCTTTCCTGCGCACTATAAGGGTAAATAAGGATCCAAAACATCTTTTTGCGCTAACGCGCAGGCTGATCTGCGTCTTCGCTGGGCACAGATGCAATGTTTAGAAAGTGCCGTGCTGTGCACCGGCGTATTATCGTATGCTGTTTATATAGCTTTGTTGGGAGCGACAAATTCTGCCGTACAAAATGAGAATAACGTTACCATTCGCATGAGACCTGAGCAGAAGTCATCAATAACCCCTTGAGAGTCAGGTCTGCCTGATGACTATCAGGTTTCTACACACAGAAAGAAAATACAAAAACGAAAACAAACCAAATGAATAATGGCATTATTTCACACCCAATCGTGCGCTTTTTGACGATAACTCAGTTGATTGCATTATCTAAACATTTGCTGATGTGTTTTATCTCCCCATAGTAAACGTATTCGACGATTTAAGTGGAATTAAGAATGAAACGTACAATTAGATAGTTGTAAAACATAGCGCAGACATTATAAATTATTCAAGTAAAGATATTAGTTGGAATGAATTAGATTACCCCACACAAAACAGACCTTACATAATTGAGACATGCTATAGGAAAAGGACCCAGCTTTGTTTTATTTTATCGTAAAAAAGCAGAAATGGCTCAAATCAGCTTCAGAGGCCGAGCAGTTTGATAAAGGTCTTACTTTTGCAGATATGTCTCACAATATTCAACAATTCCGTACGTTAACGTGTCTATATGTGTGTAATACCCCACATCACGAAAACATGCCTATATAATTTTGACCCCCTGAAACCCCACCTTTATATAGTAAAACTGGGGTTTACAGGGGTATACATTATTTTTCTTATTTCTGCTCAAACCATAGATTGTGGGTACTCGTTAGAACCGCCTCGGCGAGGCGGTTCTAACGAGTACCCACGATCTATGTTTTGTGCAGAAATATGAAAAATATCTGAGTTTTTTTATCTGAAAATTTTCAGTTTTTGGAGATAAAATTTTCTATATATTTGAATAGGCGTGTTTTCGTAATGATATCCAACAATTTCGTAGATTACGTTACCGTGTCTATGTTATGTGTGTAATATCCCAACGTTCCGCTATAACATTTAGTGAAATCATGGGTATGTAGGCGTTATATTAATGTGCGTAATTTCACAATGTTGCAGCCTTTAAACCAGCTGTTCTGTGTCTACATTTCCTGCAACACACATTACAAAATCATGCCCTATTCAAATATACTGAAAATTTTACCACCAAAAAAATGAAAACTTTCAAGTAAAAAAATTCTAATATTTTTCATATTTCTGCTCAAGACAGACAGTGGGTACTCGTTAGAACCGCCTCAGTGAGGTGGTTCTAACGAGTACCCACAATCTGTGTTTTTTTTTTCGCAAAATTAGAAAAATCATGTATACACTTGTATACCCCAGTTTTACTATATAAAAGTAGGGTTTAAAAGGACCAAAATTGTAAAGGCATGATTTTGTGATTGGTTGCTGCATAAATCTTAATAGCCTTAATAACAAAATTCTCCTCGTTTCGCTTATCATATGGTGAAATTGGCATGAACTACATACATCTGGATACTTTCTTATTTTTCCACCAAAACATATGTTGTATATGGAGATAAGTGCATAGTTTTTTTGTTTTGTTTTTTGTGTTTTTTTTTTTAAATATACGAGTAATAATTCCCTAGGGCATTGAAAGTCCGATTAAAACCTGGTGCTTTAGCAAGAGAATTTTATCAGGACTTTCAGTGCTCGTGACAATTATTTCCAGTATTTTAAAACAACTGTGGACTAAATTTTATATTAATATACCATAGAAAAATGACTTTTAGTCATTCTACTTCATTAAATGACGTCATATTTTGCTTCAAACATATGTAACGTGAAGTCATATAATGCCATAACATGACGCCATTTATGCATCGCTGTGACGTTGGAGTGCTGAAGATAGAGTGTTATCCATGTGTAAACCTGGACTGGAACATTTGGGACATTGGCAAACAGTACAGACCCAGATCGGACTCCACAGAACGCGGCATAAGATCAGGGTCTGCACTAATTGACTTCATTACAGGAAGTTAAGGGTTAAATGAGACAATCTTAAGTCCCCTTTCAGGACAATATTCCCAGCCTACACTCAGAGACAACCGACCCACCAGTGTTGTCAGTACCTTGATACCTAGTTACTTTGTATGTTAACTATACTGTAAAAGACACGACTGGTATGACTTTTGTTGTCCCTATATGAGCTGAGGAAACTTCCGTCATGTTATGGCTCAATTGCGGGAGTGAAAATGCAAGGAATGCAAGAACAGAGATCATTTGTTAACCCATTTAAGTCTAGCGTCCCATAAAAGGGGCATTGGCAAACAGTATAGACCCAGACCAGACGCCGCAGAACGCGGCGTCTGATCAAGGTCTATACTGTTTGCATTAACTTCAGCAATTTCTACAAAACATGGTATTAATAAAACAACCAGACATCCCTTATATAGGAAATGGACCTGTCCATAGAGTTAAAGTAGAAGAATCCACTCAGCATAAATGGGTTAAATAGAAATTTCTACATCAGCTCATATAAAGGTAACCCGGTGATACATTTTCCTTCAGCACAACTCAGTTAAAATTTAAAATTTAATTGAATCGTTAAATTGCCACGGTATAAATTTAGATAACTTTAGTCTGAAGTCTGAAATTGTTTAAATTGGCGACACCTGTTATTACGTTTCAGTCAGATGAGGAAAACAGATTCTACAACGATAGGTCTTTGGCAGGAAGAAACACATAAAAACAACTGATATAAACTTTTTTTTTTTTTCTCTTTTTTTTTTCAAATTGAGTTTTCGCAATAACTTTTTAAATATACGTTTTTGTAAAAGCTTCCTTGGATAAAAGTTATAGAGTGAGATACGCGCCGACATCAGTCTCAGAGAGGTCTCTAGGTAGAAAAATCCATAGGTTTCACTGTAATCAGATAAAGATTTTACGACTTTCCGAAGTTCCGTAGAATTTTAACGTTTAACAGGACCTCCCCTATACATCTCAATGGTTGTCTGAAACAAAGATAGAATTTATGATTTGGGCATGAACAATTCATGTTGCTTTCTTTTTACTATTGTCTTCATAAAAACTCACGTATTGACACTAAGTTGCCTGAGCGAGATGCATCGAAAAGGATCTCAGTGAGCAAATTTTCTTGAAGAATAAAAGGGGAAACACAGCTAAATGTTCTGCTCATCTAGAGCCCTGAGTGTTTTATAATAGTAAAGCCAAGGTTGAATGAATGCTTATAAACAGCTATGAAATATCAAATATAAAGCGATGATTGGCTTTCGATAGTGTGTATTACCTGAAAAGTGCCCGTGGATGTCAGTCATGGACTTACAACATCTGCTGACTTCCATAGTTTTGAAAGTTTCCATCACTGTACAGCGAAACTGCTCAATGCTACGTCCATTGAACGTTTTTGAGATGACGGCGACGCCTCCCTTCCTCTGCAACTTCTTTTATGGCCTCCTCAGCAACTTTTTGGTTGGAATAATTTTCTGTGAAGATAAATATTTGAAAAATTATCTCGAAAATTCAATTTGATGAAAACAAAGACACAAGTGAGACGATTAGCCGATGAGACGGCCGCAAATCTGGCAATAACATAACTCGCTGATTCTCAGCAGCATCAAGCTGACCTCGACCTGTAGATAAATACTTGAAAAAACATCGCGAAAATTCAATGTGATAAAGATAAAGTCACAATTGAGACTATTTGCCGATGACACGACCGCAAATCTGGCAATAACAAAACCGGCTGATTCTCAGCAGCTCCAAGCTGACCTCGATATTTTCAAAGTCTGGGAACATGAATGAGATATGGAAATTAATCCGTCCAAATATCAGGTAATCCGTGTAATCTGGTCAAGATCACCCCTCCCAAAATCTTTTACTTTTCATGGCAAAACGCTTGAAGTGGTATCATGTGCAAGATAACTGGACGTGGATATACCTAGCGACCTATCATGGAAGCCCCATGTCACGAGAATGACAAACACAGCCAATAAGGTCCTCAAATTTCTTAGAAGAAACTTATATTGCTAAAACCCTCAACTGAGAGAAAGAGCAAGCAAGGTCATTGTCCGCCCCAGTCGGAATATGCTGCCCCAGTTTGCCCCAGGATGACGTTAATAAGATTGAAATGGTGCAGAGGAGGGCTGCTCGATGTTCCAGTGTCACAGACATGCTTTTTCAACTTGGCTGGCGAACCTTTCAGCAGAGGCGTGCTGATTCAAGACTAGTTCTTTTCTATTAGATTGTCTATGGATATGTTGCTGTAATACTCCAAACTCGTACCTCTAGAATTTCCCAACCATTGGCTTCATCACGAAAACATACCTTTATAATTTTGACCCCCTTAAACCCCACTTCTATATAGTAAAACTGGGGTTTACAGTGGTATACATTATTATTCTTATTTCTGTTCAAAAAACATAGATCATGGGTACTCGTTAGAACCGCCTCGTCGAGGCGGTTCTAACGAATACCCACAATCTATGTTTTGTGCAGAAATGTGAAAAATATCAGAATTTATATCTACAAACTTTGTTTTTTTGGAAGTGAAATTTTCAATATATTTGAATAGGCGTGTTTTCGTAATGTACACACAGCTCCCTGCCCGGACTGACTATTATGAATATTACTATGCATTTTACCTTACCCACTCGCAGTTTTCAGTGGAATGACCTTCCTGCTCCCAATGCCACATTGACCATCCTTGACAGCTTCAAGCTAGCTATCAGACAGGTGGGCCACATGAAACCATGATTATACTACCAGTTTTTTATCCTCACTTTTTACTTTTTTTTTTTTTTTTTTTTTTTTTTTAATTGTATATTACACTAACACTATGCACTTTGTTTTATTGTCCCTCTTTTATCGCATATTGCAGGACCCCGGCATATAATATTTACATAATAATTCAATTCCCTATGGTTTTCATTCAAAGGGTGATAATTTGAGACGAGTAGAAATTCAAACTAGGTTTAACGCTGTTTATTGGGGATGAAATAATAGTGTGGGTTTACTCACATACATTTGTGAAAGACATTTGTGAAATGCAAAATGTCATTTGTCTTATAAGAAGAGGGTTATGACTAGAAATACTGTTTTTAATTAAGGGCCCATAACCCCATAGTTGATTGCTGCAAACTAATTGACTTTTGTTTTTGCATAGTTAGACGTTTAACAAAAATGAGCATGAAACCATTTTAGCGATTGTTTTTTACTCACAAGTCGTATACTTTTCATTGCCTCTGAGTATGTGTTGATGTTATTTTCTCTTTAGCTGTGAATCCCATAAATATTTTCACCGAGTGTAGTGAAAACATCAGTATTTTCACGAGTGCGAAGCACGGCTGAAAACTTCAATGTTTTCAATACACGAAATGAAAATACAAATGTATCAATGGATTTTACTGTAAAATAGTAAATTTTCTGTTTATTTTATCGTTTACAGGCCAATCGCCAATCATAACTGACGTCACCAAACAAAACATGAACGTATGGCGTCGACGTTAAGTTCTTAACATGTGAAGCGCTAGAGAGACAAAACGTTTCGGCAAATTAAAATAATCTTGTTGCCAAAATGTATCTTACATTCTAAGAAAATGCATACACAACACTTGATATCTTAGTTCAGAAATAGAGGTTAGGGTAGTTTTGCTCAGAAACAGAGAAGTTAGAGGAATTCAAAAACCGAAGTGGGATCGGCATCTGTTAGGGAAACAATGAAGACAACCAAATCAATCCTAAACGAGTAGTGAAAACAACATCGACTTGTTAGTTTTCATTTGTGAAAATATCATATTCTTTCACTTGTGAAAATACAATTTTTATTCATTTCGGATATACATTGATTTCACAGGCAATAACAATAAAATAAAATAATATATATATATATATATATATATATATATATATATATATATATATATATATATATATATATATATATATATATATATATATATATATATATATATATATATATATGTATGTATGTATGTATGTATGTATGTATGTATGTATATAATTCTGTACAGAGTTGCTAGCGGCCGTAAGCTATGTCTTTTCGTACTTCACCATAGTACAGATTATATTTGTATTTCCTTTGGGATTATTAAGCCCATTCTGGTTGCTTTGAAAATCGAGTACCGCTAAGCCTGTGCTAGGTGGGCGGGGAGGGGGCGTGCGAATACAGCCTCGCAAACTTCATAGCTTTAGAGACTTAGTAAAACCGAATCTGCGATTATCGATCTTTTCTGTGGTGTTTGTTTCCGAAGGCAACAATTTTAGATCTTTTATCTTAACCCATTATTCCTTATGAACAGCTTCATGCAAACCGAGACTACTATTACCTGTTTATGATGTGCTCTGTGTTTCAAAAGGATTCCAACTCGTGAACAGTAATGTAACATGGTACAATGCTGTCACCTCCTGACCAAGGTTGAACCGTATTATATTTGAGCTAGCGAACGACACAAGCTTCAATAAGACTTGTGCGACCATCGAGGACAGATCTGGGCTATTTAAAGTGGGTTAATCGAGAACCCGTGCCATACTGGATGGGTGTACAGGCTGATTAGAGTCTTTGCTGGTCAAACAGGTTTTATTGTAGGTTTTGTCGTGCGCGGGCTCATTCGTAAATAAATTTACGTGCACAGTGATTCCAGAGGACCAGAAAATAGAACGTACGTTGCCCCACTTCACTGAATAAGAGTCTGAAATGATGGGCTCTTGGAAAGCCAGAACCATATCAAACAAACTAGCATAAGAGAAGCTCGGACACACTGAAAGTCAAACATTCAATGGCTCTATTCCAAGTCTTCTAAATAAGGCATTGATCGAATGCTTAAAGGAGGTGTAAATGATGACAATTATATTGTTGATAAGCACTGTTTCCGTATTGTTGTTAACCCATTTATGCTGAATGGACTCTTTTACAATAACTGTTTGGACTGGTCTATTTCCAATCGCAGGGAATCTGGTCATTTTTATTATCAGTAAGGGAAATTTAAGGAAATTCCTAGATTTAAAGCAAATAATGTATAACCAGATCAGACACCGCGATCTGGGTTTCTAGGTATTGCCATAGACTCTTTTATAGGATGCTCGGCAAACAAAAAGGCATAAGTTTGCAGCATCTATCAAAGAAACTCAAAACAAACTTTCTCCGACTTTACTGGTTACCTAGGCTTCACAAACAAAACATACAAAACACATTGTATTGCTAGTTCTAGTTCTTGCACTACTACTGAACTGTCTGACTGGAGACCAGGAGGTCGCGGGTTCAACCCCCGCCGAGGTCGGCAACATTCTTTCGTGGAGATTGATCATGAAATATTTTCTACGGTCATTCTTTCCCTTCCGCTGATTCAAGAAGGGCAGTTGTCAGTTTCTGGCGAAAGAATGTGCACAATACTGGTTAACCGCTTAGAGGACTAAGCCTGCCCAGTAAACGTGTGGTTAGTTAAACTGACCGCGCTCGACATGACCCCACTGGGTTGACTGGGCCGTAAAACCTCAACACAAACAAACAACTTACTGAACTGTATAAATCGCACTGCACTTAAAATCATATAAAAATATTGTGAAAAAGTTTATGAAAGGAATAATACTCTTTTGGTCTACAAAAATTCTTAATAAATAGCAATCGGGGGTTTTCGAGCCCATCTTTATATTACCTTACCTCACAACGTGATATATATTGTTTCAGCATATTGTTTTTGCAAGGCTATCTTCTCGTGTAAATGATTCAAATATTCGGAATAAAACCCTGACTGCTAAACTCCTTACACAAGACTGTCGGTATCATAAACTCCGTAAAGATTTTTTTTAAAAATTACCTTCGACACTCCGAATTGATCGATAGATATACAGTTAGCGTAAAACACTTCTACAACAAGGAGTATCGGAACCAGAGTTGTACGGGAACCTAATTTATAAATTTATAAATTTAGGAAAATTGATGGTAATAAATTTTTATAAGAATTCAAAAAGATATTACACGTAATAAAAGGATGAGATACAACTTGAATATTATGAGACAGACTGCCTGCTTAGTTTCTGACCCAATTATGTTTGGTGGCTTTGCTATTTTTCTTTTTAACTGAATAACAGTGGGTCGGGTCTAGACTGTATGAACGTGCCGACCTAAACGATTGAAAGGTTGATGACTGATGTAGTGTCTTTGTTCGGGTCCTCCATGGTTCAACCAGTGATTTTCTTTAGCTCTGGCTTCCAATGTCTTGGCTGGCACGAACCCTCATCCTTAAACAATCAGTTTTCATTTTACAACGCTTAAACTAGGGTGAAGATTTGGTACCGGTTAAATCGATTTAACCCTACACTACCCCTACTCCCGGATCCCCACCTCTCCTCAACAGCAAGACAATGGTTCTGGTATTGGTTTTGCTTTGTATGACCTTGTAGCTGCCGGCTGCGGAGCTTTTTCATGATTCGTTGCCTTATTGTTATCTTTATTGGATCATGTCTAGCATTGTGATCTCGTATATGGTGGCATACCCCTATTAATTTCTCCATTGGCTACAACGAAAAGGGCTATAAAGCTTCTCACCTGCTACAGTTCCATGGTCCCAAAGCAGATCCAGGTTTTGGTGGAATGTGATAACCACTTGAGTCAGCAACAGATCCTGTGAGTTTCCTGTCCTCTCCATCACTTCAAAAACACATGACATTTCCCGCTATATAACATTCCAAAAACTCCTCCTGTTGAGGGTTACAAACTGGAAAGACCGACGGACTGTTTGTAGCACTCAACCCTGCAGAATCTTTTACTGTCTGAAATTCGTCTCTTCCAGGAACCGCCTGTGGCATAAAATAAACAGAACAATGCACTCGTCTTTACTTCACACTGTATCAACGTCTACGCCGTACATTGTAGTTTTAGACAGGCCAATTTGGGTACCAAAACAGTGTGACGTCAGTAGAAGTCGGGTTTCTATATCGGTGGCAAACACCTATTGATATTTCCATTGGCTACATTGCTAAGAGTTCAAAGGTTTCTTATCTGCTACAGTCCCAATGTCCCAAATGTGATAGCCACTTGAGTCAGCAATAGATCCTAGGATTTTCATCGTTTATTCACCGCTTCAAAAAACATATGACATTGCCCGCCATGTGACATTCTAAAATTTCCTCTAATTCAGAGTCACAAACTGGAATGACCGACAGACTCTTTGTAGCACTCCATACAGCCAAATAGCTCCCTGCAGAATTTTTAACTGTCTAGAATTCGTCTCTTCTCGGAACCTCCTTTGGTCTGAAATAAACAGAACAATTTAGTCTTTGTTTTTCTTAATCTTACACTGCGTCTACTCTTTTTTTTTTTATATAGGACTATTTGTCAGGGTTCTACAATAGCGTGACGTCAATAGTAGTCTGGTTCCTACGTTTGTGAAGAGGAAGCTGGTTGCTTTAGTTTTTTTTTTTTTTTTTTTTTGGCTTATGTTCTGTCTCCCAGGTTTATTTGCTCTTTATCTTAGCGTCACTGGTAGGCTGTGATATGTGATTGTGGCGGTTCCTGGACATTTTCTATACTATTTTGCCTATTCATCACGAAAACATACCTATATATTTTTGACCCCCTTAAACCCCACTTTTATATAGTAAAACTGGGGTTTACAGGGGTATACATTATTTTTGTTACTTCTGCTCAAAAACATTGATTGTGGGTACTTGTTAGAACCGCCTCGATGAGGCGGTTCTAACGAGTACCCACAATCTATGTTTTTGAGCAGAAATATGAAAAATATCAGAATTTTTTATCTGAATAATTGCTATTTTTGGTGGTAAAATTTTCAGTGTATTTGAATAGGCGTGTTTTCGTAATGTTAAACTAAACAATGTAGCACTCCTGTCGAAGACGACCCAGCTAGCATTCTTTATAAATCTATAGCGGGCCGATAAGGCCGTTATCGGCCCCTTAGCTACCCTGACGGGCCGATAACGGCCCGCTATAGATTTATAAAGAATGCATACTGGGGATGTCTTCACATTTATTGCATAGAACCATTGCAGAATGAAATGTTTCAGGACAGTAACAATTACTAAAATCATTTTATGATGCTCTGAATACTATTAACCCTTGTCATGCTGAATAAATTAAGATGCCACGCCCACTTCCAATTTTCAGCCAATCAAATTACTTGATCCAGGTTGTTAATATAAATTCACATACCCAATGATAAACAGAGCAGATCCAGATCAGTTGACCTTTTTTCAGAAGCCAACTGATCTGGATCTACACCGTTTGCAATACCATGATATATCCGGGTTCAGGAGGACTAGGGTTAATCATGTGATTATTTCTATTTGTGCAGAATGTTATATTTATTATTAAGCATGTTCTCGTACGGACATTCTATATGTCTGTCGTTCTGCAGTAAAATTTGATTTGGATGCGCAATATGAGAAAAATACTTTATACCATATGCTAACAGTGAAATTCAGATGAGCGTCCGCATCCGTGCAGTCTTCTCTGGACATTCTCTGTTCGTCGACATATACTACAGTATTAATTGATTCTTTAAGCGGACAAAGAAGGCAAAGATCAGTATGTGCAAATACACACACTGATCAGGTCCTGCGCTGTCTGTAAACTGCATAAGTGCCCGTTTTGTGCGATGCGCATCTTTTGTTATATTACATCTATATTACTGCAATATGTTTGCATTTATATCATATATCGTCCAGACAATACCTAATATGTTGGCGATAACAGTAAAGAAATAGTACCTGTTAACAGATTAAAGAATGTGAGCAAGCACATCATTTCCTATAATATTGCTTGTGCACCAAGGGAAGTTTCTGATCAGCATGTGCATCCATGCAGTCTGAACAACCTCTTCGCAGGGCACCCTGTGGTTAGCCAAGGATCCAAAGCGTCTTCGGGCGACAACAAAGATGATGTTTATCCGATACATCCGTGCAGTCTAAACCGAGTCTTCACAGTGGGTAGTCAAGGATCCAAAGTGGTTTCCGGCGGTTCTAGGTGCTTATGTTGATCTAAGTTTTTGATAGGCGCACATAAAATCTTGTAGGAAATGTTATGCCCACCTCATATATCCTTGTATGTCAAATATATCATAAGTAGGCTTTCGTTCTTTTATGCGTTCCTTATTTCCAAGGGCAAGCCTTATAGACTTTATGTTACTTCTGGATATCCAAAACATAACATTTTTAGACTATTTTATGGTTGCAGCAGATTTTTCTAAAGTTCTTAGTGGAGGCCGTTAAACGTCCCCCGTGCCTTAGATTGGGTCGGGTGTCATTTCCTGCAAACTTGAGTCGCAACGTGAGAAAAGGTACCTTCTTTCTTGTGCTCCCATCGATGACTCAACTCAGGTAGCGCATCCGCGCAGTCAGATTCGAGTCTGTGTTGTCTGCATGAAAAACTACCATCCTTGGCTAGTCAAAATGCGTCCAGTGTGTAGGTTCTGCTCAAACTCCGCGAATGCTACGCCGGACGCATATGTTCGAAGGTACATCTTATGACAGTGAGACTCATTTTTTGTAACAGGACATCCAAATGTTCTAGAAATGTTTACATAGGATCACGACGATAGTCATATTCATGTTAACCCATTCTTGACTGATTGAACCCACCCCACCCCACCCCCACACTGTATATTTGCAGATTCTAATTTCAATTTTAGGTCAGTCGGACTATGTGATTTAGATATTCCTAGAAAAAATGGTTGAACATTTTGCAAACAGGGGAGACCCTGATCAGTGATCAGACGCCGCATTTGCCAAATACATGTACCCATTTAGAGATCTCCAGATTACAATGGGTTAAATAGTTACCCAGAAAGGGTCAGAATTACGAAACACAGACTTTCTGAGGCTTTAAAAGAAAAAAAAAATTGAGGAACAAGCCATGACTAGACACAGAAGCACACTTGCAAAAAAACACATCACAGAAGAACATTTGGATGTCCTGTTACACATCTTCATAGGATGGCGGCAACAACCAGATTTATATAAAATACAGCCGAGCCGCAATGGCTCGAACATCTTTGGGGCCATGGAAATTTGTTCGAAACATGGCATTACGAAAACATGCCTATTCAAAAATACTGAAAATTTTACCACCAAAAAATGAAAATTTTCATATAAAAATTCTGATATTTTTCATATTTCTGCTCAAAACATAGATTATGGGCTCAACGAGGCGGTTCTAACGAATACCCACAATCTATGTTTTGAGCAGAAATAAGAAAAATAATGCATACCCCTATAAACCCCAGTTTTACTATATAAAAGTGCGGTTTAAGGGGGTCAAAATTATATAGGCTTGTTTTCCTGATGGTTGTTCGAGCCACTGAGGGTTATCATAGCACCAGGTCAGAAGGCAATGAAAATAATTTAGGGATGTCTTTTCGATCCTCTGTGACATAACGGTATGTTAAGTGTACCGCACAGCATCCATTTTCATGATTAAATAAGAAAATATCTCTGAAATATTTGTTTATATTTGTTTTCTTAAGAATTTCCTAGTGACACAAAAGCGAGTTCGAATCAGCAACGGTAAACGAAAAACAAGGTAAGAGAAAGTTCCAGGGAGTGTCACAATCACACACCGCAACCCTTCCCAGACACCAAGAGGAAGAGGAAACAAACAAAACCAAACAAGCGCAAATCGAACAAACGTACGAAAAGCACTAAGATTAGCTCTCTCTTCCCCAAGCAAGGAAGTTTTTCGTACTGAACAAAATAACACAAGGTTAGACATAAAAACAAATCGCCTCGTAGAATAAACTACAAAGCAACAAAAGGTAAGACTAACACCGGGACCACTGCCTTAGAACGGTCAGTAGACTAAACCACCGTGTGTGTGTGTGGGGGGGGGTGTTTAAAGCCATTTTACAGTTAGCCAACTTCAGAAAGCTAAATGGGCAGCTGTTGAAGGTGACCAAAATGCTAGCATCACAAAACAACTAGTAAAACAGAAAGCAAAGTGGTCAGCTATTGAAGACGATGACCTCAATGCTAGCATCACAACACATTAAAAACAAAATACAGAAAGAGCTCTTAATAGCAACAATAGGACCACCGCCATCGGTGTCCGAGTGATTGAAGTTTTATTTTACTGTATAATAGAAGTTACCCAGGAAAGATAACAATTACGAAACTTAGCCTTCCTGCGGCTTTAAAAGAAAAAAAGGTCAAGAAACAAACAATGACAAAACACAATGGCACAGTTTCACAACCAAGATACAAGAAAACAAGTTACAATAGCAGAAACAACTACTGGTGGGTTGGGGTGTGCGTAAACTAGTTCTACACGACCGTATCCTCGCCCTTAATTTCGATGGAGCTCAAAATTGCAAATACATAATGAATGTGTTCGGTCCGCATAGGTTCTATAATACAAGTAAAGATACCCAGGAAATAGCACAGCCACGAAGCGCAGCCTTACCCGAAGAACCAAAGCAACAAGATTTGGCACATGAAACGCCATACAGTGAACACTCGTTACAACGACAGCATTTGTTCCGAAATATGTTGCCATTATAATTAATTTGCTGCTGCAAAGAATCCTTAATGGACAGAATGATATGTAAGAAAGACCTTGTTTTGTTCTTATTTCCTCATACAAGATATGTTTTGGATATTTGTTAGAATCGCCTGACTGAGGCGATTCTAACAAATATTCAAAACATATGTTCTTTAAAGTTTTAAATACAATATTCTTGCGTAATTTGTAGGGATGTAACAATGCATCGATATATCGATGCATCGTGATAGTGACCTTCATGATAGTACTATCGTGATAGTGTTTTCAACTATCGATAACTATCGCTGATAGTCTCTTCTACTATCGATAGTTTTGATAGTTTTTGTCCCTTTAACTTTACTCCTTCTGTAATACCATTCTGAAGCTGTCTTGTCTAAATTAACAAAGTATGAGAACAAACAGATTTCTGTTTAGCAAAAATATTTGTTAAAATGGTAGAAAAGCTGACATTTGAGAGGGTAGTAATGTTAGGTACCTTTACAGGTAGATTGGTTTTATAAAATCAATGACATTCATTGAAATACTGTGTGATTTGGAGATGGTGATAGTATCATGATGCATCGTGATATTAGACCCCTGATAGTGATAGTATCGTGATAGTGATATCTCTGATAGTGATGGTATCGTGATAGTCATAATTTGGCATGATAGTCAGCCCTAGTAATTTGTGACTAATTGTTACCTCTTAAGTGAAGGTTTTGTGATAGTCAACTTGTCATTATAACGAATTTTGTCGTTTTATCGAGTGTCGGTATAAAGAGGGTTGTCTGTACATGAAACGAACACGCGCGAATGAAGAAGAACTGTAACACATCACGAAAACATGCCTATATAATTGTGACCCCCTTAAACCCAACTTTTATATAGTAATACTTATTTCTGCTCAAAAACATAGTTTGTGGTACTCGTTAGAACCGCCTCGACGAGGCGGTTCTAACGAGTACCTACAATCTATGTTTTGAGCAAAATTATGTAAAATAAAAGATTTTTTATCAGAAATTTTTTTTTGGTGGTAAAATTTCCAGTATATTTGAATAGGTATGTTTTCGTAATGAGCTTGCTGATACATCCTGAATATGCCATTTGCCACAGTTGCAATTGAAACGCGGTTGCTGCTGGTAATAAAACGAAACCAAAGAAGCAAATTGTCATTTTATATGAAACAATAATGCACAAGATTGAGGTTACAGTCAAACCTTATAACTCGAATGACGATGGCTCAGTTACCGTGGCTTATTCAAACTCGCTTTAGTGTCCCTAGGATATTCTCAAGAATACAAATATTAAAGGATATTTTAAGCAATTTTCCTTATTTTATCATGAAAATGTATGTTGTATGTACTCATTAGAAACGCCTTACCGAGGCGATTTTTATGAATATATTAAATATACCGTTATATATATATATATATATATATATATATATATATATATATATATATATATATATATATATATAAGATTGAAAAGACATCCCTAAATTATCTTCGTTTG
This sequence comes from Anodontia alba, assembly GCA_964016985.1. Lineage (NCBI taxonomy): Eukaryota > Metazoa > Mollusca > Bivalvia > Lucinida > Lucinidae > Anodontia > Anodontia alba. The sequence goes on along the minus strand of OZ024837.1, from coordinate 34,983,713 downwards.
CCTTCTGACCTGGCGCTATGATTAACTCTCAGTGGCTCGAACTACCCGTGTCTTGAACAAGTTTCCATGGTCACAAAGACGTTCGAGCCATTGAGGTTCGCCTGTATTTGGTTATTTATACGGACAAATTATGTTTACATTCCAATGTAAAATGTTTAGCCATTGCTCTAGGCAAGCCATTATTTTCAACTATAGATATTGATATATTCATGACTTCTCCACAAAAACATAACAGCAGTTACCATGAAAGGCCCCAATCAAGAAAAACAGCCTTCCAATCAAAGATGAAAAGACGAGAAACAAATATTATTGCATAAAAAGCAGTGCCGCACGTTATTAACAGCCGTGCATTAACCGGCGAAAACCCGTGTATTAACAAGGCAATTCGCACGCTGTTGATGCACGGCTACGCAACTTTCAATATGATCGTACCGCGGCCACAGATTTGCTGCCGTTACGAGATTTGTACTGCCCGGCCCTAAAACGAGTCCGTGGAAATTACGTTCGCGAGACATCTGTGAAAAGGCGAAACAAAATAGTGCAAGAAATAACGCGAAATGTAGCAAATGTTTTCAGTTTTTATGCAATAATAGCGATCGAACATGGTTTTTCAATGCATTAACATTCGCCAGGTCCCTTGGGAGGTGTTGAAAACCGCGGCCTTGAACTAGTCTTACTCCAGCGGAGACGCACCCTTAATTCTGTTAACACTTCCAAATTACAAATTTGTGACGGACCTCTTAGATCCATCTTCGTCTACATATAAACGTATGTTATAGGTAACCATTAAAAGCTAATCTTAGTCTAGGTTGGTCGCATAGGTTAAAGATTGATGAGAACATATTGGCAAAAACAAGCTTGCCTAGCCTAGAAGGCTTGACATGCCAACTGTTTTGTGAGTGTGTTAAGGCTCTCAAGGGTCGTTTCTGCAAAACTGATCGTCATTACAATTGTTATAGTGTCGCTTGGCGGCCGTAAAACAGCTTCCAGTATTTCACTATAGTGCGTCCTTCTTTCCCTTTCTTATCTTGGACGGAAGATGTTGAATTCTGATCATTGTCTTCCTTTCTCGTTTGATATTTTCTGGAATTCTGTGGTCACTGCGCCTATTCTGGAACGTATGTTTTGAAAATAATACGAAGGTCACAGCTGAGGCTTAATTGACAGAAACTAGCTAGTCTGGCCCAGAAAACTTGATACTTCAGCTATTTGCAGTTCCATGAGTGTGGTCATTGCTCTCAAGGGTCATTCTGTTTAGGATCTATTTTTCTATTTGAATAGGCTGATTAATGTATATATTTTCCTACTTCCTGACAAGGACTCTGTATCCCTGTAACTATGATTAGCCTCATACATGCTCAAGTAGCGTCATATTTATGTAGAGCTGGACTGAATGATTAGTCTCCTGTTGATACTTTAATGAAATCCATCCATCGCTCAGGAATGATAAAGCACCCAATAGTCTGACACAACAAGAAAAGTCGTTCCAATAACACTTACGATGATGAGATCTAGTCAGAGAAAATTGATGGTAAAAGGGAAAAGTTGGCTGCGAACAGTGAATACCTAGATTAGCTTACATATTCACGCAACTTGATTAGGGCTTTAGTTTTCGTTGTTTTGTTCTAAAACATCCAGTAATTCTGTAAGTGTGTAAGGAAGGCACCGATTTGATTTAGATGATCGGATGTACAGGTTAGATTTGGAATCGCTGTCCGTATGGGCGAACAGGACTTTTTTCTATCAACTGTGCCTGAGCTTAAACAATTGCTGTATTGGGTAACTGTTTCTAATTATAGTCTGCGTGTTGACAAGAGATGTTCTGTTTGTCTCAAAATGACAGAAGTATGGTGTATCATCGCCAAATTGTCTGTTTATCGACTGATAATAAGCTATGCTGAACTTTGTATACATTATCTTCTGATTTCCCATGTTTGGAAGTTAACCACATTATTCATTTTCGACATGCAATGAGAATGATATTGTTAAAAAGATCAAGTGACGCCAGTTATCCAAAAATCTATATAGGAGGGCCATTCAAAAATCCTGGCCTCACTCATTTTTGTTGGATCAGTGCATACCAACATATGAATTTTATAAGGAGTCTTTCACTAGACTTATGAAATAAAAAAGTTCCAAAATCTCTAAATAAAGTCTAAATTTAAGTGTCTTGATTCACTTTTTACATTTCTATTACACAACATAATCTTTATGTTCGTTTTTTTATTTATTTCTTTTTTTTTTTTTTTTTTTTTTTTTCTTTTTTTTTTTTTTTTTTTTTTTTGAGCATTCACAGTACGGGTTCGGAGTGTGCACTCTTTGTTGAAATGATTAAAAAATATACCATTCGGAGCATTTAAATTGTGTATAGAATTTTTTGAATGACCTAAAACTACAAACAAATACAGTCGACTCTCGTTATCTCGAAGTCCAAAGGACTCGCTGAAATGCTTCGAGATATCCGATCTCGACATATCAGATTTGCAGAATTGAGGTAACAATAAATCGAACAACCATATTTCACAAATGAATATGTAATTTGACTCCTGGAGTTAGAGATACATTGAAAATATTGTGGAAAAGAGGAGAATTGCTCCCAATTTCTCCTTTTTGCTACATATTTTTTTTACCTGTGGTTAGATTTCAAAACAGGGACCAGATTTTCACTTCGAGATAAGCGGTTATTCGAGATAAGATAAATCGAGATAACGGGAATCGACTGTATATCACTTACAAGGATGCCCTTGTATATATTATGGGGAAAATTCTAATGCAAACATTTCATTTGATTATATAAAAATTGTGGGTGGTCAAAAACGTACACTATAGAGTATGGTGTTGAGGGTGTTGTGGTAGGTGTTAAAAAAAGTAGTGTAAGCAAATTGAAACTGAGGATGAATTCTGCAAAATTTGGTGATTATTGGTCAGTAGAATAGCTACTTAGAATCAGCAATTCAAATGTCCTCTAAACTGTTCAGAACATGGTAGGGATGATACCTTTTTATCAGCCCTCGCATAAAAGTACTTTAGGTACAGATCATTTTGTTTATAAATGCGAGCAAGGATTCACAAATGCATTACGAAAACACGCCTATTCATAGAAAATTTCACCTCAAAAAACTGATTTTTTTTCAGATAAAAAAACTCTGATATTTTCCACATTTCTGCTCAAAACATAGATTGTGGTACTCGTTAGAACCGCCTCGGCGAGGCGGTTCTAACGAGTACCCACATTCTATGTTTTTGAGCAGAAATAAGAAAAATAACGTACACCCCTGTAAACCCCAGTTTTACTATATAAAAGTGGGGTTTAAGGGGGTCAAAATTATATAGGTATGTTTTCATGATGAATCGGAATGGGTGCAACTCTCAAAATACGATACTCACGGAACACAAGGCACCGGGATAAGGGATTAAATACGAAATGGGTACACAAAACAGCACAACAGAACGAAATGGGTACACAAAACAGCACAACAGAACGAACAAACGAAGACGGAACACACAAACGAAGGGGAACAACAACAGAAATACAGTCGACTCGCGTCATCTCGACTTCGCTTATCTCGAATAACCGCTGATCTCGGTGAAAATCTGATCCCTGTTTTCACATGGAAATCTAACAATAGGTAACAAAATATTGTGTAAAAGAGGAGAAATTGCTCCTATGGAGCAATTTCTCCTCTTTTCGACAATATTTTCAATATACCTCTAACTTTAGGAGTCAAATTATATATTCATTTGTGATATGTGATTACTTGATCCTCAACTCTGCAAATCTGATATGTCGAGGTACGGATATACCGAAGTATTTCCGAGAGTTCCCTGGACTTCGAGATAACGACAATCATCTGTACTGCTTTTGGATGGTCAACCGTTATACTGTTGAGGCACTTAAACCTGGTTTTACGGAAGTCAACCTCGCCCTTGATCATGATACAGTTCCAGTGACATATACATGTAGCTGTTGGGTCTAGGTGTTCCCTAGCTTATCAATGAATCAACACAGAAAATCCCATACAATTCTCAACGCCGCTGAAACGAGTTGTGAAGTCACAGATGTCTAATTCATGGCCTACACGAGGCAACAAAACAAGAGAAGATGAGAAACAAACAATAACATGATACAACAGCACAGTTTCAATATCCGACATACAACGACAGCATTTGTTCCCAAAGACGTTGCCATTAAAATGAATTTGCTGTTGTAAAGCATACTTAATGAGCAGATGAATATGTAAGAAAGTCTTGTTTTATTCTTATTTTTTTATAAAACATATGCTTTGGATATCTGTTAGAATCGCCTCAGTGAGGCGATTCTAACAAATATCCAAAACATATGTTTCTTTAAAGTATTAAATACATTATTCTTGCATAATGTTTGACTAATATTTACCTCTGAAGCGAAGGTTTCGTGACAGTCAAATTGTCATTATAACAAATTTTCCCGTTGTATCGAGTTACGGTATAACGAGGGTTGTCTGTACAAACAAAGAAGAACTGCAACAGAAGAACCGCCTTGGAATGACATCAGAAACAAATAATCGGAGGATGGGGAGAGTTTAAACTGCGTTTACAGGATCACAACCTCGTCCTTAATTGTGAAGCAGCTCAAATAACAAATTACAAAACTACAAGCGACAACTGGATAGAAGAGCAGTATTAATTTATCAGGACATACCTAAGTATGAACAAGATTAAGAGAGTTTATCAATTAATGCAAGGCCTAACATAAAAAGCACGGAAAGTTTATCACGATTCAAGACAAAGCAGGCAAATGTCTCGCGGTGTAAGAAGACAATCTCGACAGACGGACTAAGAACTGTTCATAGCTTTGCAATTGTGTTTATCATCACTAAAACATGCCTATGTAATTTTGACCCCCTTAAACCCCACTTTTATATAGTAAAACTGGGGTTTACAGAGGTATACATTATTTTTCTTATTTCTGCTCAAAAACATAGATTGTTGGTACTCGTTAGAACCGCCTTGCCGAGGCGGTTCTAACGAGTACCCACTATAACGCACAGAGTAAATGACGCTATTTCTTGCGAACTTTTTTTGGAGGTGAAATTTTCTATATATTTGAATAGGCGTGAATTCGTAATGTTTATTTATACGATGTCTTAAGAGAGTAAAAACACATTTAACCCAACGCCCAGTCTACCCTTTGGTCCTCTGTACATGCAAGGCAACATATACATAACTATTCTAATTATATACCTCGTACATATGTACAGACATCTAAATGTTCAAAAGTAAAAGATGAAATAATGTAGACACTACATACCACACCCCCTACTCTCCTTTCGACATCATTCGGAAAGACATTTTTTGCTTGGCGCTTCATTTTAAATGAAAATATTTTGTTCTGATTGACCATATTTTATCAGAAACCATTTGTCTTTTCTGTTTCTGTGTTTTGTTCTCAAATATGTACCCTAAAATTAATTTTACAGCCAAAAATTGGTCTGACCTTTGCAATTACTATAGTGAGATTTTTTGGAATTTTTCTCTTACAAATATTTTTTTCTTTTCTTTGCTGAATTTGAATGACTGATGTTTCAGAAACATATTGTGAAAATTTCAGAAAAATTGAACAAGGGGAACTTGTTGAAAATCTGCCTCCAAATTACCTACCCTACAGATTTCTGCATAATTTGCATTCGTTTTTATTATGGGAAGAAGGGAAAATATTTGATTTTTTAAAAACCAAAGACTAGAATAAAACGTTTTGTGACTAGGTAGTTACGGCAAATGGTTTTGCATTAAATCATGACAAAAGTTTGCAATTTAACTTCATCTGTGTAAAGCACCAAGCAAAAAAAACGACTTTCTGAAAGATGTTGAAAGCACAGTAGTTTTCACTATATTTTACGGGGACAAGGGGTTAAATATTACATAGCTTTGTTAACGGTATACTGTAAGTTTTCATGGTCACTATCATGCATGAGCAATAGGAAACAAAAATGATTGCCCTCCAAGAAAAATAAATTTTATATGGGAGCATTGAGAGATGACTATAAGTAATGGTATCATCAGGGGAAAGATGTAGAATTCCGCTCCTTGCTGTTTGGCATTATTATTCTCAGGTATCAAATATAATATGATATTGTGAATACCTTTGTACTAATGCGTCATACTGAGAAAACATTAGACATTGATCCATTATGTGAGACCATTCGGAAATAAATCAAAACATTAAGGATGTGCGTGATACATTAATAAATTCGAAAGAAACATCATTTTGGGTACTCACTATAACGCACAGAGTAAATGATGTTATTTCTTGCGAACTATGTTTTTATTTGTTTCTGACCTGAATCTCAGTGATCCATGAAATTATGTACATGTAGTAATACCCACTCGACGTAGATGGCGAGGCACTTTACAAATGGCCCTCGCCCGTTGGCCCGTCCGTGGTTCGTGATTCCGTCCGTTTGTACGTCCGTCACAGTTGTTTGTCCGTAATTCCTCCTTTAGTTTTGTCGCTGTTGCTGCACCAACAAAAGAGGTCCTCATGTTTTTTGCGACAACGCAGGCCCTGATCAGCCTGCGCATATGCGCAGGTTGTTCTTGGTCTTCGTTGTCCGCTTACAGAGTCAATTGTACTGTAGCATATGTAACAGATAAACCGTCTTTTTCCTTCTTTCTGTGTTTGCTCGTTATATGATCGATGATTTTTATTGCCATTTTGGAAATTATATGCATGTTAGATGGCTTTCTGCAATGTCTGATCGGGAAATTCACTCTTTGGGATTGGCTATATGCTGTGACATTATGGATATACCATTGATACACTTTAAGGGGGAGACAACTCAAAACGTTTATGCTTCCCTTCTGAAAATGGTTCTCGTCTATTTTACAATCATTTTTAAATGGAGTTTGGTGTGCAGATAAGCAAAAGGTTACACAATTTGTCTCCCGTGGCAGAGAATATGAAAAATCCGACGAAGTGTATAAAGCCCAATTAACGGGTTAAAACATACGAATAGAGGAACACAAATGCTACACGGAACCACCCGAAGTGTGCCGAAGTCTACTGCATTCACAACATGTGCAAATGTACCTTTTGACATATGTACCCAGTGAATACGCAATATAGCCTGCGCATTCATGCAATTTGATCAGAATCTTTGCTCTCTATGTAGTAACCTTGAAACGATTACTATCAATAGAGCGAATAGCATAGACTCTGATCAGACATTACGGATGCACAGACTTATTTAGTAATTGTCCGGCCACATGTAAGATGGTACATTATCCTAAGCTTCGCCTCATACAGATTCACATATTAGACTAAGTTATTAAATCAGTCTCAAAGCGATGACGATTAAATTGATCCGCAACGAGAGAAAACGTACCTTCTCGTACTTTTTCTTCTGACAGATACGTCCGACGAAGACTCAGATCAGACTGCGCATGCGCGCAGTCTGATCTGAGTCTTCGTTGTCCGCATAAGACACTTGACTTCATTGACTATCAACAGGCTGCTCTACGCTGGTGGCACATGTTCTTAGGTACGTTTTCTGCCATTGCGGCTCTTATGAGGAGTGACTCTTCTGGAAAAGCATATTACCATAGTGCATTATTATTCTAGGCAACACACCTTGTACAATAATCAAAGTATATGTTTGAATACAAACTACTGAATAGATCAGTATTAATCACTGTAATTTGACATTAGGTGAGGCAAATGCCACATTATATTTAAGAAATAATTTTTCTGTACTGTGAATTATCGTCGAATAACGCATGGTGTTGGAGGGCAGATAGCGAAGTATTAATTCACGAAGGCGAAGCCCGAGTAATTTAGTATTCGCATCTGCCCGACAATATCATGCGTTAGTCGTGATAATTCACAGCAGAAAAAAAAAACAATCTTTCGATTCTAACATGATACATAAAGGAAAATCGACATCGTTGCAGCGGACGTCGACAGCAGTAAGTGTTTATATGAGACGTCATCACACGCACGTAAATTATTGAAGTTTGATCAGGGTGACACTTCCATCAGGCCAATGGGAAACACGTTAACGTCATGTTAGAATTAAGAAATAATTTCTTCTCTACTGTGAATTTTCGTCGAATAACACATTTTAGAGGGTAGATTGCGAATTATTAATTCACGACGGCGAAACTTTTTTTATGACGCATAGATCTGCTAAACCATAATATCTAAATATCCATTTTGACGGGGTAGGATGGAGTAGAGATGTGTCTTTGTGTGGGTGTGCGTGTGGGTGGGTAACTGGGGCCATGGAAGGGTAAATGCACTACAACAGGTGCTCCTGGGCTTATACGTGTGGCGGCGGTAGAACGTCTCCCTGTACATCACCCTAGTGCAGATTATATTTTATTTCCTTTGAGATCGTTGGGCCCATTGTGATATATTTAAAAATGGAGTTCTGCTCATGTATACGCTAGAGGGCGTAAGGGGAGTTGCAAACTTCATTACTGCTTATGAAGAGTCTCAATAAAACCGTGACTCACATTTTCTAATCCGTAGTGTGTTCTTTGTTTCCGAAGGCATTTTTTCCGTTTAGTTTACAGTTACGGACAGTAAATACATTCAATTAGATCAACATTGACACAGGTGAAGTAATTTGCTAATCCGTATATACTTTTTACAACCACCACGTATCGTCTAGATGATGACTGAAGACCATTGTCAATCCGTTTCGGTACTCAGACTGTTTTGAAGGTATGTTGTGCTCATCTCGGATGTTCAAAAGCAGTATACCATTTTCTTGTCTTCGTTGTAAATTGTTTTACCAATATCCGGTTTAGAACTGTAACGAGGTAAGTTGAGTTCAGTGGATAAACCTTCGTGTAGAAAACTGCCCCAAGAGACTATACAGTAGATTAACAGAGGCCTGGTAAAAAGTAACAAAATGGGCTACCTGAAACTATAAGATTAATTAGTCTAGAAATATTAATTAAAACATACAGAAAAATATCATAACGTCTGTATGCGAGGAAATATCCTCGGGAGAAATAACTGAAATCACTTATATATCTTTAATAATTGTCCGCTATCATACTGCCATAGTTTGCTATAGTATGCTTAATATAAAAAAAAAATACAGCGTGCGTGTAATCAATAGATAACACAAATGGATTAGAAAAATACGTGGACGCTGGTAGTTTATACAAATATAATATATATGCATATAAAATTTGTACAGATCTCTCTCTCTCTCTCTCTCTCTCTCTCTCTCTCTCTCTCTCTCTCTAATACACGCGCACACGCACACACATGCTGCCATAAAATCTCAAAATTGAAATTTACTAGGCTACATGTAATGCAAACGTTGTGACACGATACTATCTGTATTTATTAATTTTCTTTTTTATTTGTTATACATGTAACATTCAGACTTACTAAGACTTCCAAAGAACATCTAGCAACTATGTTTTACTGTCTGAGTCTGTCGTAATTCTAGCATTGGTGTCATCTTCAATGGCTGACCACTTTGCTTTCTGTGTTCTTTCTGTTTCTATTGTTTTTATGTTTTGGATTGAATTAGGGCGAGAAAAAACTGGTTTAAAACCTCAGTAGTGTTCTACTACCGTTCCAAGGGTACTCCTCTGTTGTACACCACAACTACTTTATAACACTATTGTTGTTACTTAAACATCCGTGTTATATCCAAACAAAAATGTATAAATTATATTGAAAAATGACCATTTATGGTCATTTTTCAATACAATCTATACATTTTTGGGATCCGTCTTTGAATCGTGTTATATCCAAAACCGTGTTATAACGAACCGTGTTATAAAGAGGTTGAAGTGTATTGTTTCTTTGTTTATGCGTCGGTGGTTTCATATGTGGCGTTTGCCTTGTCATTATAACATAATTGTTCCTAATCTCTCCTTCGTTTGGTGCCTCGGGAAGGCTATTTTTCATAATTATTGCATGTCCTTGGTACCTTTACTTTTATGTTTAACTCATTAATGCCAGATGGGTTCTTCTACCTTCACTCTTCGGAACGGCCTAGTATTAACATAAGGTATTACGTAGACACGCCTATTCAAATATATCGATAACTTTACCACCAAAAAATGAAAATTTTCAGATAAAAAATCTGATATTTTTCATTTCTGCTCAGAACATAGATTGTGGGTACTCGATAGAAACGCCTCGACGAGGCGGTTCTAACGAGTACCCACAATATATATTTTTTATCAGAAATAAGAACAATAATGCATAACCCTGTAAACCCCAGTTTTACTATATAAAAGTGGGGTTTAAGGGGGTAAAAATTATATAAGGATGTTTTTGTGTTGGGGTGTCTGGTGATTTTTATTAGCTTACCTGGAGCTTTGCTCCAGGTCAGCTTATGTTATGGCCTGTTGTCCGTCGTCCGTCCGTTCGTCCGTCGGTCGTTCGTCCGTCCGTCGTTAATTTTTCACTTTTTCATCATCTCTTCCAGAACCATAAGATGGATTGAGCTGAAACTTAGTGGGAGGCATTGTGGCAACATGGAGATTCAGAATTGCTAAATTCATTCCGTTTCTATGTCCAAGATGGCCGCTATGGCAGCCATCTAGAAATTCTTCAAACGACATCTCCTCCCAAACTGTAAGTCCGATTTGGTTTAAACATATTTTATTATAGCATAACTATCATTACAATATGATGCAAGTCATTATACAAATTGGGATTAGAACGAAAGCACAAGTACTTATATAGTTCTTCTCCCACAAACAATCGACATGTATACATAATGGCGAATTTCAAGCAAGATACATTGGAGCAAGTAACATTATGTAGTGATAATTAACAATAAGTGTTGTTTTTACATGTTTGGGTGATAAAAATGATGAAAATCGAATGTAAAGTTTTACACCAAATAGTAATCATTTCATATAAAGCATTTTGAGGTTAGCAAAGGTTAGGAAAATGTAAATGGACAAAACAAGGGGCGGTGGGGGTGGAGGGGTAAAAGGGGGGAGATGGGAAGGGGGTAGGTGGGAAATTTGGATTGAGGGGTCGGGGCACCCGGCATCCAACATGGAATATAATACCGTTTGCAACGGATAAATGTAGTAAAGCAATCGCATGACCATATCAGTATTTAAAACATCTCATGAAAAACGTTTACAATTCAATATAAACCGGTGAATGTTTTCAAAAATAACCATATTTACATCATATGATAAAGAGGATTCCCCGTACAGAAGAAGATCAAGAGTAGGTCTATGATAGGTAGAAACCACATTTAGAAGCGCGTTTCTCTGCTGCTGATAATAAGGACAGTGGAAAAAGAAGTGTTGTGAGCTCTCAATACTACCACATCTACACATAGGCGAGTCAGTTATACCTTTTAAAAATAGGTCCAGGTTCAATGAGCTACAGTTCGTTCGTAATCTAGTATGGAGAATTTGGGCTTTTCTATTTTTAGAATAATAATATTTGGGGACAGGTGTTTTGTTTTTGTTAAAGTAGTATCTAAAAGAGTGTGTTGTTTGAGATTGTTTCACTTCGGCCGGTAGACTATTCCAAGCCCTCACAGTAGAGGGTAGAAAAGAATTAAAGTAAAGATTTGTTCGTGAATCAATAGTCTGTAATTGGTCGGAGTTGCGAAGATTATATCGTGACATGTCACTGACTGATGGTGGTATAAGGGAGGATAAGTACAGAGGAGTAAGATGGGAAAACATTTTGAAAAATAAAGTCAATTTGTGGGTTTGTCTTCTCTGTTCAAGTGACTCCCATCCAACTTCTTTGTACAATGCGGTAATAGAAATAAGCTTGGTTGTCCCAGTAGCTATGCGCGCTGCTTCAAGTTGGAATTTTTCTAAATCTTGTTTTTCGTACTGAGAACAATTGTCCCATATTACATCCCCGTATTCAAGTAAAGGTCTGATAAATGCTGTATAGATTGTTTCCAAAGATTTGCGGTCTAATTTAAATTTGAGTTTTCTCATTACATTAATCCTACCCCAAGCTTTCTCTGAAATATATTTTATATGGTGGTGCCATGTCAATCGTTAGAGAAATACATCCCGAGATGCTTGTGAAACTCTACTTCAGATATTTGAAGATTTTGCATTATGATTGGTGGATGATTAAGTTTGTTTAATTTGCGCGAAATAAGGAGACTTTCGGTTTTGGTCGGATTGAAAGTTACAAGCCAAGTTGCAGCCCATTTTGAAATTCTTTCGAGATCAATATTGAGACAATTAGCAGCAGTAATAGGGTTATCGACGATAATGTAAAGACTAGTGTCGTCCGCAAAGAGCCTTATATTTGATCCGATATCAAGTACTATGTCATTTATAAATAGTAAAAACAGCAGCGGCCCTAAAATTGAACCCTGAGGGACCCCAGCACAAACATAAGCCCAGTCAGATGTAACCCCTGGAAGAATAACTCTTTGTTTCCTATCGGAAAGGTAACTTTTAAACCATGCAAGAACTTTCCCAGTGACGCCAGCTGCCTTAAGTTTGAGTAACAATCCCTCATGCCAAACTCGGTCAAAGGCTTTGCTGATGTCACAAAAGACAGCTCTAACTTCTTTACCTGAGTCAAGGGCCTGACAGAAAGTATTGTAAAGATATGTTAATTGATTCACTGTTGAGTCTCCTGGTATAAAACCAGACTGAAGAGAAGATAGCAAATTGTTGTCGCGCAAATGATTGTATAAATATTTGAACACAAGTCTTTCGAAAAGTTTACTTTCTGAGTTAAGTAGTGATATAGGTCGGTAATTAGAAGGTATAGATCTATCACCTTTTTTATGTATTGGGCAGACATTAGCTTCTTTATAAGAAGATGGTACAAAACCCATGTTGATAGACTGATTAAACAAGTTACAAAAAGGAGAAGAAATTTCGTGAGCAAGTTCACGAAGAATACGATTACTCAGGTTGTTAGGACCTGAAGCTTTACCAATAGGGAGAGATTTGAGTATAGTCTCGACTTCGGTTCGGGTAAATTCAATATTATTTAGTTCGTTGGTGACAGCAGTAGGAAGTATTTGGGGGAGGATTGGATATTGATTGTTTAGACTGCTCTGGCTTTGAAAGACATTATTTAAGATATTAGCCTTTTCATTTTCGTCAGAACTTATACAGCCGTCATTTTCGAGGGGTGGTATAGATGTTTTAGACTGTGGAGAAATGAAAGTTTTAAGAACCGTCCACCAGTCTTTAGCTGAAAGTTCGCCACTTGTTAGCTTTGAAGCAGTTTTGTCATGGAAAGCTTTTTTAGCATCTCGAATAAGTAAGACAGTTTTGTTCCTTAAAGTTTTAAATTGCGTCCAGTGTAACTCCGTATTTGTTCGCCTAGCTTTTCGATAGGCTCTTTTACGTTTACGTATATACTGTTTTATTTTTGCGTTTATCCAAGAAGGCTCAGTATGTTTAATTCTAATTATTTTATTTGGAATACATTCTGATGCCAAGTTTGTAATTGTAGAATGTAGATTCGCTGCATATGAGTCAATATCATTACCTCTCAAAGCGTCCCAATCGATGGCAGCAGCTTTTTCTCGAAGACGATCATAGTTACCTTGGTCGTACCTCCAAATTCTTCTAGTAAAAGAATGGGTTTTGGTTTTAGAAAATTTAAAAATTCCATATATTGGGCAATGATATCTAAGTTGTTGATTAAGAAAAGGATCACCTACTCCACTGAGTATTAAGTGATTTTTGTTGTTAACTAATAATATATCTATTAATGTTGCTGAGTGTTCGGTAAAATTGGTAGGTTGGCATATGGCCTGGAAAAAGGAATACTGGGTGCATATTGTTTCGATCTTTCTTGCAGTACGTTCATTTAATATATCTAAATTAAAATCACCAGTAATTATTATGTCTTATATACCTGTGTCAACTGCAAGTGCAATTGAATTTTCTATGCTAGTTAAATATTCTGCGTCAGAACTGGGAGGCCGATAAAAAAGACCAAATAATAACCTCCTATTGCAGTTAGCCAATTCAAGCCAAATGCACTCAACATTTCGTGGTTCGAGATCTTCACGGCGTTTGTAGTGAATTCCTTCTTTAATGTATATCATGATACCACCATGACTGTCCCCCGGTCGATCCTTGCGTTCAGGTTCATAGTATGAGTCAAGTAAAAGGTCAGTTGGGTCTATGGCCGGATTAAGCCAAGTTTCAGTGAAGGCTAGAATATCAAACTCGTATAGTTCAGCATACAAAGTGTCGAGTTTAGAAAGAATGCTTTGTACGTTGTAATGAACAAACGATAAGTTGTGAGCTACATTCAGAGTGCTAAAGAGACTGTTTGACATGCTTGTTGATGAACTTGAGACGCTGCTTACGGAAGACGATGTTGATGGACCGGGATTGCTGTGTATATCGCCAGCAAGTAACAAGAGAAAGATGAGCCATGTACATGATACAAGATATAGTGTGCAGAAAATCATCCAAAAAGTGAAAATTTTATTAGCTTTACCTGATTTGCCTTGGAGTAGCCTCTTACAGTTATTGCGTGTAGTAATACTAGAATATAAGTGCTCGGTTTGCTGGACGGATATGAGCACTGAGAAACCATAACTATCATTCTGATATAAGGGCATAAATACCAAAAGGTGTATGAAAAGATTAAACCTAAACATGCGATTGTAAGTCGGCATGATGGCTAGCTTATCTCTGCATACTACATTTATCATGTGATTGTCGTTAGGAAGAGAAGAAACAGAGTAAGTGCCATCAGACCAACTCTATTATTGTTGAGTCTAACCAAGTAGAATGCCAAGGGTGACCCCGCCCCCCCCCCCCCCCCCCCCCCCATCCATAGCCCCAGGATGAACAAAAATATGATAAGGTAAAACACATGCAAAAAGAGAAAGAAATATCAGGAGGAAACATAAACTAATTACACAACAATAAATATACTACTGACAAATTTTCTAGATGTTGTCGGTAATAGGTTATGTTCTAATATTTGCTGAGACTGATTTGTAAGCAATTATACCCACTGGATCTAGGTTTATGCAGTTAACCTTGGTTAGACTGCTCATTTTATTAACGAAATGGAGACTAACCCCTGACTGGTACACTCTCTTGAAGACAGCCCCTCAGGAGTTCAGTCAATCATCTTAAACATATCTGAATTGTATAAGACTGGCTGACCAACCGACCGACTGACTGGCAGCTCGGCTTAAATTGACTATCTGCCTGAAAGCTTTAGCGTGGAACAATGGATATAATTTCAAGATAAACTGTAAGATCAAATTCAGTTTAAATGATTTGAAATAGTAATAATAAGAAAATAAGAAAAAAAACTGTTATGAGACGTCATTAATAAAGTCAGGCTGTATAATTCAATATAGATATATATGACGGCCTGTTTGACTGGCCAACTGGCTAAAATATAACTAAGTAATATATTGACTAAACAAATATTTTGATATAAGAGAAAGAGGTCGGTCGGGAGACAGCTATTTATAGAGTGAATATGTTTAACTAGGTACATGCTTACTGTCTAACTGACTGACCGACTGACTGACTGACTGACTTGCTGATTAACAGTTTAGCAAATATGCTGAGTGGTATTATAATAGTTACATGTCTATACGGTATTTAGAGACAACAATAACAAGCGATCATCATGAACATTAGACAAACATAGGCAATGGCTAACTGGTTGTCGGGATGTTCACCCGTGTGAGAGCCTACCAGTTGAAGACAGAATAATAATATACTGACTGATAAAATGACCATAGCAGAAAGCGGACATTAATTCAACAGTAAATTCAGGCAGTTATGTAAATATTATGTACTTATGTGTATGTGTGTATGTGTGCGCGCGCACGCACGCACATGTGCGCACTCCCGCATACAAAACGCACACTCGCACACATACGTGCACTCACCCTCCAATGCACGCACACACGTTCGGACCCATACACTCACCCACAAAAGTACGCATGTGGGTGCCGTTGAATATAACATGAACCAGATGAGACATTGACAAGCTAGATAACAGAACAGAAAAAATGGTAAAGAACATTCATTCACAATGCAGTAAAATGAACTGTTAAAAGTTCTTAGACTACCGAGTACCCTATGGGAGACAACCAACAAAAGCTTAGTATAGTTACATCGTAATTGCCTCCCTTGCACCGTACAGTAACCGCACTCGGGTATATGCACAACTTTGCACTAGCGAATTCTTCGGGTGACCTTCATTGTCTTAAACTATTGTACGTTTAAATACATACTTTGTTAATTATTGTTTCGATCCTTCAGTATTAAACGTTAATTTGACTGGAGCAGTGAAATCACAGTCCGCCGGACAGCTGCAAGCAAATAATTAACTCGCGCTCAAAACATGCTCTAGCCTACAACTGATCTCCAAACAGCGACCACTGCTTAAGTAACCACCTATTATTTATGGCTGAAAAAAATATACTTAGAGTACAAGTGAGCATTTTATGGCAGCAACGTTACACAACAATATATATTAGAACAAATTGAGACTACGGCTGTATATACAGCAAGCTTCGTGTCATTTCGTATAATAAGATCACGAATGCAATATTCTGTTTGTCATACGGCGCTTTCAATAAAAGTTTTCATTATTTCAACTATTTTCAAAACATTACGCACCAGCTACCAAGTGTTACACAATGTGCGGTTAAACAACTTATACGTAATGACGTTAGCAGCTGAAAGATAGCGACGTCATATATATATATATATATATATATATACATATATACATATATATATATATATATATATATACATATACATACACATACACACACATATACATATATACATACACACATACACATACATACACACATACATATATATACACATATATATATATATATATATATATATATATATATATATATATATATATATATATATATATATATATACATACATATATATATATATATATATATATATATATACATAGACACATACACACACATACACACATATACATAAATATATATGTATATGTATATACATACACATACACACACATACACATCTACACACATACATATTCACATATACACACATATACACATATATATATACATACACATACATACACACATACATATACATACATATACATACATACACAAATACATACATATATACATATATACATATACATATATATACACATATACATAAACATACATAAACACATATATACGCATATATATACATACACACATACATACATACATACATACACACATACATACATATACACATACCATATACATATACATATACATACATATATATATATATATATATATATATATATATATATATATATATATATATATATATATATATATATACATACATATACACATACATATATATATATAATTGAAAGAACAACCAAAGAGAATATTTACTACATATATACATATAATGGATTGGTATAACGCATAGGACCAAGCCGACGTTACATTACGCCTAAGCAACGTCAAGATTTTCAACAATGGCGAACCAATGCCTTTCAGAACAACTGGCTCTTATGTTGCTGAAATTAATCTTATTCCGAGACATAATACAGTTCTGCATATAGGATCAGACGGACAGATGACATTTAGAACAAAAGTAAACGCGTCCCGCAGAAACTGAAGATAATAGTGTCATAAATAAGTAAATAAAACGGTTATTCGGCACGTTAACAGTCCCATATAAAAACTAGAACCATAGGCCACAGCAATATTTAGCGTAGACGTGCTAAAACAATGGGAACTTTTACAGCTGTTTGTAAATAATCAGGGCAAATCAGACCAGATGAAACAATTTAGAATATGCTATACGCCTCCGATCGTTTGCACTCGTTTTTCGTGTATAAAATGCACAACACATATTTGCATGCCAAGCAGTTCAGACCCGAATCAGACTGGTTCTAGAGAAACAGTCCGATTCGAGTCCACACCGCCTGCTAGAAAGTTTTCAGAGTAAAGCAGGGTAACACATTACGAAAACATGCCTAATCAAATATATTGAAAATTTTACCACCAAAATATTGAAAATTTTCAGATAAAAAATTCTGATATTCTTCATATTTCCGCCCAAAACACAGACCGTGAGCACTCATTAGAACCGCCTCGGCGAGGCGGTTCCAACGAGCACCCACAATCCATGTTCCGAGCAGAAATAAGAAAAATAATGTATACCCCTGTAAACCCCAGTTTTACTGTATAAAAGTGGGGCTCGAGGGGGTCAAAATTTTGTAGGCATGTCTTCGTGATGCTAAAACCGGGAAACAGTATTATGTGTACAGTAACTTGACCAAACTAAATTCCAGATTTAGATTGCTGGTGAGTTTTGGATGAACTAACGTCGTTGGGCAATCCTGGAATAACTGCCCCTGACGGTCGCTAATGGTTGGTCCTTCATAACAGTAGCAGGTCCTGGGTCACTGGATTCGAACTTAACCAAATCAGAAGCACTACAGATACGAGATACACTGTCATTTTTGTCTTTGACAAGAATGATTCCGTCGGAAGACCATGCACCCTTTATAAGTTTGGCTTTCAGTAATTTACGAGCGTTATATAATAGACCACTCCGTAATTTAGTCAGATCTTCATTTACAAAAACTCCAGGATGTCCATTGACTTTTAAAGCTGTGCGCTGTTTGTAGAGTTTTTGGCGGTTTCTGTAAGTAGAAAATCTGACTATAATGTCCCTTGGTCTGTCACTCTCCCTGAAGGTCTGCCAATTCTGTGGCTTCTATCAATATCTGTAAGCTGCAAGTTACAACCAATGTCTCATGCCAATTTCATGACGATTTCGTCCGTATCTTCATTCTGTTGCTCCTTATAACCAGAGATTCGCAGGCAGTTCCTTCTGCTGTACTGCTCAGCCTGATCAGCCTGCTGCTCAAGAACCTCCACCCGTGAAGATAGAATCTCATTTTCACGTTTAAGATCTTCATTGGCTTTTTCTAAGAAACCGATTCTCTCGTTCAGTCCTTTTAAGACACCAGAGACGACAGTATCTACTAAATTGTTTATTTCCCCTTTGAAAGTGTCCCTTAACAATTCAGCGATTTTCATCATTTCTGATGGCGGGATGGATATATGTGATACAGGTTCTATTTCAGGGGTGGGCGTAGCTTCCATACCGTCTGATATTTCTGACGCCGATACTTCACTTGTATCTTTAAACTCAGATTCAGACTTGTCCAGTTCCAGATCAGAATCCGGTGAGGCCGGTAACGGTATATGTATGCTTTTGTTCTTTTTTAACTCGTTGTCAAACTCAGGAGAAGACAGTTCTCTTTTCTTGCCAACTGATATAGGTGTTCCCTCGCCGCTCATAACTTATGGACATCCACTGTAGAAAGAGAAATTTTGGCGAGGACTGGTTTAACACAACCCGTTAGCTACTCATGGAAGGTTAATAGGTAGTAATAGGTGGTATTACATAAGAGATCGTATTATGTAAATATGACTTACAAAAATGTTTGAAAATCTTATATTCCGAACAAAATTTCCTGAATAACTATCGACACATCATTACAGTTTTACATCTGTCACAGTTTATCAAAAGTCCTCCATTTCTGATTCTCCAAAAATCACATTTTAAAGTCAAATTTCACTTCTCTCCGAAAAATAGCGATAGTCTCCGCCATCTTGTAACGGTCACGTGTCTGAAGACCATTGTCAATCCGTTTCGATACTCAGACTGTTTTGAAGGTATGTTGTGCTCATCTCGGTTGTTCAAAAGCAGTAACCCATTTTCTTGTCTTCGTTGTAAATTGTTTTACCAATATCCGGTTTAGAACTGTAACGAGGTAAGTTGAGTTCAGTGGATAAACCTTCGTGTAGAAAACTGCCCCAAGGGACTATGCAGTAGATTAACAGAGGCCCGATAAAAAATAACAAAATGGGCTACCTGAAACTATAAGATTAATTAGTCTAGAAATATTAATTAAAACATACAGAAAAAATATCATAACGTCTGTATGCGAGGAAATATCCTCGGGAGAAATAATTGAAATCACTTATATATCTTTAATAATTGTCCGCTATCATACTGCCATAATTTGCTATAGTATGCTTAATATAAAAAAAAGCGTGCGTCTAATCAATAGATAACACAACTGGATAAGAAAAATACGTGGACTCTGGTAGTTTACACAAATATAATACATAGGCATATATAAAATCTGTACAAATCTCTCTCTCTCTCTCTCTCTCTCTCTCTCTAATACACACGCACACACATGCTGCCATAAAATCGCAAATTTGAAATTTACTAGGCTACATGTAATGCAAACGTTGTGACACGATACTATCTGTATTTATTAATTTTCTTCTTTATTTGTTATAACATTCAGACTTACTAAGACTTGCAAAGAACATCTAGCAACTATGTTTTACTGTCTGAGTCTGTCGTAATTCTAGCATTGGTGTCATCTTCAATGGCTGACCACTTTGCTTTCTGTGTTCTTTCTGTTTCTATTGTTTTTATGTTTTGGATTGAATTAGGGCGAGAAAAAACTGGTTTAAAACCTCAGTAGTGTTCTACTACCGTTCCAAGAGTACTCCTCTGTTGTACACCACAACTACTTTATAACACTATTGTTGGGGTCCATAGCATAAACCGTGTTACTTAAACATCCGTGTTATATCCAAACAAAAATGTATAAATTATATTGAAAAATGACCATTTATGGTCATTTTTCAATACAATCTATACATTTATGGGATCCATCTTTGAATCGTGTTATATCCAAAACCGTGTTATAACGACCCGTGTTATAAAGAGGTTGAAGTGTATTTCTTCTTTGTTTATGCGTCGGTGGTTTCATATGTGGCGTTTGCCTTGTCATTATAACATAATTGTTCCTAATCTCTCCTTCGTTTGGTGCCTCGGGAAGGCAATTCTTCATAATTATTGCATGTCCTTGGTACCTTTACTTTTATGTTTAACTCATTTATGCCAGATGGGTTCTTCTACCTTCACTCTTCGGAACGGCCTAGTATTAACATAAGGTATTACGTAGACACGCCTATTCAAATATATCGATAACTTTACCACCAAAAAATGAAAATTTTCAGATAAAAAAATCTGATATTTTTCATTTCTGCTCAGAACATAGATTGTGGGTACTCGATAGAAACGCCTCGACGAGGCGGTTCTAACGAGTACCCACAATATATATTTTTTATCAGAAATAAGAACAATAATGCATAACCCTGTAAACCCCAGTTTTACTATATAAAAGTTGGGTTTAAGGGGGTAAAATTATATAAGGATGTTTTTGTGTTGGGGTGTCTGGTGATTTTTATTAGCTTACCTGGAGCTTTGCTCCAGGTCAGCTTATGTTATGGCCTGTTGTCCGTCGTCCGCCCGTTCGTCCGTCGGTCGTTCGTCCGTCCGTCGTTAATTTTTCACTTTTTCATCATCTCTTCCAGAACCATAAGATGGATTGAACTGAAACTTAGTGGGAGGCATTGTGGCAACATGGAGATTCAGAATTGCTAAATTCATTCCGTTTCTATGTCCAAGATGGCCGCTATGGCAGCCATCTAGAAATTCTTCAAACGACATCTCCTCCCAAACTGTAAGTCCGATTAAGCTGAAACTTGATCGGAGGCATCACAGTGACACAGAAATTCAAAATTGCTAAAATCGTTCCGTTCCGATATCTAAGATGGCCGTCATGTTGAAATTCTTCAAACAACATCTCCTCCCAAACCGTGTCGGATTGAGCTGAAACTTGATGGGAGGCATCACAGTGACACAGAGATTCAGGATTGCTAAAATCGTTCCCATCCGATATCCAAGATGGCCGCCATGGCAGCCATCTTGAAATTCTTCAAACAACATCTCCCAAACCGTAAGTCGGATTGAGCCAAAACTTTATGGGAGGCATCACAGTAACAAAGAGATATAGAATTACTAAAATCGTTATGTTTCGATATCCAAGATGGCCGCCCTGGCGGCCATCTTGAAATTCTTCAAACAACATCTCCTCCCAAATCGTAAGTCGGCTTGAGCCAAAACTTTATGGGAGGCATTGCAGTGACGCAGAGATTCAGAATTGCTAAAATCGTTCCGTTCCAATATCTAAGATGGCCGCCACAGCAGCCATCTAGAAATTCTTCAAACGACATCTCCTCCCAAACCTTAAGTTGGATTGAGCTGAAACTTGATGGGAGGCATCACAGTGACACAGAGATTCAGAATTGCTAAAATCGTTCCGTTCCGATATCCAAAATGGCCGCCAAGGGGGCAATCTTGAAATTCTTCAAATGACATCTCCTCCAAAACCATAAATTAGATTGAGCCCAAACTTAATGGGAGGCATTGGAGCATTATAGGGATTCAGAATTGCTAAAATTGTTCCATTCCGATATCCAAGATGGCCGCCATAGCCAAACCGTAGGTCCGATTGAGCCAAAACTTGATGGGAGGCATCGGAGCGACATAGAGATTCAGAATTGCTTAAATCATTCCGTTTGGCTATCCAAGATGGCCGCCTACCATCTTGAAAATATTGACACCACATCTGCTCCCGAACCCTAAGTCAGATTGAGCCCAAACTTTGTGGGGGCATTGGGGCCACATGGAGATTTAGATTTGCTAAAATCATTCAGTTCCGATATCCAAGATGGCCGCCTTGTCAGCCATCTTGAAAATCTTC
The DNA here is from genome assembly GCA_964016985.1 of Anodontia alba. NCBI lineage: Eukaryota > Metazoa > Mollusca > Bivalvia > Lucinida > Lucinidae > Anodontia > Anodontia alba. The sequence continues at coordinate 34,961,071 of OZ024837.1, read as the reverse complement.
AAACAACATCTCCTCCGGCCATCTCGAAAGTCTTCAATTGTTATTTGCTCCCGAACAGTAAGTTGGATTGAGCAGAAACGGTGGAAGGCATTGGGGCAGCATGGAGATTTAGAATTGCTAAAATGGTTCCATTCTGATATCCGAGATGGCCACCATGGCAGCCATCATGAAAATCTTCAAATCACATCTGCTACCGAACGGTATGTCTGATTGAGCTTAAACATGATGGGAGGCATTGGGGTGTTATGGAAAATCAGAATTGCTAAAATTCTTCTGTTCCAATGTTCAAGATGGCCGCCCTCTTGACATTCTTCAAATCACATCTCCTCCCAAACAGTAAGTCAGGTTGAGCCGAAACTTAATGGGAGGCATTGGGGTGACATGGAGATTCAGAATTGCAATATCCAAGATGGTGGCCATGGGTGGCAATCTTGAAACTCTTCAAAGAACATCAGATTCTGAATTGCTAAAGGCAATCGGATCTGATATTCGGGATGTTCACCATTAGGAAAACACGCCTATTCAAATATACTGAAAATTATACCACCAAAAAATGAAAATTTTCAGGGAAAAATGCTGATATTTTTCATATTTCTGCTCAAAACATACATTGTGGTACTCGTTAGAACCGCCTCGACGAGGCGGTTCTAACGAGTACCCACAATCTATGTTTTGAGCAGAAATAAGAAAAATAATATATACCCCTGTAAACCCCAGTTTTACTGTATAAAAGTGGGGTTTAAGGGGGTCAAAATAATACAGGTATGTTTTCGTGATGCATGGCACAATGTAATATATCATGATCAGCCTAATCCAGGTGAGCGATTTCTGGCCCACTTGGGCCATTAGCTATTACCATGTGTTATAGAAATTCCTGTATTTAATGCAAACAGTTTAGACATCGATCAGACGCCGTCTTCTGTGGCGTCTGATCTGTGTCTACACTGTTTGCCATTGTCCCTTTTATGGGACGCTAGGCATAAATGGGTTAATATGCTTAAAAATAAAAACTGTATCCAATATTAAAAAGCCTATGTGGTGAAAGCGCTCACATAGCGAGAAAAAAAAACTGACATCAAGATAAATATTGTTTTCTTATTTATCCACAAACTAGAGTTGAGGTTCTTCTGATGAGCACCCGAATTACGAAAACACGCCCATTCAATATAATGGCACTTTTTTATGGCTGCAAAACCGAAAAGTTTCAGATGAAAAAATATGAAACTTTTGTTATTTTTGCTCGAAACAGAGATTGTGGTACTCGTTAGAACCGCCTCATCGAGGCGGTTCTAATGGGTACCAACAATCTATGTTTAATAGCAGAAATAAGAAAAATAATGTATACCCCTGCAAACCCCATTTTATTTTATTTATTTGTTTTTTTTTTTATTTTCTTATTTTTTTTCTATTTTTTTTTAACGAGGAGGGGGGGGGGGGGGGTGGGGGGCGGTGGCGGAAGTGGGGCGGGGGGTGGTGTATGGCCCTTTCGATAATATTTCACTTATTTCGAGCCGATTGTTCATCAAAGGTGGGCAAAAACCGGAGATCCCGAGGAAAAACCACCTGACCATCCGTAAGCAGAACTTAGCTTTCCCACATGTGACCCGAGCGAGGCTCGAACCACAGCAGTGAGAAACCTAATGGATTAAGAGTCAGCAGTGAGAAACCTAATGGATTAAGAGTCAGCTCTCTTATCCACTAGGCTGCGGGGGACCGCCTAAACCCATTTTTTTCTATATAAAAGTGGGGTTTGAGGGGGTGAAAATTACATAGACATGTTTTCGTGGTGATATGTTTTCGTATAGAAATAAGCAGGGTAACATTGGATACATAGTTCAGCAATGATTCAGATCAGTCTGATCACAATCTTCACTGGATACATTTTGGATAGCCAAGCACATCACGAAAACATGTCTATGTAATTTTGACCCCCTCAAACCCCACTTTACTTTTTATAGAAAAAAATGGGGTTTGCTTTGATATACATTATCTATGTTTTGCGCAGAAATATGAAATATATCAGAATTTTTATCTTAAAACTTTCAGTTTTTATTTTTATCTATTTTTTTTTATTTTATTTATTTTTTTTTATTTTATTTTATTTTATTTTATTTTTTTTATTTATTTATTTATTTTTTTTTTTTTTTTTGTAGTGAAATTTAATATATCTGAGTAGCCGTGTTTTCGTAATGAGAAATTACGATAGTTTCTATGAGGGTCACTTATGAAGCCTTATTGCCCAGAACTTATTGTATCGTAGGACAGTCAATTACTTGAACTGCGATGTTAAAGACGGTACCTGCTGGCTTGTAGGCTTTGAGTGAAAGCAGATCAATCTATACATTCCGCGCATAGCCTTCTCAACATATAGCACAGTCACCAGAATTAGAAGTCTGGTTGAAACTTGGATTGGATTTTCATCACGAAAACACGCCTATATAATTTTGACCCCCTTAAACCCCACTTTAAAGCTGGGGATTACAGGGGTATACATTATTTTTCTTGTTTTGCTAAAACATAGATTGTGGGTACTCGTTAGAACCGCCTCGTCGAGGCGGTTCTAACGAGTACCACAATCTATGTTTTGAGCAAAACTATGAAAAAATATCAGAATTTTTTATCTGAAAATTTTCGGGTTTTTTGTTTTGGTTGTAAAATTTTCAATATATTTGAATAGGCTTGTTTTCGTAATTGTTGTACTATCTGAATTACTATCTGACAGCAGTACAACTAAATACTCAAAACTGTTCTATGCGCACGTTAATTGTTTAAGAGGAAAACGATAAAAAATAAACAAAAAAAAAAAAAAACAAAAAAAAAAAAAAAAAAAAAAAAAACATGGTAATCAGTTCTAGTTTTGAAAATCAAACAAATTATTACTGTTCACGTTAATAACTATATTCATGCATTTATGACTGCTAAAAGGTTTCACATTTAGAACTCAAATAACCACTATAAAAAATAACTACATTATTGCGTCAATTTATGTTATTATTTAACAGTCGTGTGCTGTTTCCTTGTCATGTTTTCCTTTGTAAAAGCTTGAACAGCTTATTGAACAAACAGAATGATAAAAAAAGGTAGTGTTACAATGCGTCCTTGTTGCAGATTTTCTTTGTATGTTCATTTTGATTTCGATGAAGTGCGGTCCAGTATTGCCATTTCAAGTTATTCATTACCTTATCTGGTGCCTTGGGATAGCGGTGACCTATCTTTGTTTTTTTTTTTTTTTTTTTTTTTTTTTTAATATGTACTTTTATACACATATAAGCCGAGTGCTTAAGACAAATAACTCATTCAGAAGGACCGAAATACAAATATATACAACAATGTAGCTAACTATCCACTGAGTAATAGAAATTATTTGTCGCTATGCTTTACTCGCACTGTTATATCGCCTGTATTGCTTCATCAATTACATTATGGAATCCTCTGGAAGATGAACTTAAGAACATGCTAACTTTGTCATCCTGTAAAATACCTCTCTGGTTCTAACTCCTCGTATCTGGTTAATTTATGTAATGCTAATAGATAAATATCAGTATTACACGCGCGGTTATGGAGAACGTGTAATAAATTTAATAATGATCCTTCAATGAATCACCTACGAAAAAAAGCCTTCATTAACCTGTAGTTGGTGCAGTGATGTTGAAGATGCTGCGCATTATTTTTTCATTCATTGTAACAGGTACAGAAACCAAAGGCAAGTACAAAGTACAAGAGAGTTCCAACCGTTAACTGTTGATGCATTATTTGGATAGACTGGCTCCAGTTTCCAGTGACTAAATGTTGTTCTTATAATTCTGTTTTATATTACACAAAATAAAACCAAAATAATATCATGACTTTAAAGGCTGGCCACTAGTGACCAGCCTTTACAGTCTGATATTATTTCGGTTTTATTTTAGTGGATTATCAAATAGGATTATAAGAAAAAATAATTAGTCACTGCAGACTGGAGCCAGTCTATTATTTGGGCAGCGCCATGCGGATACGTGTCTTCGGGTATATGTGGACAGCGAAGGTCATGATCAGCCTGCGCAGTCTGATCGGGCCATTTGCAGTCCATTATCAAAACCGTTGGATACTATAGAATGTGTTAATGGAGAGCAAATGCCCGGATGATACTTTGCGCATGCGCGAGATGATCTGAATCGGAACACGTTAATGTTAATGCACTAAGTTTAGAAAGAAATATTCCCTGTTTGCTCTCCGTTGACGTATTCTATAATGTCAATGATTCTGTTAACGGACAGCGAAGACCCTGATCAGACTGCGCGGATAAGACTGCGCAGCTGTCCGCAAATGCCCTTAGAGACGTTTTCGCATGGCGCAGCCTATAGTACAGAATCATACGTCGTCCGGGAGAGGCCTAATGCGTAAAACAAAACACGTTTTATTAATAATTTCTGTGTTATGTTTAGAAGTGTTTCCAAATTTAACGAAATAATTAAACAAAACCTGCATTTGACAGTGCATGTCTGGTTAGAACTAAAATAAGGAAATTCAGGCTTCACAAACCAAAAAGTAATGGCAATATTAAAGAGAGAGAGAGAGAGAGAGAGAGAGAGAGAGAGAGAGAGAGAGAGAGAGAGAAGCGCTCAAATTCAAGCTTCACAACCAAAAAAAGCAATGGCAATGCTAGAGAGAGAGAGAGAGAGAGAGAGAGAGAGAGAGAGGCGCTTTGTTTTTAATACGAGTCAAAGAGTATTCGTGTTATGGTCTAGAAAATGGCGTATGCCCAAAGAAGATGAAATATGCAGGGGCATAACAAAATAAAATGAAAATTATGTTTTACTGTGAGACAGAGGGCCCTATGCGGACCGAACACATGCTATTCATTGTCTGGAGATGCATCAGAATAAAAGAATAAAAAACGATGTTTCGATCAAGTAAAACTAGTTTAAGCTCAAGTATTTTTTTTTTTTTTTTTTTTTTTTTTTTTTTCTGCTCACCGTTTCTCGGCCACCACTTTGTTGCAGCTCTTCTTTGTATATGATGGTTTTTGCAACTGTCATCACAAAAACATACCTATATAATTTTGACCCCCTTAAACCCCACTTTCATATGGTAAAACGGGGTTTACAGGGGTATACATTATTTTTTTTTATTTCTGCTGAAAAACATAGATTGTGGGTACTCGTTAGAACCGCCTCGTCGAGGCGGTTCTAACGAGTATCCACAATTTATGTTTCGAGCAGAAATATGAAAAATATTAGATTTTTTTTATCTGAAAATTTTCATTTTTTTTTGTGGTAAACTTTTCAGTATATTTGAATCGGTATGTTTTCGTAATGTCTGTTTTGTCTTGTCATGTTTGCCATTGCTTGTTCCGCATAGGTCTTTCAGTGTCTGTCCTGTATGCCGTATTAACGATTTATACAACTAAGAAACAATTAAAAAAAAAGAAAAAAAAAAAAGATGTGACATTACAAAAACATGCCTATTGAAATATAATGAAAATTTTACCATTAAAAAACGAAAATTCTTAGTTAAAAAAAATGATATTTTTTATAATTCTGCTCAAAACATAGATTGTGGGTACTCGTTAGAACCGCCTCGATGAGGCTGTTCTAACGAGTACCCACAATCTATGTTTTTGAGCAGAAATAAGAAAAACAATGTATACCCCTGTAAACCCCAGTTTTACTATATAAAAGTGGGGTTTAAGGGGGGGTCAAAATTATATAGGCATGTTTTCATGATGAAAAGGCATTATTCTGAAAAGTCGCCTAATAATATATACACCTGGTTTCAGTCGAAGCTCACTGGCTCGAAAATTTTTGGAACCATCGAAATTTGTTCGAGAGATAGTTGGGGTTAATCACTTCGTAAGGTTAGGGGACAAATGAGCTAATATAGGGATGCCTTTTCGAACTTCTACGCAATGATTTTATGTTGTGTGTACTCATTAGAATCGCCTCGATCAAACGATTCTAATGAGTACACACAACATACAAAATTATGATAAAATGAGAAAATGTCCATAAAATATTTGTTCTCTTGAGCTATTGGAAGAATTTCGTAGGGACTCAAAAACGAGTTTGAATAAGCCATCGTAAACGTGCCATCTATGTTCGAGCTATCGAGGTTCGACTGTATACATGTATTATGCTGGAAAGCGAGCACATCAAATAAACATAATGTAGTGCTTTGTATGCACCGTTTGGGGTTTTGTGCTCACGATGTTAATATACGTAGATTTTAATTATATTTTCGGTGCATTGGGCAGGCTCTGCCTCGTGAGTATGTCTTCTCTTGCGTGCATTATGAAAACATGCCTATTTAAATATACTGAAAATTTTACCACCGAAAAGTGAAAATTTTCAGATAAAAAAAAATCTGATATTTCTCATATTTCTTTTCAAAACATAGATCGTGGGTACTTGTTAGAACCGCCTCGTCGAGGCGGTTCTAACGAGTACCTACAATCTATGTTTTGAGCAGAAATAAGAAAAATAATGTATAACCCTATAAACCCCAGTTTTACCATATAAAATTGGGGTTTAAGGGGGATCAAAATTATATAGGCATGTTTTCGTGATGAACTTCAGTTTCTGTGACAGCATGCATTTACAATGTATCTCGTTAACGAAATTAGTTAATTGGATTTTAAAAGACTTTAATTTGGAAGTTGCTACTTTTAGAGGAATTTATGAAAAACATTAGTTCATTAATCTGCGGATTATTGCAGTATGCTGACACGAACCTCCCTAATTCATTTATGTTTCTATTTCATTACAACATTAGTGCTCACAAGTGCAATGCAATATTGTGTAATTTTTTGCTTATTTGGTAATGAACGTAACGACACAGATGCGAGTCAGACAGAAATTGAGGTATTCATTTTTTCAAAAATACATATATTGAGAAATTAATGTACTACTGTTCAGAGTTAAGTTTCGAACCAACGCCTGCTGCGGCCACAACCTCTAGACCACTGAGCCACTACACTCGCCATCAAATGTAACAGTGGCCGGCCTCGGTGGCTCAGTTGGATGCGCCGTCCGACTGGAGACCAGGAGGTCGCGGGTTCAACCCCCGCCGAGGTCGGCAACATTCTTTCGTTGAGATTGATCATGAAATATTTTCTACGGTCATTCTCTCCCTTCCGCTGATCCAAGAAGAGCAGTTGTCAGTTTCTGGCGAAAGAATGTGCACAATACTGGTTAACCGCTTAGAGGACTAAGCCTGCCCAGTAAACGTGTGGTTAGGTAAACTGACCGCGCTCGACATGACCCCATTGGGTTGACTGGGCCGTAAAACCTCAACACAAACAAACAAAAACATGTAACAGTGTAATACTAGATTTCGCTAAATAAAAGTTCGGTTCGTTGCGCAAGCGCAACCATTACATCATCATGAAAACATACCTATGTAATTTTGACCCCCTCAAACCCCACTTTTATATAGTAAAACTGGGGTTTACAGGGGTATACATTATTTTTCTTATTTCTGCTCAAAACCATAGATTGTGGGTACTCGTTAGAACCGCCTCGGCGAGGCGGTTCTAACGAGTACCCACAATCTATGTTTTGAGCAGAAATATGAAAAATATCAGAATTTTTTATCTGAAAATTTTCAATTTTTGGTGGTGAAATTTTCAGTATATTTGAATAGGCGTGTTTACGTAATGTGTACATGGAATTCGGACATGGAATTCTATGAATCCTAAGTATACATGTACTGATATCTGAAAATATTTATTATTTAAGACTTAAATTAACAATGTTTATACTGCTGTTACGTAGATCGTTTATAAGTCATCACACTGTTGCTTGTAGGCAATCCTTTAAATCATACATGTATCAAACACTGCGAGATAAAAAGGGATAAATGCATATGGAGGCAATGTAGCATTACGAAACACGCCTATTCAAATATATTGCAAGATTCACCACTATAAAACTGAAAGTCTTCAGATAAAAATTCTGATATTTTTTTATATTTCTGCACAAAACATAGATTGTGGGTACTCGTTAGGACCGCCTCGGCGAGGCGGTTCTAACGAGTACCCACAATCTACGTTTTAGAGCAGAAATAAGAAAATTAATGTATACCCCTGTAAACCCCAGTTTTACTGTATGAAAGTGGGGTACATGTATAAGGGGGTCAAAACTATATGGGCGTGTTTTCGTGATGGCTCAGGCTCGTCTACACAGCCTGCTGAACACAATAGCAATAATGTTTATTGCTTTAACTGATGTTTGTAGGCACACTTTTCGTCCAGACAACTGAACATATAAAGTGCGACGTGCGAAAGGGGATTTATTGCATATATAGAGAACACAGGCATAGAGTAGCCCACAAAACCTGCTTATTTTCGAAGTCTGATTATTAACTTTAATGCCCGCTTACAGGATGATTGGATAATGTATAACATATCTATGAAGAGAGAAGGCCCTGATCAGATTTCGCGGATGCGCAATCTGATCAGGGTCTTCACTATTCGTCGATATGTTCTACAAGCTCTTCATCACGAAAACATGCCTATATAATTTTGACCCCCTTAAACCCCACTTTTATATAGTAAAACTGGGGTTTACAGGGGTATACATTATTTTTGTTATTTCTGCTCAAAAACATAGATTGTGGGTACTCGTTACAACCGCCTCGACGAGGCGGTTCTAACGAGTACCCACAATCTATGTTTTGAGCAGAAATATAAAAAAAAATATCAGAATTTTTTATCTGAAAAATTGCCATTTTTTTGTGGTAAAATTTTCAGTGTATTTGAATAGGCGTGTTTTCGTAATGTACCGGGATACGCAGGCTGATCTCGGCGTTCGATGTATGTATTTGGCCTAGAGTCCCTTATCGAGATGCGCAGGCTGGTCTGGGTCTTCGCTGTCCGTATATAGCCTACGGACTCTTACCGGGATACGCATGCTATCTGGGCGTTTGCTGTTCGCATATGACCAAAGGACCCTTGTCCCATGATGCGTGTAATAGGGACTCATTATTTTACTGTGTCTTATTGATTAGAGATAACGCTATGGTGCCAATGAATGTGATGTATTATTAAATACTGGTCGGAGATACGCTATTTGATGGAGTCACAGCCAAAATACAATGACACAATACCTCTAAGACAGATAGCGTCATTAAGTTCACAACAAAATACAGCCGAACCTCGTTATCTCGAACTCGCTTATTTCGAATTACCGCTTATCTCGAAGTGAAAATCTGGTCCCTGTTTTAACATGAAATTATGACAACAGGTAATAAAACAATGTGGAAATTATTATATAATTATTATATATATATACTCGTATTTCTAACTTCAGGAGTCAAATTACACCTTCATTTGTTAAATGTGGTTGTCCAATTTATTGTTTTCCTCACTCTCTCAACTCTGATATGTCGAGGTACGGATATCTCGAAGTATTTCAGTGAGTCCCTTGGAATTCGAGATAACGAGAGTCGACTGTACAATGATACAGACAGCGCTACTACGCGTAAAAAAAGCCAGTGCAAAAACTACCGTTACTTTACTTATAAGCCCTTCCGCTGATTCAAGAAGGGCAGTTGTCAGTTTCTAGCGAAAGAATGTGCACAATACTGGTTAACCGCTTAGAGGACTAAGCCTGCTCTGTAAACGTTTGGCCAGGTAAACTGACCGCGCTCGATATGACCCCATCGGGTTGACTGGGCCGTAAAACCTCAACACAAAGAAATACTTATAAGCCTGAGTAAAATGCACTCTCTTTTGACATATTTCGGGACTAGCTTGTTTTAACCAAAATATTGTAAAATATTGTCTAATTTCTCCACAAATGCATGCTATAGGTACTCATTAGAAACCAAACTACAATGACTTCATACTTCTCATTATGCAGACAAGTCGGTGAATAATATTCTCTTCTTAGCGCTAGCCCGCGAAAATCCAGTTTTCTAACCAAATGTATTTCTTTTTCTTTTTTTAATTTCTCTACAAAAAATACGTAATGGGTAAGAAACTATATTATAGACTACTCATTGAAAGCGACTCACAGAGGTGCTTTCAATGAGTACCCATAATATAGTTTTTGAAGAAAATATTAAACATTTATCTTTACACCACTCTTTCTTACCTAGGGTAATGTAAGTTACGGCTTTTCACCATATAATAAGGGCAATGAAGACTACTGTGCTTTCGACATCTTTCAGAGAGACATCTTTACACAGAATAAGTAAATTTGAAGACTTTCGTTATCATTCAATACAAAACTTTTTGTCGTAACTACTCGAAATGTTTCCGAAAGTTCAAGAAACCAAATAGGTATGGATATTATAGGGAAATTTTCTTCTATTATCATTAAAATGTATGTTACGTGAACTCATTAGAATCGCCTCATGTTATAATTATTGTATAGAAGATTGAAGAGACATCCCGAAATTATTCCAATTTGCCTCCTCGCGTGGCGCTATGATTAACTCTTAGTCGTGCGAAAAACCTATCTGGAACACATTACCATGGCCCCAAATATGTTCGAACCATTGAGGTTTGACTTACAGGAAAGGCCAAACTCATGCAACATAACCCTAACAAGACACCGGATAAGGTTCATATTACATGAATTGACAACACAAAACAGAGCTTCCTCGAAAACAGAACGTACCAAGAGGAGCTACAACAGAAACACCGACATGGAATGTAAAACTGTTGTGAAAACGTATATGGATTTAGTCAAAATTGTCAGAAACGCGCATCTTTTATGGTATTGCATTGCACAAAAGTCTGTTAAATGAATTTAACCGCGGCAAATAGTTTTTTTTTTTCTGCATTTCTTATTTTTTTTTTTTTTTTTTTTTTTGTCATTGCCATATAGGCAAAGGGTAGCCCTATTAAAGACTGAATAAACTCTCCGACACTATATATTGGAAAAATCCATTTTCGATTTAAGCTAGGCAGGCTATATGATGTAGATATTCCTTAAAGAAAAATGGTTAAACTATTTGCAAACAGTGGAGACCCTGATCAGACGCCACGTTCTGCGGCGTCTGATCTGGGTCCACACTATTTGCCAGTTACCCGTTTAGGGATCTCCAGTCTTCAATGGGTTAAGTTACCTCATTGCTTGCTGCCGTAGGGGAAAATAGAAGTTAGAGTCAACCGTGTTTTGAGCAACAACACATAAAGACAAATGTGGAGACTGATACGACTTGTCTCTGAGCGCACATCCAAAAGGAACATTGCATGTCACGGCTCTTTCTACTTCAAATAATGACAGCTCTTACAATAAGAAGATATAGAAGACGAAGAAAACAAAGCAACAGTGACCCTAACTGTAAGGATGCATAATGTCGAACTATGAATGGATTGCTACACGCTAATAAGCAAAACGATTACCAAACATATATTATTGCATAAAAAACAGTGTCGCACGTTATTAACAGCCGTGCATTAACCGGCGAAAAGCCATGTATTAACAAGGCAATTCACGCACTGTTAATACACGGCTACCCAACTTTCAATATGATCGTATCTGGGCCACAGATTTGCGGCCGTACGAGATGTGTACTGCCCGGACCTAGAACGAGTATAGTCCGTGGAAATTGCGTTCGCGAGACATCGATGAAAAGGCGAATCAAAATAGTGCAAGATATAACGCTTAATGTAGCAAATGTTTTCAGTTTTTATGCAATAATAGCGATGAACATGGTTTTTCAATGCATTAACATTCGCCAGGTCCTTAGGGAGGTGTTGAAAACCGTGGCCTCCGGCCTCGGTTTTCAACACCTCTCTCGGGACCTGGCGAATGTTATTGCATGAAAAACCATGTTTGATCCCTGTAATGGATAGAACGAATTTCTAACGTCCAGTTCAGGATCAATATAAATCCACCCTCAGAGAATGTGCCTTCGGATATGTGCGCCCAGCGAAGACTGATCGGCCCGTGTATCCAGTCTGATCATCCCGACTATCCGCTTGAAGAAAATGTGGATCCTTCGCTCTCCGAAGAAAGTCCAGCGATGACTCTGATCTCGTACAGGCAGATCTGAGTGTTCACTAGGCGCACACATCGGAAAGCGCAGTTTCCCCACGTTAGGGATCATATTGTAGGTAATACATTGCACGTTTTACAGTTACATGTAGCTTCTGTTTTTTTTCCCTGAAAGAAAGCAAAAAGAAAAAAAAATCATGAAAAATATATTTGCAATGCCAATTTCTTTGTTATTTATTTGCGCTACATGGATTATAGTACACCAAATAAATAACAAAATACTAAGCTCCTTAATATCAAGTACTGCAGCGTTAGTTGGCTTTATATGTGCTATTTGAACAACCTTTTTTGGGGTTGTCTCGGTAGCGCAATTGGTAAAGACGCCGGACGCTGCAGTGCTAGGCGCCGTCGCCGCATTGGTCAGAGCTTGCATGGCGTGGGTTCGACCCCAGGCAAAAGCACTTACTGTGCTTTCGACATCTTTCAGAAAGTCGTTTTTTGCTCGGCGCTTTAAACAGAAGAAGTCAATTTGCAAACTTTTGTCATGATTTAATGCAAAACCATTTGTCGTAACTACCTATGTACAAAAAGTTTTATTCTAGTCAGCGGTTTTTAAAAAATACAATATTTTCACTTTTTACCATAGTAAAAATGAATGAAAATTACGCAGAAATTTGTAGGGTAGGTAACTTGGAGGCAGATTTTCGACAAGTTCTGCTTGTTCAATTTTTCTGAAATTTTCACAATATTGTTGTGAAACATCAGTAATTCAAATTCAGCAAAGAAAAGTAAAAAATATTTACTAAGACAAAAATTTAAAAAAATCACAATACTATAGAAATTGCATAGGTCAGACCAACTTTGGGCGATAAATTTAATTTTAGGGTACATATTTGAGAACAAAGCACAGAAACCGAAAAGACAAATGGTTTCTGATAAGATATAGTCAATCAGAACAAAATATTTTCATTTAAGATAAAACGCCAAGCAAAAAAAGTCTTTCCAAGAGATGTCGAAAGGACAGTAGAAAATTTCTTTGTTGCCAGGAATTCCGGTATTACGTGAAAATACTCCTGGGGGATAGCTTTTAAAATAATCCATAGATAATACGTCTTCGAACGATCAGAAAGACCTAGAAAGAAAAGAAAAACATACCAGAACACGAAAAAAAGGGTACATAGGCGATCATCAAAGGCTCAGGTGAGCCTGCGCATAAGCGCAGTCTCGCCAGAGCCTTTGCTGTTCGCAGACATGTAGTACAGATCTTTAGGAAGCTTTAGACAGAAGTCGCGTGTCTGAGGCCCAAATAGGACACTATGCCTACGCAACTGAAGGACCACAAAGCGGAAAACCGTAGTCCTTTTTTCGTGTGCCTGCTCCAATGAGAATTAATTTATCTACCGGTTATGGATTAGTGCTGACATTTCGGTACCAAAACATTCGATTTATTTTTTAATGCTTAACGTTGATATATCATTCTTACATAAACAGGCCAAAGACAATGGCACCCCTGGCGCGAAAAGACGAAATTTGAACCATGAATTCCCTGTTGCCATTTGAACACAGCGCCGATAAAGACACTGCAGATTCGCACAGATCGATACTTGCTACTGGCAAATCTTTCTGTGCTTCGTTTATAGCCGGCCATTTTACGAGCTGATGTCATGAAGGCAATATCATTGTGGAATTATTGAGGAAACTTACATGCAGTTACTTAAAATAATTGTATGATGTCAGTTGCATTTGTATAAACAGCTGTTCCGTCATATTGTTAGTGAAATGTGAACATTATTTGACATGCCTTACGACAAGCGGTATTCTCCATTCACAGAGTTTATATTTTTAGTTTTTAATTTAAACACGTGTTTCCGAAAACAAAAGGATATTTGCGATAATTGAAAACTGGATTTTTCGTGTGCATTGTATTCAGATTCTAAGGATTATTTAGGACGTTTGCTGTTTATCCCGATTTATGCTTTGTCATATTTGTGTATTCATTCCAATTTACTTATGAATGCTTTATTAAGAAACAAACTTTTCTTACCATAAATGTTTAAACTATTTTACATTAGTACAATAATCTCTGTAGGCGTACGATTTCAGTTCAGTTACAACATGTTTATTATATTATTACATATACATGTGCATTATTATTAGTGGTACACAATTTAACTCAATTACGAAACGTTTTGTAATAATTATTATTATTATTATTATTATTATTATTAAACCTACATGTACTAAACGGACAACCTAGACAGTTTAAAAAAATATATGTGTAGCTTGACATTGATGTTCCGTATAAATTTTTGAATATTTTAGATTGCATGTACTTTCATCTACACGTATCTTGGCTCATTGTTTGCACTACTGTTTCAGAACATTTCAAGTACATATATTGTGATATTGTACTCCAGCGTGTAATACTGGCTTACATTATGTTAAAATAACTATATTACAATGTAAATGTATTTCTCCTAACCATATATGTGGATCCGCCATTTTTTAACAAAAATAGTTTGATAGTTGTCCCACTTCTCCACAGAACTTCTAATCTTGGACCCAATATACATATTATATATTATTAGGTCCGAGTTCTAATGCATGCCCACATCATACGTTTTTTAGTGGAGAGTGAAGAAAAAAAAATCATATTCATATCCTTTTAACCAGAACTACAAATATCTAAGTTAAAGTATTTTCTCCATATCAAATAGGAAGTTGAGAACAATTCGATTTCAACACATAAAGCCTGATTCATGTGATACCAAAGGTAAGATGATGTTAATCTGATTAAAATGCAAAATTTTGAAAAACTGTCTAATATTGTAGACCCTACGTACCCTCAGGGTTTTTTATTTATACCTCATGTGTATAGGGGAACATCTGGATACACATTGCATTGACTGCTTAACGTAACGTTTTGTACAACTGGGCCCAGTTGTTCAAAGCGTCGTCAGCTTAACGAGCTCGTTAAGGGTCATTTCGTTAACTGTTTTAGCAGATTCAATATACAATATTCTGATATTTTTTGCTGAAAAAATGTGAGTAGCTTTTGCACTGCAAAAGCTACTCACATTTTTTCAGCAAAAAAAATCAGCATATTTTCGTATCACTCAATGTAAATTTTAACGAATCGTTAACTAACGACATCGTTAGCTTTGAACAACTGGGCCCTGGACATTAACGTCTTTTAAAGCTATTTATTATCAAAGCCAAACAAAACGTATATATTTTTGTTGGTTCAAATAAGGTATCTACCATATATGATGGTTATCTAAATATTCGAACAGGTAGGCTTGAGCGAATAACGTGGACTACAGTGTGGTGCCCCATTTTAGGCCCGTGCCCTGTCCAGCTAGCGAAAGTGATTCGTTAAACTTTTAGGATGAGTAATTAGTGATGTTGTCCGAATATTTAGGTTTAGTGTTTACGTCCCTTTAAAATTATTTAAGTCATATCGAGACGATGAAAGGATGATAATATAAGGTATTGTGATATGAAGTGCCGTACTTTTATATAGTAAAACTGGGGTTTATAGAGGCGTTCTAATGAGTACCCACAATCTATGTTTTGAGTAGAAATATGAAACATATCAGAGTTTTTTATCTGAAAACTTTCAGTTTTTGGTGGTGAAATGTTCAATATATTTGAATAGGCGTGTTTTCGTAATGCAGTCCTGAGTTAAATTCCGCCTCCAGCGGGAATCGAACCCGGGACCTAGTGGTCCGAATACGGAAGCGCTAACCACTCAGCCAACTTGACGCTATCTGAATATTTAAGACATTTTTTTTTTTTTTTTTTTTTTTTTTGCGATAGGCACTAAATCATTTTAAAATTTAACGTTCGTTTTACATGTGAAATGATAATGCCTTTACTTTAACTCAAAATTGGCGCCAAATTTCAGTTGTCTGTGTTTTTTAAATAGCATAGGCTTATCCCTTGGAAGTAAGTTACTTTCTAAATTCAAAGACTTAATATCATGTAGAGTAAATCCTGGTGATCCTTATGGGTCATCTCAAATTACATTAGAAAGCTTATGCAATATGTAGCCCAGTGATTGCACATAATATATAGTGAAAACACGGGCAGGTTGTGGTCTATATTATAAAGGTGATTTTTTGCACTTTTACAGGATAAATCCGTCTGAACATTTTTAATTACCTAAATCTTTCTCCGTTCACATATTATATGGTGAAAATGCGATGACTTACATAGTTCTAGATAAAAGGGTATCAAGATTACCCTCTATGAGACGCTTCTAATGAGTACCACATCATATGTTTATGTGGAGGAATCAGGAAAAAATATCAATCTGTTTGGTTAATATGTTGGCTTATCTAGAGTTTTGACTAAGAAATACATGTATACATGTTTTACATTAGTCTGGCCCCAGACCCTTTCTTTATTTTTCTTTTCTTTCTTTCTTTTTTTTTTTTTTTTTTTTTTTTTTTTTTTTGAGGGGACACAACACTTGTATAGCTTGTATTTTTGTTTACTTCAGTCCTTTGGCTAGAAAAAAAAGTTGTTCAGCCATAGGTAACTTGAAGTTGGATTAAAGAGGATCATGATAAAAAAAATAATGTAGAGAAAGAGAGAAATAGATATAAAACAAAAACGACTGGAGCCAGTCTAGTTTTACATAGATGCTTTATCATAATTATTTGGATCTACGATGTTCGCAAAGGACTCTTTATATCGCCTATGGCAACGAAAGAGTTCATCACGAAAACATACCTATATAATTTTGACCCCCTTAAACCCGACTTTTATATAGTAAAACTGGGGTTTGCAGGGGTATATATTATTTTGCATATTTCTGCTCAAAAACATAGATTGTTGGTAATCGTTAGAACCGCCTCGAGCAGAAATATGAAAAATATCACAATTTTTTATCTGAAAATTTTCATTTTTTGGTGGTAAAATTTTTAGTGTATTTGAATAGGCATGTTTTCGTTATGTAAAATAATGCTGTGCATTGCGTCAACAAGTCTATTACATGTAATGTATACTCCCATATTTCCCCTTAATATATAGTGTAAACAGGGATACATAATGTTTTACGTCATTAGGGGTATTTTCAGATGTTTTAGTTTTCAAACCTGCTTTTCGCTTTTGTTTACTTCTGGTAGCACATTAACTCTATTAACATATCTCATGCCTTTCGTAACCGAAATCATCCATTATTATTATTATTATTGCTATTATTATTATTATTATTATTTGATATAATTAAAAAAGAACAACTAAAGGTGAAGTTCATTGGTCAGTGCAGTGACACATAAACTTAAATCAGTGTGTGTGTGTGTGTGTGTGTGTGTGTGTGTGTGTGTGTGTGTGTGTGCGGGAGAGGGTGTGCGTGCGTGTATGTGCTGCGTGTGTGTGTACGCGCGGGTGTGGGGAGGGTGTACGTACGTGCGTGTGTGTGTGCTGCGTGTGTTTGTGCTTGTGTGCATGTGTGTTCGTTTAATACCTACATGACGCTCCGTATCAAACCACTTTTCTTCTTGGAGCTGATTTGTCCTCCGAAAACGTGGAAATGTGTAACATGTAAGGCATTTATTCTTTCCTTTGGCGATTTAATTCCATTTTTACAACCTCCATAAAAAGAACATTTATAGGGTTTGAATGCAACATAAGCTGTGACCATAGTCTACCCGTATGCTCTTATGAAATCTTTAAAGATTCTAGTTTGTCAGTCATGTCTAATCATAACCGTCACATTAACTTATGGGGTTGCATGCGTGCGTGCGCGTGTTTGTTGGTGTTTGTTCGCAGATGGCTCAGAATTCCAAGCGTGACTTTAAAAAAGTCTGTCACAGGTTGTGGAGGATAGATCTGAAGGTGATAGCTGGGCAGATGATGTTATTGCAGGTCTGGATTAGCTCGTCTCTTCTTTTAGATAGGTTCTATGAGTTATCTATTCTTCAAATGCAATCACATCCTTTCTAATGAGAGCATGTCATTCTGAACATTCCATAGCATCTGTCGCCAAACAATCGTACGGTATGTTATAGCCCTTCAGGGAAGGATTCCGTTTGTCTTTGTTATGCTACATTACCCTTTGTGAATGTTTGCAATCTCCTCGTTCTAAATTTTCTTTGGCAAATGATCATCTGACATTCTGATCACTTGGCCATCCAGTTTTATCTGTGAATGCTTGTCATTTCTGTCTTCTTCAGGACTTTTATCATCACGAAAACACGCCTATATAGTTTTGATATGACCCCCTTAAACCCTACTTTATACAGTAAAACTTGGCTTTACAGGGGTATACATTAATTTTCATATTTCTGCTCAAAAACATAGAGTGTGGGTACTCGTTAGAACCGCCTCTCCGAGGCGGTTCTAATAAGTACCCAGAATCTATGTTTTGAGCAGAAATATGAAAAACTACCAGAATTTTTCTGAAATGTTTTCATTTTTGGTGGTAAAATTCTCAACATATTTGAATAGGCGTATTTTCGTACATGTATATAATGACTTACAATTTTGTCACGACAACTTGTGTGGACCTCGTACATACGTTTGTTTTCATTTTATACATACAAACGTGGTGCAATCTGAGAAAACGTGTCTTCTGCTATGTGCGCCCAACGAAGACTCAAATTAGCCTGCGCATTCACAAACTCTGATCAGAGTTTTCGTTGACTGCATAGAGACACTGAACCGCTTAATCTTTACCAATCGCTGAGTTAGTTCAGCAGACAACAAATTGATGGCAGTTTTCTTATTTTGCCCAGAATGGAGACAGTTTGCATGAAATGTCAAAATCGGTTTACCATTGGATACAATTGGCATGAAATGTCAAAATCTGTTTTCTGGGAATAATAAGAAAACATATTTCAAAATCTCGTGTGCTGAAATTGTTACCCAAAGATATTTAAAGTGTTAAAACGACATCCCATTATGAAAACACGCCTATACAAATATATAGAAAATTTCACCACCAAAAACTGAAAGTTTTCAGATAAAAAATTCTGATATTAATCATATTTCTGCTCAAAACATAGATTGTGGTACTCGTTAGAACCGCCTCGGCGAGGCGGTTCAAACGAGTACCCACAATCTATGTTTTTGAGCAGAAATAAGAAAAATAATGTATACCCCTGTAAACCCCAGTTTTACTATATAAAAGTGGGGTTTGAGGGGGTAAAAATTATAGAGGCGTGATTTCATGATGCAGAAGGGTACCAGATAACACCTTTTAAAAAGTATGCCTTATTTCTCTGTGAAAGTTTGGCTTGGTATTTTCCTGCGAATCGTTTGTTCGTTGTAGCTAGAATAATATGCGAATCAGCGCGGATTATTATAAAGTGCTTTAATGAAGCATGACCGCCCAGTAATACTTGCATATGAATACTTAATGCTTGCAATATTTCACAATAAAGTGTGCTTCGTCATGCTAAACAGAAGAAGCAGGTTATGGGAAGGTTCGCCATGGGGATCAGTCAAATCCTCACCCCTCCCTCTGAGTCAATTATTTTAGTGGCATGGGAACATTTTGGAACATTTTGGGATACCGAGAGGCATATAATTGTACTATGCCGCCTCCCTCTCGGCTAAAAAAATGACCATTCATCATGAAAACATACCTATATAATTTTGACCCCATTAAACCCCACTTTTATATAGTCAAACCGTGGTTTACAGGGGTATACATTATTTTTCTTATTTCTGCTCAAAAACATAGATTGTGGATACTCGTTAGAGCCGCCTCGACTAGGCGGTTCTAACGGGTACCACAATCTATGTTTTGAGCAGAAACATGAAAATATCAGAGTTTTTTATCTGAAACTTTTCAGTTTTTTTGGACGTGAAATTTTCTATATACTTGAATAGGCGTGTATTTTCGTAATGGCTGGGTAGTCTAACTATAAATTCTTACAGAGAAACACAGAACAGAACATACAGGTAGTATGTATGACGTCTATGTAAACGGGATCCAGAAAAAAAGACAAGTGACTTGAATTGAAAAACTAGATTTGTTTTATTCAGCTAGCCAACACGTTTTAGGTATATCACGAGGTTGACTTGTTCAACACTTAACATAAATAAGATCAGTAATAAAGATTTTCGAACACTTTGTGAAAGACGTCAATTTTGATCCCACAATAGGAAGACAAAGAAAGAAACAAAGAAAGAAAGAAATATACAAAGAAACAAAGAAAAAGAGAAAGCATTGAAACGTAAACAATGAATTTGACTTTTTGTGAAGGAAAAAATAAATAATACTAAAGTAGAATAAGAAGAAAAATAAATTAAAACCCAAACTAAAATACAGCAAATATATTGACCAGATCTCGTCTCTCAATAATCTCTCATCGACTAGTCAAAAAAGTTAAAAATCCAGGATAAACAAACGCACGTTGCTAATTATGAATATTTGTTACAAATCATTCTTTTGTAAAATAATCAAGGACCAATTCGGAATTCGGAGCTATAATCCCTTTGGCGTTTGGGCAATTTTCAAAGTAGTGTTCTAAACGAATATTCTATACAGCATTATAAACATGTGACATTGGAGTCTCCGGAAAAATTCACTTGGACCGTGCAATGTGTAAACGTGTCTCCGGGCATACCCCGGATCAGCCTGCGCATCCGCACAGTCTGATCAGGGCATTCGCCGACCGCAGCCAGAATCATTGGATACTACAAAATGTATGAATGTAGGGCAAAGGCCCGGATGAGACCTTCCGCATGCGCAGGATGATCTGAATCCTCACAGTTTGCACATGCGCAAAAGTACTTTTTCACATGGCATGGCCCATTTATCCTTGTGAGGTCCCTGAACTGCACATAACCTTCGCTGCTGTGGAACTACAATATATCAACCCTTAAAGCGCCAATCACAATTGCAGCAGACGACATCTTGTACTACATGTACATATTTTATCAGTTTTCAAAGCAAAAACGTCTTGACATCTTATGCGAATCGTCTGCCCTGCAGACGATTCACATGAGATGTCAAGACTTATTTTCTCTGAAAAAATAAATAGAAAAAGTTAGAATGTCGTCTGCTGCAAATTTTGCTTGGCGCTTTCAGGGTTAAAAGAGTCATTAACGTCATTTGTAGAACACTGCGATATCAATGCATTTAGATTAACATTATTGTCTTTGCCTAGAATTCGCCCAGTATTCGACCATTTATATGAAATTACGGTCCGCGATTAGCGATCGATCTTGTACAACGCCAAGCGTGAGATTTGGATTCAGCAGGGACTCCAAGCATTAAATAGTATCTATATGTTTATGTTTCACTAATTTATATTGGAAATGAGAATTGTTAATTGACTATATGTGCATCGATTTTAGTTACATTGTACACGACATCTAGTTTTCAATAATATTGTCCTGAGGAAGAATTTAGCCCGGTTAGTGTTAGGTAAATTATTGGAGATTTGAATTTTTGATTCGTATAATCTGTACGATCATATTTTACATGTAGGCATTGATGGGTGATTTATTTGAATCGGATGATAGAAAAGTATGTTTCAATGGATTGTGTTTAGATAGGCAAGGAATATGTTGTTGTTTTTTTTGTTTTTTTTTGTTTTGTTTTTTTTTACTTTTTTTAACGCATTGGAGGAAGGTTTTTACACACAGCATAATAGTGGAAACACGTTTGTTCTGATCTCTTATACATCTATTCCTTCGTGCTGATTTCGGTTTTTACGTATGCAACATATCACAAAAACATGCCTATATAATTTTGACCCCCTTAAACCCCACTTTAATATAGTGAAATTGGGGTTTACAGGGGTATACATTATTTTTCTTATTTCTGCTTAAAAACAGAGATTGTGGGTACTTGTTAGAACCGCCTCAGCGAGGCGGTTCTAACGACTACTCACAATCTATGTTTTGAGCAGAATTATGAAAAATATCAGTTTTTTTTTATCTGAAAATTTTCAGTTTTTGGAGGTGAATTTTTCTATATATTTGAATAGGCGTGTTTTCGTAATGTAATTTTCGCTTAGCATGCTGGATACACATTTCAGAAGACTATGTTTTTTTAAATATTTTTATTCTTTTATTTTTCACAGAAAATAGGCGTTATTTTTTCACGAACATTGTCTTCAAACTTAGTTTACCTGATATTTCATAGCCAGTTTTCTGGTAAAAATAAGAAAAAAAAAAATACACGATTATTATATTCATTACGAAAACACGCCTATTCAAATATATAGGAAATGTCACATCCAAAAAAAAACTGAAAATTTTCAGCTAAAAAAATGATATTTTTTCATATTTCTGCTCAAAACATACATTGTGGTACTCGTTAGAACCGCCTCAGCGAGGCGGTTCTGACGAGTACCCACCATATATGTTTTCAGTAGAAATAAGAAAAATAATGCATACCCCTGTAAACCCAGTTTTACTATATAAAAGTGGGGGTTTAAAAAAGTCAGTATTATATATATATATACATATATATATATATATATATATATATATATATATATATATATATATATATATATATATATATATATATATATATATATATATATATATATATATATATATAGGCGTGTTACGTGATGGTATACTGAAATTATTACGCAGCATGCTAAAAGTTTAAAACAGGTTAATCAGTGACTTAGAAGCAGTAAAGAGCCCAGCTCAAGGTAAGGGGATAAAAGGGGTTATAATAAGGTAAAAATGGTATTAATGTTTGGACCAAAACATATCTTGATGTTACTCAATGAAGTCTTTTCCACAGAGTACTCATAGATAAATTTTGGTACAAAAAATAACAAAAAAGATGTTATCTTCCGAGTGCTATTTTTTTTTTCAGCAACTATGATTAGATATTTATAGCGTGTCGCGTCACGTAAAAATGTAAATACCGTATTTTCCCTAAGTATTGAGACAGACAGGCCTGTACAAACAGTGTAGACCCAGATCAGACGACGCATAAGCGGCGTCTGATCATGGTCTACACTGTTTTGCTGCACAACAAACAGTTCTTAGACACATCAACATGTAGAAAAAAGGAACTTTCTGATTTAAGGACCAGAATGGGTAGGGAGCTGTTTGTTCAAATATTTAGGATACATAAGTAAGGCGTGTGTAGCCAATGAAAACTCATGTCATAGATAAGACTTTTGAACGCTGTCAATTTCACATGGTAAAAACCCAGAACAAAGTTGTTCAGATGCCTTTATTGTTCACATATGCGGAAATCTCTTGTTTTGATTGATGTTTTTCATCTTATTTTATAGAGCAGTGAATAGGAACTCTCAGACTACTCGCATTTTAAACCATTAAATAGAAACGTAATTAAATTCTAATGAAGATGTCGGTACGGTGAAAAACAAACGAAAGGAAAACCAAATAAATAAATTACAAAATAAAAAAATTGTCTTATGTGGAAAACCAAGTGACGAATACTTAAGTATATGAAATGGCTTCAAAATGTGTTTCTGTTCGGGAAAGAAAGGATTTCTACTTCCGTGCAAATGGATAAATATGATGTGAATCGACTGACGATATTTCAAATTTTGGATTAATTACAAATAGAAGGAGAACCAGACCACCGTCATCATGAAGAAGGGCCTTCTAGCTCCCCAGAACACCTTCTTGGACACCATAGCAACGAGATTTGATGGGACCCGTAAGTACTTACATGTAATTTATTTTGTTACTATCCCGCTCTATTGGCTTTATTTACATTAAATTTCTAGACAACATCTATCAAATGACACTTTCATTCTTTTCACTGATTATTTTTCAGAGGAAAGAAGGTTGGCATTTCATGTGAATCGTCTGCTTGGCATGAAACGTCAAACCTTATTATCTGAAAAAAAAAAAAAATCATAAAAAATTAATTGCCATCTACTGGACAGACACAACTGAACATATAGTCTGAGGTCAGAAGGTTACGCACGGTTTACAACCAAACAGTTAATAATTTAGAGTGTAAATATGATGTACACAACATGAGGATCCAGGGACCTTTGTCTGATCGGGGTCATTGCTAGACGCCTGTTTTTGATACCGCGCCCAGTTATTATAGGGACATAGAGCGTACAGAACAGACAGTTTTACAAATGATTTCGTTCTTGTAAGTTTGAGACTTTCAAAGCACTACAAAAGGCAGAAGCTGCAACGTCATCATATACGAAAACACGCCTCATCACGAAAACATGCCTATATAATTTTGACCCCCTTAAACCCCACTTTTATATAGTAAAACTGGGGTTTACAGGGGTATACATTATTTTTCTTATTGCTGCTTAAACATAGATTGTAGGTACTCGTTAGAACCGCCTCATCGAGGCGGTTCTAACGAGTACCCACAATCTATATTTTGAGCAGAAATATGAAAAATATCAGAATTTTTTTATCTGAAAATTTTCATTTTTTGGTAGTAAAATTTCAGTATATTTGAATAGGCGTGTTTTCGTAATGACTCACATAAATTGAAAAGTTTACAACCAAAAAAGGAAAATTTTCAGATAAAAAATTCTGAAATTTCATATTTCGTCTCAAGGTTTCGTCGGCGAGGCGGTTCAGTGAGTATCCACAATCGATGTTTTTTTTTTTAGCAAAAAAGAAAAATAATGTGTACCCCTGTAAACCCCAGTTTTACTATATAAAAGAGGGGTTTAAGGGGTTCAAAATTATATAGGCGTGTTTTCGTGATGTGATAGATGTTTTATACTCAGCGGCACACAACGTTAAAACAAAGTCCTTTAAACGTTTCTTGACGTTTACGTTTCTTGACGTTTGAGCTATGTTGAAACGACGCTGTTTGAACGTTATGTGTCAGCTCCCCAGATGACGACATTCTACTAAAAAATCCTGTTGGACCGTATCGGCCCAACAGGATTTTTTCCTGTCGGGCCTATATCGGTTTGATATGGATATAAGTAAAATGCCTGCTGGATGGGTAACAAGTTTCGAAGACGCAGTAAGACATATATTTCCGCATATTGTACTCGTATTACATGTAGGTCATTCACTGATCATGACGTTGAAACATCAGGGCCCAGTTATTCGAATCTAACGATGTCGTTAATTAACGTATCGTTAAAACTTTGATCATTAAATATGGCATATACGTTAATATTTTTGCTGAAAAAAAATGTGAGTAGCTTTTGCGTTTGCAAAAGCTACTCACTTTTTTTTCAGCAAAAAATACCTGTGAATTAGATATTGTACTTACTAGAAAGGTTCACATTTTGACCACTAACGAGCTCGTTAAGCTAATGATGCTTTGAACAACTGGGCCCAGTACTTTAAAGAAGTCGAAAATGGTTGACAACAAAACGCCGAATTCTATGCACACTGTGAGAACGGTATCCAGATCTAATGTAAGTTAGTATTTTTATTTCTTCGCGAAAACATATGCTGCATCTACACGCGATACATATTTTTCATGGAGAAATAAAAATAAAAATCAATTCGGTTTTGTTGTAACCGTCCAGATGTACGATTTTGTATAATTGAACGAAAATAACATGTAGTAGAAAACATAACACAAGGCCGCCCACGCACTGCAAATAACATTGTTTTAAATATGCGAGAAAATAGATGCCCTCCTGTAGTAAAAGAAGCTGGCTGCAATCAAGGCCCTCGCGAAACAGGGGAGCAGACATTTGTTTTAGAATAATAGCGGAACAGAGGTTCAAATTTAGAGAAACAGGGGAACGAAAATAATTTTGGGGAAGGTTATGTGGGATCTTTTCTTTTTTTTTTTCATTACGAAAACACGCCTATTCAAATATACTGAAAATTTTATCACCCAAAAATAAAAAACTTTCTGATAAAAATTCTGATATTTTACATATTTCTGCTCAAAACATAGTGGGTACTCGTTAGAACCGTCAGGATGAGGCGGTTCTAACGAGTACCCACAATCTATGTCTTTGAGCAGATATTAGAAAAATAATGTATACACCTGTAAACCCAAGTTTTACTATATAACAGTGTGGTTTAAGGGTGTCAAATTATATATGCATGATTTCGTGATGTTCATTCAGGAAATTTTGCTGTACAAAACGAACATGGTTAAAGCTTGATTCTGCTCCCACAGTGGTCACAGAACACTGGTATATTATAATGGTCACATACAGTTGAAACAACGTCGTTTCAACGTTGATTCAACCACAAGCATATCCTAATGGACACATAAAGTTAACCCAGCGTCATTTCAGCGTTGATACAACTACTTGCATATCATAATGGACACACAATACTGAAACAAAAACGTTTCAGCGATGATGCAATGTCTAGTATATGACGTTTAATCAAAGTTGAAACAATGTCGTATCAACGATGATTCAGCCATTACAAAAACACGCCTATTTAAGTATATAGACAATTTTACCTCCAAAAGCTGAAATTTTTCAGATAAAAGACTCTGAGATTTTTCATATTGCTGCTCAAAATATAGATTGTAGGTACACGTAAGAACCGCCTCGACGAGGCGGTTCTAATGAGTACCCACAATCTATATTTTTGAGCATAAATAAGAAAAACATGTATACCCTGTAAACCCCGGATTTACTATATAAATGTGGGGGGTTTAAGTGTGTGTGTGTGTGTGTGGGTGGGGGGGGGGGGGGGGCGGAAGGGCGAATTTATATAGGCATGTTTTCGTGATGGTCTATCTACGACGTTGGATCAACGTTGAAACGTCGTTGCTTCATCGTTGTGTGCTTGCTAAGTATTATGCTGGGCCAGTGGACCCTAACGTTTCGCCAATTTAACGAGAGTTATGAGAGACTTTTTCTAACGACACGATCCATTAGCTGGTAGTACTGGCATAATAAAAACAAGTAGCGCATTATGACTCAGAATAAGTGGATCACTAACTGGTATATCTATTTCTAGATTTCCCATTGAACTATAAGACAAAGTTATACAGAAAGTTCATTAAAAACATACGCCGTGGTAAAAATATACAATATTTACACTAAATATTGGGACATACTAGATTTTCTATTGAACTATAAAGACATATACAAAAAGATCCTGAGAAAAGATCATTAACCCATTGTAGCCTGGAGACCCCTAAAAGGGTAACTGGCAAACAGTGCAGACCCAGATCAGACGCCGCGTCCTGCGGCGTCTGATCTGGGTCACCACTGTTTGCCAATAGTTCAATCATTTTTCTCTAAGAATACATGTATGAAAATTACATACATTGTAGCCTGGCATACCCAAAATCGAAATTAGAATCTTCCAATACATAGTGTGGGGGAGTTCATTCAGTCAACAATGGGTTAAAACATGTTGGCGGCACGCCGTGGTAAAATATGCTGTATATACCCTAAGTATTGGGACAGACAGATGATGATGATTTGGTGTTTTACAGCCCTTTCAACATGATTTAAGTCATATCGAGACAATGGACAGATGATAATTAAAGGCTCCGTGCAATGAAGTGCCCTACAGACAGGACAGTCCCCACAAGGTACAGCGAAGACTCTGATACAACAGGCTAGGCCCCTTAAGGTACAGCGAAGACTCTGATACAGACAGGCTAGACCCCTTAAGGTATAGCGAAGTCCCTGATCAGACTGCGCAGATTGCGCAGTCTGATCAGGGTCTTCGCTGTCCCATAGGGGACAGGATATACTGGGCGGATGTTCCGCCAGTTTTACAAGGGGAAAAACTTTTGTAGCTCCCTGTTTTAAAGTAGACTCCTTTTTCAGGAGGGGAAACTGTTCATTGTCAGTGATTTTATTTGATGCCTTTGAAATCTGGGCCAGTTGTTCAAAGCGTCGTTAGCTTAACGAGCTTGTTAAGGGTCATTTCGTTAACTGTTTTAGCGGATTCAATACACAATATTCTGATATTTTTTGCTGAAAAAATGTTAGTAGCTTTTGCACTCACATTTTTTCAGCAAAACATTTCAGCATATTTGCGTATCACTCGATGTAAATTTTAACGAATCGTTAACTAACGACATCGTTAGTTTTGAACAACTGGGCCCTGATAATAAAATAAGTTGGACCTAGCCCTGCGGGGATACTCTGAATTTTGTCTGCTACATAGACTGGGCCCCAGCATCTAGTATTTACCCACTTGCTTTCTTTTTATAAAAAATTGTGGTTTTCATTTGTTTTTCCTATATAATGATTGCATTTGTAATATAAGCGCTTTAAACAGTTTCAAACAGTAGCTCCGTTTTCAATTTAATGGCATTGAACTGATGCAAAGCAGAAATAGAGCTTTTAAAACTAAATTAAAACAACTATCAGTTCAAAAGAAGGTTTTAACCCCGAGTCTTAAGATTCCCCATGAAAAATACCGAGAATTTTGATAGACCCCAAAAAATAGTCAGTTTTGAAAGTGACCCCAACAATATCTGCAAATGACCGATACCGCCAACAACAGCAACTTTTCCCCAAAATCCAAAATATAGTAAAATTCAAATTTCTAAACTCCCCCACAAAACATAGTCCTAGACTATGTAGCAGGTTAAATTTAAAGTAACCCCCCCCCCACCCCCAAACCGTGGGGGTCCTGGAATGTGAAACACAATCCCCCACCTCCATTTCCCATAAAAATCAAATAGTCGCTCCCAAAGTATACATAAATAGTATACGACGGGATCCATTCAATGGTCACAAATTCATAACTAAAATAAGTATATTTTCCCACGTTTGGGCGCATAATTAACCACTTCACGTTGCGTGTATTTCATTATACGAACAATAAAAATGCTGGCTCGACTTTACAAATGCGCGCGAGCTAGGTCAGAAATTGACTGTTCGCACAACGTTTCTAAGACGTCAAACTATTTCATTCTGTGTAGATCCTATTTTAAGCATTGAAGAACTCTTGAACCGATTCCTAAAGTTTATCTTACATGTCTAAGCATATCGGTGTTTATAGAAACTGAGAATGTGTTTCAATAGAGCAATCACCGCGGGTGGTAAATAACTCCAATCAGAGAAAAACTATCATCTCCAGAAAAGGCACTTTCCAACAACAACAAAAAAAAAAAAAAAAAATGGCATTATTCTTATTTCTCTACTAAACATATATTGTGGGTACTCATTAGAAGCGCCTCATCGAGGCGCTTCTAATGAGTACCCACAATATATGTTTTCATGAGAAATAAGAAAAATAGTATGTGGATAATCTATATTATTGACATCATGAAGAAATGAATGAAACCAAGAAGATCTGAAGGGAACTAGATACACATACAGGGAACAGGACCCTACTGTGCTTTCGACATCTTTCAGAAATGATCTTTGCTTGGCGCCTTACACAAAAGAAGTAAATTTGCAAACTTTTGTCATGATTTAATGCAAATGTCGTAACTACCTATGCACAAAAAGATTTACTCTAGTTATTGGTTTTTAAAACTCAAATATTTCTCACCTTTTTCCAATAGTGAAAACGAATGCATATTATGCAGAAGTCTGTAGGGTAGGTAACTTGGAGGCAGTTTTCAACATGTTACTCATGTTCAAATTTTCTGGAATTTTCACAGTAGTGTTATAAATCCTTATTAATTCAAACTCAGCAAAGAAAAGGGCATAATTTCTTGGGCAAAAATTAAAAAAAAAAAAAAAAAAAAACTGAAATAAACTAAAACAGTCTCATCTGTTATTGTCCAATCAGTGTCAAGCTTTTCATCATAAATAGCCCTTGGCCTCCGTATACTTTTCGCAGATTCCCGTCCTCACCATACTAAATGGTACCATGTTCCCTAGAAGAGGAACTAGAAATGTGAATAAAGTGTCTAAAACACTACGCCCCATCTATATGTTTGTTCATATGAAATACAGTCCAGTCAGGGGTTAAGTTAACCATTTTACCGGTCCACGGTCGTTCCAGTCCCGGTCCTCGGTCGTTCCGGTCCCGGTCCACGGTCGTTCCGGTTAATATAGTGGTATCGGTCGGTCCGTTCCAATCGCTCCATAATCATGACCGCCGTTCCGTTCCATTCATTCGTGTTCGCGTTATTGTGATAATAATTTACAATAAAAAAATCATTCAAATTATTTACTTACAATTAAACTGAATTGCGTGTGAAACAAAACATTCCTAAAATCTGTCTAGCTATCATTTTGAACGATTTACTTATTGAATTATGAATTTCTTTTTTCGTTTAAACTTTAATTCCTAGTTTTTTACGCGACCGCTTAAAACAGGCGACTTTGTGTCGCTTTCGCTATTATTATTATCATTATTTTGTTTTATGCAAAGGTTTTAAAAGTTTGTTTTCATACAAACTCTTAATAGTCTCAACTACTGAATTCCAAGCCTGTTTTACCTATTAATCGCTGATGTTTGTCACGTTAACGACATCGCAAAAAAAATTCCATCAGGACGGTTCACCAGTGACCGATAATTCGGAACAAAAGATTGAAAATAATTTCATATTTTGTTGTAAAAAATACACATCGAACCTATCATCATGCACACACCTCACCCGTATGGGAAAAAAATCAAGTATCGAAATGCATAGAATTTGCTGAGTTAAACTTACGAGAAAAATTTTCTGTACTAAATCATTGATCAGATATTTACTGGTGATACGTCTAATGATATCCATTCACCAAAGTAAACATGTCTAATGACATTCATTGATCTTGATGTAAGAATATATATAGACTCTTGATGTAAGAATATATATACACTAAAGGCAGTTCTAACGAGTACCCACAATCTGTTTTGAGCAGAAATATGAAAAAAATATTAGAATGTATACCAGTAAAATATTCTGATTCTGTCAGTAGCTGACAACTGCCCTTCTTGAATCAGCGGAAGAGGGAGATTTGTTTGTGTTGAGGTTTTACGGCCCAGTCAACCCAATGGGGTCATGTCAAGCGCGGTCAGTTTACCTTACCACACGTTTACTGGGCAGGCTTAGTCCTCTAAGCGGTTAACCAGTATTGTGCACATTCTTTCGCCAGACACTGACAACTGCCCTTCTTGAATCAGCAGAAGGGAGAGAATGACCGTAGAAAATATTTCATGATCAGTCTCCACAAAAGAATGTTGCTGACCTTGGCAGGGGTAGAACCCGCGACCTGGTCTCCAGTCGGACGGCGCATCCAACTGAGCCACCGAGGCCGGCTATCGGAAGAGGGAGGACGACCACAGAAATGATTTCATGGCGTGCCATTGCCAGTCCCCACGCTCTTTGCTAATGTTGCCGGCCTTGGTGGCTCAGTTGGATCGCCGTCCGACTGAAGACCAGAAGGTCGCGGGTTCAATCCCCGCTGAGGTCTGCAACATTCTTTCGTGGAGATAGATCATGAAAATATTTTCTACGGTCATTCTCTCCCTTCAGTTGATTCAAGAAGGGTAGTTGTCAGTTTCTGGAGAAAGGATGTGCACAATACTGGTTAACCGCTTAGAGAACTAAGCATGCCCAGTAAATGTGTGGTAAAGTAAACTGACCACGCTCGACATGACCCCATTTGGTTGACTGGGCCGTAAAACCTCAAAACAAACTAATGTTGCTAATAGCATGACGGAGAGACAGACTTGCTCTTCCACATCCTGACCATGAGGGGAGGTCATATAGCAAGCTTGGTTCGATTCTGCCCAATGATTTAGATGATAGCCTGTTGGACGGACACCAGACGGACAGAAAAAAATGTTGCTTGCGCACACCCTTACCATGAGGGTAAGTAATGTAGCAATATTGGTTGAATTCTGCCCTGTGGTTTAGGAGATAGTGTGAAGAATAGATGAACGGATGACCAACACATCAAAAAATAATGTTGCTCTAGCACATCTTTACAATGAGGGAAAGTGATGTAGCAAGTTTGGTTGAGTTCCGACCAGTGGTTTAGGAGCCCTGGAGGAGATAACATGACAGACAGATGAAAGGATGCAAAGCCATGGCGGCTATCTTGCATTTCCAAATGAAACTATTTTAGCTATTTTTCATCTACAAGTCACCCTGATGACTCCTACAAAGTTTAAAGTCAATTGGCCTTTAGGTTCAGGAGAAGAAGCAAAAAATTGATTTTCAAGATGGCCACTATGGCAGCCATCTTTGATTTCTAATAGGATAAGTTTTAGTTATTTTTGATCTACGAGTCACCCTTATGCTTCCCACCAAATTTAAAAAAAATTGGTCTTTCGGTTCAAAAGAAGCCAAAAATAGATTTTGAAAATAGCTGCCATGGCGGCCATCTTGGATATATAATCGGAGGGATTTTAGCTACTTTTGATCTACAAGTCACCCCGATGCATTCTACCAAGTTTTGGATCAATTGGCTTTTAGGTTCAGGAGAAGTAAACTTTTTTGATCTATAAGTCACCCTGATGCTTCTTACCAAGTTTCGAGTCAGTTTGCCCTTCGATTCAGTAGAAGAAGCGAAAAATAGATCTTCAAGACTGCCGCCATGGCGGCCATCTTGGATTCCAATCGGAACTATTTTAGCTATTTTTGATCTACAAGTCACCCCTTGCTTCCTACCAAGTTTAGAGTCAATTGGCCTTTAGGTTCAGGAGTAGAAGCAAATAATAGATTTTCGAGATGGCAGCAATCTTGGATTTCTTATAGGAATAATTGCTATTTTTGATCTACAAGTCATCCCGATGCTTCCTACAAGTTTTCCAGTCACTTGGCCTTTTGTTCAGGAGAAGAAGCAAAATATTTTCAAAATGGCCGCCGTGGTGGCCATCTCGCATTTCCAAACAGAACGATTTTAGCTCTCTTTTATAAGTCATCCCGATGCTTCCTACCAAGTTTCAAATCAATTGGCCTTTCGTTTCAGGAGAAGAAGAGAAAAATAGATTTTCAATATGGCGGCCATGGTGGCCATCTTGGATATCCTATTGGAATGATTTTTAGCTATTTTTGCAAGTCACCCCGATGCTTCCTACCAAGTTTGGAGTCAATTGGCCTTTCAGTTCAGAAGAAGCGATTAAAAGATTTTCAAAATGGCCACCATGGCAGCCATCTTGGATTTCCGATCGGAACTATTTTAGCTATTTTTGATCTACAAGTCACCCCGATGCTTCCTACCAAGTTTTGAGTCTATTGACCATTAGGTTCATGAGAAGAAGCAAACAACAGATT
Source organism: Anodontia alba (assembly GCA_964016985.1). Classification (NCBI taxonomy): domain Eukaryota; kingdom Metazoa; phylum Mollusca; class Bivalvia; order Lucinida; family Lucinidae; genus Anodontia; species Anodontia alba. The sequence continues at coordinate 34,928,128 of OZ024837.1, read as the reverse complement.
TTCAAGATGGCCTCCATGGCGGCCATCTTGGATTTTCTATCAGAATGATTTTAGCTATTTTTGATCTAGAAGTCACTCCAATGCTTCCTACCATTACCAAGTTTGGAGTCAGTTGGCCTTTCGGTTCAGGAGAAGAAGCTAAAAATAGATTTTCAAGATGGCTGCCATGGCGGCTATCTTGGATTTCTGACTGGAATGATTTTAGCTATTTATCATCTACAAGTCATCCCCGATGCTTCCTACTAAGTTTCGAGTTAATTTTGGTTCAGGAGAAGATGGCTGCCATCTTGAATGTCAGATAAGAATGATTTAAATTTGCTATTTTTGATCTATAAGTCACCCCAATGCGTCCTACCAAGTTTCGAGTCCACTGGCCCAGGGGTGTAGGAGGACTAGGCTTTTGAAACAATTGTTGAAGGCGAATGACGAACGACAGACAAAGTACGATGGACATTGACTGATCACAACAGCTCACCTTGAGCACTTTGTGCTCAGGTGAGCTAAAATAGGTGGCTACCTGTATTCAATTTATAGATAACTCCCAAATTCTTGATGTATATACATATCTCAGTCATTGATGGTTGGGAAATCTAACCTCGGTGGACATACATGCAGTCAGTATGTCAGTCAAGATACTGTTCATCTTATACATAGGTATGTCAACTGACACATATATCTTCACCAACACACTTGGCTTTAAGTCTATTGACATGTAAATGGCTATATGTGATAAAGATTTTGTATTCAGAGCAGCATTAAAGATACAAATAAGATATATAGGTCTATTGTGGGGTTCTTGCATGGAGAAAAGGTTGGCAAACTGCAGTCGTATCTGGAATCTAAATCAGAAGATAAAAGTATTTTCAAACCCATTATTCTTGGCAAAGATCTGAATGGTTTTTGAATGGGGTGGGGCATACCACAGTCCACTAGGGACCGACTGTTGGTGTCTTATCATAAGGAGCAATAATATATATATGTTTAAGTGAGTGGGATCTCAACAGTGTCAGAGATATTAAGGTTTATGTCAACTGGATGGGGTGGGGCATACACCTGGGGACCCAGAGTCAGTGTCACTGAATGCATCTTATCATACTGAACAACAATATATGTTTGATATATGTTTCTGAATGGTCTCTGAGATATGGTTTGTTTGTTTGTGTTGAGGTTTTACGGCCCAGTCAACCCAATGGGGTCATGTCAAGCGCGGTCAGTTTACCTAACCACACGTTTACTGGGAAGGCTCAGTCCTCTAAGCGGTTAACCAGTATTGTGCACATTCTTTTGGCAGAAACTGACAACTGCCCTTCTTGAATCAGCGGAAGGGAGAGAATGACCGTAGAAAATATTTCATGATCAATCTCCACGAAAGAATGTTGCCAACCTCGGCGGGGGTTGAACCCGCGACCTCCTGGTCCCCAGTCGGATGGCGCATCCAAATGAGCCACCGAGGCCAGCATCAAACTGATTAAAAGTACAACACAATAACACTGAAACAAAATCTAAAACCAGAGAAATATTTATTCTTGGTAATTTTCTTTCAAAATGATGACTGATAGCAAGTATTTGCTAACTTCAAATTCCTCTCTAATTTCAGTTCTTGATATCCATTCTCATTGTTCAGAATATTGTAGTCACTTTCTGTCAAAAGTTAATAGATAGCTCCAGATAAGAGGGGTATCCCCATATTTTTTTCTTATTTCTCCATGAAAACCTATGTTGTGGGTACTCATCAGAAGTGCCTTGGCGACAACCTTCTGATGAGTACCATAACATATGTTTTGTGGAGAAATAAGAAAAATATATCAGTTCTTTTTAACAGAAAAAAAATGCCTTATCTGGGGCTGTGTTAACAGTTCCTGTTTGTATGCTGTAAGAATTTAATTTAAAATCAGAAACATGCTATCAGGAAAAACAAACATCCATAAACGTGGATCCTTTCAGTAGCATTCCAATATTCTTTGCATCTTTTTTAAAGTCAAGAATATTCTTTTTGGAGTTGGTTTCAAGAGGATGAATGTCTTCTGCTGTCTTTGAACTCTTTGTTTTCAAAATCAAATCAAATCCAAGGTAAGGCCTACATCATGTCCTGCTGCTATTTTAATGCCTGAAATAACAGAAAAAATGCACAAATTATTACAGTTGTTCATTATGCCCCCCCCCCACCCCCCACCCCCCCCGCCTGTACTATGAACAATCTAAATATTTGGAGTCATGCCTAGCTCACAGCTCTTATTTTCCTATCACATCTACATTGCATGAGGGACCATATACAGTACATTAATGTTATCAGAATCAGATTAAAGTCTATTAAGCAAAATACATATTGAATTGTAAGAAAGGGGCATAGTTCTAGAAACTTGATCCCACAGTCCTTAATTTTTTGTCACATATGTCTTGAATGAGGGACCATGTGTGGTATAAATTTTATGAAACTCACACAAATGGTACAAAAATTGTTAAGCAAAATACATATTTAACTGTAGTTACAAAGGGGCATAACTCTAATAAACCTGATTCACAAATCCAATTTTCCTATAACGCCTGCAAAGCCTGACGTCCAAGTGTGACAAATTATATCCAAATGAAAATTATATCCATATGAGACTGAAGATACGGAAGTTATGAAGCAAAGTCTTACTTGTTGACAAAAGGATGGAAACGAGGACTGAAAAAACTATATCCCTTTAAATAAGCAAATAAATGCATAAATAAAGTGTACAAGTTTGTCATATATTATACCGCATTTATTCAAAACTAAACTAAGCGGTAATAAGCCCCAGGGCATTGCAATTCTTATTGCCAAAATGACAGTATTAAATCCAAATTTGGGGCAAAAATAAGATATTTGGATGGCTTAAACTCAGTTTTGCATGTGTATAATAATGGATTTCACCTACCAAAGTAGGAGAGGTGTGACTAGATATAATGGGGCTTATTTTAGTATAAATATAGTATGTACATGTATTCAGTCTCATACGCATTTTAAACTTTAACACTTTGTACTAGTATAGATAAAATCATCATGAAACTTAATTATTGGTGATATTTTTCACAGAAAATAAAACTTTACCTTTCACTAAGATTGAAATTTCTGTTTGATTTGGAGTTTTGCAGCCCAGCAAAAACTGTCAACTTCATATGCAGCCTGTCAATTAACCTACTTAAACTTTTCTGGGCAGACTTAGTCCTCTAGGCAGAAATCAGTACTTTGAGCACCTGAGTACTTTGTGTGCAGACTTTCGCCAGAAAGTGACAACCGCCATGGTTCTTGAAGCAGGAGAAGGGGGAGAAAGACCATAAAAGTCATTTCATGTCTAATCCATCCATCCCCACAAAAGTTATGGGACCTAGCTAGGATTTGAACATTTAATTCCTGGATCTGCAGGCAGTTGTGCTATTGACTGTCCTGTGGAGCTTGGTCCACACATAGAAGGAAGTGTGACAGAACCTTGGCCCTAGAATGGTCAGTATAAAACTACTTGGAGTGGGAGGGTGAGTTTGGGTAAATCAATTTTACTGGTACCAAATCTTCACTCCATATTCAAATGATGTAAGTAATATACAAAATAATTATTCAGCTTGCAAAGAGGCTCCCTTATTAGGAGAAATTTGGCAATTCATTATTTTTTTAATGCTTGTGTTTAGATTATTTTCTTATGAGTTGACATTGCACAAATCTATTCTAAGGGATTGATTAATCTGTATTCCCTCACCTTTTCTATTTTTTATAGAATGGAAATGCCAAAGATTAGAAAAGAATATTTTACATCAGCATGAACATGGGTTTTAGAGAAGGCAGATATTATGGTGCTCTGTAAAAGACGGGAATAAAATCATGGAGAAAAGTCTTACTGCTTCAGTGGTTTTGTTTTTTTAAAAAAAATAACCAAACAAAATGGCCACTGGTCATAACACACAAACTAGAAAATCATCAAGATGATTATAATTCACATCACTCCACTTTTTATGGAGAAAATGTAATTTAACCACTTTCCTATTTTAAGTCTGTGGGCATTATATACTTTTAAAATATTCAGAAAAGCAGGTCTGTGCAAACAGTGATGACCTTCATCAAACTGCTCCTACAAGATCTGGGTCTACACTCTTTGCCATATTCTATCAGAAATATTTACATGCTGGATAAAATATCTGTAAATCATGGTGAATAATCCAAATATATTTAGTAATTATGGTATAATTGTACATAAAAAAAAATAATAATAAAACAAAATAAACAAAACAACAATCCCTGAAGTTCTACATACCTATTTTTTTTTTGAACATGCGACCTTAAAGTTAAAACACACCTATTTTTAATTGGCCATATCAGTATTTTAATTATTTTTCATTGAAATCTGAAACAAGTAAATAAACTTGTTACTGTTGGAATAATGCACCTTATTTGGAGCTCTGATCTTTTCTATCTTAATCTGCATTTTTAGGGCCTCCACACCAGACCTGTTGTGCTCCAGAGAAGATAAATTTTATTTTTGTTTATTTCATTTTTTTCTCAAAAAAAAAAAAAAAAAACACAACCAAAAAAAATCAATTGATTTATTTTCTTTAGAACTCCATTAAAAGCATTTTTAATGGGGTCCACGTTAGACTTGCCTCAGTGGCATAAGTCTATTCATTCATTTGGACTTATCTGGACAATGCCAACTTATCTGGGGCTACAAATCACCTAGCTTCTGTCCATTTTTAACTCTAATCCCTTTGTCTATTTGGGTACCATAAAACTTACAATATCCTACCATTATATAACCATATAACTTCCTGTAAATACACAGATACACAGCCTATTATATTTAACAAAACCACACACAACAGTGAAATTGTTTTCTACACAAAATTTATATTTTCATTTATTTCATTTGTTCAACATTCAAATGTAAGAACACATGGCATTTCATTGAAAAGACATTTTGTCCAAATGACATTTCCTCTAATAGAAATTATAAATGACATTTCACTGAACATGATATTTGTCTCAAATTTATCTCTAGTGTCCACATCACGAAAACATGCCTATATAATTTTGACCCCCTGAAACCCCACTTTTATATAGTAAAACTGGGGTTTACAGGGGTATAGATTATTTTTCTTATTTCTACTCAAAAACATAGAATGTGGGTATTCGTTAGAACCACCTCGCTGAGACGGTTCTAACGAGTACCCATAATCTATGTTTTGAGCAGAAATATGAAAAAATATCAGAGTTTTTTACCTGAAAATTTTCGGTTTTTGGAGGTGAACATTTCTATTTATTTGAATAGGCGTGTTTTCGTTATGAGGTGGGTAAATGTCTGTGTAGGTAAATGTCCAGGTGTAAAACTGTAAATATCCTCCAAGCCACAACCAACCCCCCCACCCCCCTGCCCCACACCCCATCCCTCCAACCCCATCACCACCCCAACATGTTCCCCTGATACCAGCATCCCATTTTTTTACTATATAAAGCATAAATTTCTTTTTAATCCTCAGAAACAGTTTTGGTACTCATCACGAAAACGTGCCTATATAATTTTGACCCCCTTAAACCCCACTTTTATATAGTAAAACTGGGGTTTATAGGGGTATACATTATTTTTCTTATTTCTGCTCATAGATTGTGGGTACTCATTAGAACTGCCTCGGCGAGGCAGTTCTAACGAGTACCCACAATCTATGTTTTGAGCAGAAAAATGAAAAATATCCGAATTTTTTCTATGAAAATTTTTATTTTTTTGTGGTAAAATTTTCAGTATATTTTGAATAGGCATGTTTTCGTAATGTGTAACATTTTTAGTAAGCAGTCTACTAAAAAAGAGGCAGACATAAACTTTGCATTTTTAGGTTTGAGGTTGTGTCTTTGATTTGCTGATAACTTAAACTTGAAATAAGAGCAGACAACATTTATAAAAGATTTCTCTTTTTCATCACAAAACAAATATGATGTTTCATACAAACTGTCTCTAAGAAGACAATCTGAATGAAATGTCAAGCCTTATTTTGTGGGAAAAATCACAGATACTTGGGGTCAGTAGGGCAGTGCAGGCCCAAAAAAAATATCTTGTATATATTTTTTTCTCAAATTGCTCGGCTGCAAATTCTAAGTCGAAAAAGGGGCATAACTGTGCCAAAAATATTTTGAGGGTTACCTCCCCTATTGGTATGAGTTCCCCTTTCCATAATGAACAACCAGTCCGAGTTTCAAGTAAATATCTTCAGTAATGACAAAGATATTACAAAATGTCCAAGTTTTTGCACCACGACGACTCAGACGACGCCAGAGCTATGACAATACCTCATCGTTTTCTTCGAAAACAGCCAAGCTAAAAATAACTAGAGAAAAAATATATACAAGATATTTTTTTGGGCCTGCACTGCCCTACTGACCCCAAGTGTCTGTGGGAAAAATATCACCAAATATCTGATGACTTAGCCAACAAAGTGCTAAAGCTTAAAATGTATGTGATACAGAACACATACATGTATGTATTGTGTATATGGGACAACAAAATATATGCATGGACATGTTTGCATTTTGGTTTGACCGTTAGGGCATTAGGTGTGGGTCTGGGGGGTAAATTAAAATGGCATGAAGGGTAGAAATTTAAAATTATAGTCACTTCAAGTTTATTAGAACTAACAAACTGCTATTTAATTATGTGGAAGGTGTTGGTAATGATGAAGATTTGGTTATATATGGAGATGATGGAAGTATGATAATGAAAGGAATAGAACCAAGGACCTCATGGTCCATAGTCAGAAGCACTAAACACTCGGCCAACTTGAGGACACTTCATATCTTAAATAATTTGTCCTTGAATAATAACAAAAAAAAAAAAAATATTTCACAATTACATGTATCATCTGCAACTGTGTTTGCCAGTGACACACTTGTAGATTAACAAATTCATAATGAATCATGTCAACCTTTGCAGATTATTATTATTATTATTATTATTTTTTTTTTTTTTTTTTTTTTGCAAAATGCCTGGTAGGGGTAAAATAGTTTGGTAGATAAAGCATGCAAAACCAGATTTTAATGATGGTTATGAACTTTAAAATTGGATGTGTAAGCCATGGCTATAATCTAGATAAAATGAGGTATCAAGATAATATTTTTCTTATTTCTACATGAAAACAAAGATTGTACATACTCATTAGAAGCACCTTGATAAGGTGCCTGTAATGAGTACCTCAAGTGCTCAACATACCATATTTGGCCTAGTTACCACACTGTGCGCTTAGGTTTTTCAAAAATGCTAGAAAGGCTTGTGGAAAGTATGTACCTACTTATATTAAGGAAACACTTTAAATAAAACAGTAAAATGATAATACCTCACCATTATCATGTCAAGGGGAGATAACTGTCAAAAACTGAAGAAATGTACCCATTAGCAATCCCAAACCAGATCAAAATATCAATGGAAATACAAAGTGGGTGAAAATCCTTTGAGATTTACTCAAGCTATTGTCCTGAAATGAATATGTGGCTGTGCAACGGGCAGAATACTCTGTCAAAAATTGGCGAAATTTGCCCATAAGGAATCCCGAATCAGATCTCCATAATAGATATGTACCACTTTGGTAAAAATCCGTTGACATTTACTAGTTATCAATATTGACTTGCTGCGGGCAGAAAACTGTCGAAAATTTATGAAATTTGCCCATTAGCAATCCCAAACCAGATCTCTACAATATCGATACAAACACTAAGTTTGGTGAAAATCCATGAATAAATTACTCAAGCTATCATCTGGCAAAGAAAAGTCAGGTGTGTCTCAGATATAGATAGCTCAGTCTGTCAGAAATTAGCAATCCCAAACCAGATCTCCACATTAAGATTGATTGACTGTGTTGAGGTTTAACGACACGTCAATCCTTGTGGGTCATTTATGTCGTCTCCCAGAGAAAGGGAGAAAGAAGACAGAAAAGATAGTAGAGGAGATGAAAGAAAGGGACAGGGAAGAAAGAGGAACAGGAATGAAAGGGAAGAAGCAGAAGAAATGAAAATTTTCCCCCTCTTCCTTAACTGCTACAAGGACAGCAGGCCTTGTCCAACTGTAAGCCAATATTAGTTGCCCCAGTGACATAAGACACATGACACCTTCGCACCACCAAACCACCCCTTCCACATTATGAATGAACACACCAAGTTTGGTGAAAATCCATTGATATTCACTTAGGTTATCATCTGGAAACAAAAATAAGGACGGAGGGATGGAACTATGATAGATGGATTGACAGAGGAACACTCGTACAACCAATGTGAAACCATAATACCCCACCACTATCATGTGGCAGTGTATAAAAAGAAAAAGATCTGCTAAGGGCTCATCAAATGATGCTTGTATGATGTTTTTGTGTTGTTTTTTTGCTGATTTTTTTTTTTTTTATAAAAGCATATGTTATGGGTACTCATTTGAACTGCTTCAACAAATCATAGAAAGCAGACAGAAAAAACTGGTAATTATCTTGAAACTATAGAATGGTAATTTTGGTAAAGGGCATTAGAGGAACATTTCTGTGAAATTATTTTGAAATCAGGCCATTAGCCTGGGAGGTGTCCTTTAAAAGGTTTTTTTTCCTTTTTAGCTCTGGCGGCCATTTTGTTCTGCTGAGCGAAACCATTTTAGCAATATTGGTATAATTCCTGTAAAATTATTTCAAAATCCATTAACCGTATAGGAGGAGAAGTCTCTTAAGTAGATTGTTGATAGATGCATGACTGTCTACTCCCTTTTCTTTTTTTTTTAGCTCTGGTGGCCATTTTGTTCAGCCAAACGGAACCATTTTAACAATTTTGGTAAAGGGTCGTAAGAGGGACATTTCTGTGAAACTATTTTGAAATTCGGTCATAGGCCTGAGAGGAGATGTCGTTTAAAAGTTTTTCTATTTTTAGCTCTGACCGCCATTTTGTTTCAGAGTGGAACCAGTTTAGCAATTTTGGTAAAGGGGCATCAGAGGAACATTTCTGTGAAATTAAATTGAAATTGGGCCACTGGCATGGGATTTGTTGTTTAAAGGGTTTTTTATTTTTAGCTCTGGTGGCCAGTTTGTTTTAGGAGCCGAACCATTTTAGAAATTTTGGTAGAGGGTCACTCAAGGAACATTCAAGTAAAATTATTTCAAAATCCATTTACCGGTTTAGGAGAAGATGTCTCTTAAGTAAATTGTTGACAGAGGCATGACAGTCTACACCCTTTTTCTATTTTTAGCTCTGGCTGCCATTTTGTTCAGCAGAGCTAAACCATTTTAGCAATTTTGGTAAAGGGGCATTAGAGGAACATTTCAGTAAAATTATTTTGAAATCGGGACCTTGGCCTAATAGAAGAAGTCGTTTAAAAGGGTTTTCCTGTTTTTAGCTCTGGTGGCCATTTTGTTTAGTGGAGCGGAACCATTTTAGCAATTTTAGGTAAAGGGGCATGAGAGGAACATTTCTGTGAAATTATTTTGAATCGGCCACTGGCCTGGGAGGAGATGTCTTTTAAAGGTTTCTTCTATTTTTAGCTCTGGTGGCCAATTTGTTTAGCAGAGCAGATTTGGTAAAGGGGCATGAGAGGAAGATTTCTGTGACATTATTTTGAAATCAGGCTATAGGCCTGGGAGGAGATGTTGTTAAAAGGTTTTCTATTTTTAGCCCTGGCAGCCATCTTGTTTAGCGGAGCAGAACCATCTAGGCAATTTTGGTAGAGGGTCATCTAAGGAACATTCCTGTGAAATTATTTCAAAATCCATTCAGTGGACTGGTCTAGGAGGAGATGTTGTTTTAAGATTTTCTAGTTTTAGCTCTGGCCGCCATTTTGTTTAGTGGAGCAGAACCATTTAGGCAATTTTGGTAGAGGGTCACCCAAGGAACATTCCTTCCTGTAAAATTATTTCAAAATCCATTCACCTGTTTAGGAGGAGATGTCTTTAAGTAAAAAATTGACAGACGGACGACCGACAAAGACTGATCACAAAAGCTCACCTTGAGCCTTTGGCTCAGGTGAGCTAAACAATATAACTATTATAAAATAAAATTTGCACACTATTACCTCTAGACAATATGCTGACAAAAGTTTACAAAATTACGAAAAGGGACATAACTCTGCCAATATTTGGTGTACTGTATCCTCAAAATAATATGCGCTGCTCCACATCATCCTGTAATTATTTAAGAAGTTTCAGCTTGATCGGATGTAAACTATAGGAGTTAGCCAGAAAAGAAAAATTTTCAAAGGAGTATAACTGTGCTTATATTTGGTGTACTGTAACACTGAAACAATATACGCTGTTCCACATCATGGTAATTACAAATGAAGTTTCAGCTTGATCAGATGTAAACTGTAGGAGGAGTTAGCCGGAAACAAAAAGTTTACAGAAATTTTCAAAGGGGCATAGCTCTGCTAATATTTGGTGGACTGTAACCTAGAAACAATATGCCGTGCTCCACATAATGGTCTAACTATAAATTACATTTCAGCTTGAGCGGATGTAAAGTGTAAGAGAAGTTGACCTGAAACAAAAAGTTAACGGAAATTTTCAAAGGGGCATTACTCTGCTAATAGTTAGTAGACTGTAACCCCGAAATAATATGCGCTGCTCCTCATCATGGTCTAACTATATACCAAGTTTCAGCTTGATCGGATGTAAACTGTAAGAGGAGTTAGCCAGAAACGAAAAAGGTTATGGACAGACGGACAGACGCCATACCCCGTAACATAACAGTCCCGTTTTTCAAACAGGCATATAAAAATTGATGAAACTTGCCAATTAGCAATCCCAAAGCAGATCTCCACAATTTTCAACCTCCTGATCACCAGTCGGACACACATCCAACTAAGCTACCAAGGCCAGCTCATACATTCATGAAATAAATATCAACCTCAAGAGGGATTTGAGCCTGGAATCTCATGTTCCAAAGTCAGGAGTGCCCAACTGACAATCTCCCTTCTTGAATCAGCAGACCGGGGAGAATGATGGTAGAAATTATTTCACGATCAATCTCTTGATGAGGTAGGCTGCCAAGCTAGGATTCAAACTTGCAACCACTAGATCTGCCGTCTAATGCACTAGTTACTGACTGCACTGCTGAGCAGGTTCCAATCAGCTGATGATCATACATGCAATCTCTAGGTCAATAACTTCTAGCACAAGAGGCCAGCAGCATTACTAATCTGCTTCCAGGCCAGAGTATGTGCAAGTACATGTACTGTTTCAAAGTCTTCATGACAATGGTTAGATAAATGATTAAAATGTATAGTAGAGCCAGGTATTACCAGGTAACATTCCGAGACCTTTAATATTGCATGCCAGTATCCACTCCCTGCCTCTTAGAAGATCTCAGTGTCAAATATTATCATTTCATCAATACATGCATTTCTTTTTACCCAACAGAGTTAAATTGCAAATGCACCTGCCAAAGGCAAATATCTAGTATTGTTGATATTTTGATGTTCCATGGAAAAAATCTGAAAACATGCAAATCCATGAATATCTGACTATTGTTTGTGCCATGTGAAGCGGTTTTTTATCTAAATTGTTTCAAACATCATTGAGCTACACAATATATAACAATAAAGCACAAATTCCATATAATCTGGTTATATTTTATGTCAAGGAAAAGAACACTAAAACAGTCCATAAGTGCACAATGTTGAGGCCACCCCAGGGATTTTGAGGAACAGGGGAACAAGGCCATGTATTACAGGGTAACGAGGGAAGATGAATCTAAAACAAGAGGTCCGCGGGTCACGACTCACTCGCCTGAGTGACATAGCTACTTCAGGTATGCACCCGTTATGCAACATTTTCCAATCCTATCATTGCAACTAATGAAAGGATGATCAATTAAGCAGTTCTTAGTTTTGAAGAAGGACACATGGCCATGGCAGTCAATGAAGCGTGACCATTTGGACAAACTCTCAATCATATTTCACTAGTAGAATCAATGTAAAATGATGGAAATTGGCTAAGTGGTTTCTGAAGAGTTGTTTAACAGTACCATGATTTTATACACAAGTAAACAGCACAGGGGCAGGGAAATATAATAAATGTCCAAATGATTACCTTTGGAGACAAAGATCACACTACAGATTAGAAAACGTGAGTCTTGGTTTTATTGAGAATCTTCATAAGCAGTAAAGAAGTTTGCAACACTGCTTTAATTGTGGTTTTGGAGGAGCTGTCATTAAAAAAAATCATTTTCTAAAATTTTATTTTGCCATGGCAAAAAAAAGTTAACCCAACAAATTGGTCACTGGTCATAAAAACACACAAACTGGGTAGACAATGATCATGACTGCAAAATATGGTTCACATTACTTCACTGGTTATGGAGAAAATGAATTAACCATTTCTTCATTATAAGTCTATGGGAGTTTTCTGTTGCCATGGCAACAAAACCAAGAGGCAGACTGGCAGACTTTTTATCTGTTTTCAATTGCCCTTACCCATTTAACATTTGCACCAACTTAGAGTCCTACTACTTCAGTGGTTTTGGAGGACTGGTCATTGAAAAAATCTTCTTCTTTTTTTAAATTTAATATTGCCATGGAAACCAAACAAAATTCTCACTGATGAAAGGCACAAGCTGGGTAGACCATCATCAAATGTCATAACTGCCAAGTATGGTTCACATCACTTCACTGGTTATGAAGAAAATGCAATTTCACCATTTTCCCATTATATTAGTCTACAGGAGCTTTCTGTTGCCATGGCAACCAAAGCGAGAGGCAGATCACCATAATTTTAGCTATTTTGAATTGTCCTTACCCCAAAGCAGTTCATCTGTACAAAATTAGAATCATACTGCTTGACTGGTTTTGAAGGAGATGTCATTTAAAAAATTCCTTTTTTTTTAAATCTAATATTGCCATGGCAACCAAACAAAATTGCCATTGGTCATAAAAAATATAAATTGGGCAAACACTCATCCAATGATCATAACTGCCAAACATGGTTCACATCACTTCACGTTTTTGGAGAAAATGCAATTAATTTAACCATTTTCCCAATATGTCTATGGGAGCTTTCTGTTGCCATGGCAATCAAACCAAGAGGCAGATCACCAAAAAATTAGGCTATTTTCAAAGGACCCTAACTAAGCAACATTCTTTTCAAGTAAGGTACAAATCGCTTCAATGGCTTTGGAGGAGTTGTCATTTTAAAGTGTTAACGGACAGACAACCGAACAGATGTTTCAACAATTTGGGTTTAGGGGCTATGTCCCATTATGAATTTCTCTAGGGTTCAGACACCAAAGCGTGTTCAGACACCAAAAATTCCCTTGCTTAGCCTAGGATCAATCCTTGTACCGTTAGCTCTAGATGCCAGTGCACTCACCACTGAACTACCACACTATATTGTAGTCTGTACATGAAATTTTTATTTTTTTTATTATTATTAAGAATTTTTGCCAGACCAAATTTTTAACAGACATGTCTGCAGGCCCTACATTACATATACAGCTGGCCACTGCTAATTAAATTCATGCTACAGAATAACTGGTTCTGTACTTGTCCGATAACTGGTGCATGACGAGTAAGTGTGTAAGAAGGTGATTCTTTTCCGATTTTGTACAAACCGAATAATACCTTATTGTTATTAGAGATATCACTGTAATTTTACGGACAGTAATGTTGTCAAACATAAAAGTAAAGCGTAAACACTTTAAAAAGAGGATAATAAGTAAACTTACATTTCGGGTGGTTCTTCTTTGTTCCAGCCAGCTTGATTGTGACGTTCTGAATATTCTTCCGAAAATGGAACACCTCTTCTTAGGGTACCGCACCGGGCCGGATATATTTAGGATTGTCTGTACAACAAGTTCATTTGCTTTTGTTGCAGTCTCTCTCTCTCTCTCTCTCTCTCTCTCTCTCTCTCTCTCTCTCTCTCTCCTTAGCCAGCCAACATTAATTTGTTTTGTTTGAGTTATGGCTATACCACCGAGAAAACCCTTAGGGAAGTCCTCCCAGGGGTGTTCCTGGTCCCCTGAAATAAAGTCAGCATTTTCCCTTGTTCCCCAAAATTAAAATCTTGACTTTCTATATTCCTTGTTCCCCCCAATGGCTCAGTTGTCAGAGCATCTGCTTGACAGGGAGGTTGTGGGTTCGATCCCCGACAAAGGATACAAAGACCTGTCAGCTACACTGTACCCCTGTGTCAATCAGTAATGCGGGGTATAGTGGTCTGTCACCTAATTGTATACCGGAATATCTGTCAGCGACAAAGTATACAAAGACCAGTGTCAGCTGCACTGTCGGTTACCCGGAATATCAGTCAGGAACCCAGGGTATAGTGGCCTGTTACATGAAGTGTACACCCGAATATCAATCAGCAACAAAGTATATGAAGTCCTGCCAGCTACATTGCACCCTGATGTATCAGTCAGTAACCTGGGATATACACTTAGAGTGTATAGATATACTGGAATATCGGTCAGCAACAATTAAAGTATACGAAGATCTGTCAGCTACACTGGTCCCCGGTGTATCAGTCAGTAACCCGGGATATAACAGCCTGTCACCCAGAATGTTTTGTAGTATAGGATCCCGTAGTATACTTTGTCGCTGACTGATATTCACTGGTTTACACTTTAGGTGACAGGTCCCTATACACTGGCTTATTGACTGATATACCAGGGAGCAGTGTAGCTTACAGGTCTTCATATATACTTTGTTGCTGACTGATATTCCGGTATACATTCCATGTGACAGGCCACTATACTCCAGGTTACAGACTTATATACTGGGTAACAGTGTAGCTGACAGGTATTCGTATACTTTGTCGCTGACCGGTATTCAGGTATGTACTTCAGGTGACAAGCGGCTAAACCTGGGTACAGTGTAGCTCACAGACCTTGTTATACTTTGTCGCTGACTGACATTCTAGTCCAGGCGAGAGGCTGCTATACCCTAAGTTACAGACTGATACTTTGGGGTACAGTGTAGCTGATGGGTCTTTGTATACTTTGTCTCCGACTGATATTCCGGTATACACTTTAGGTGACAGGCTGCTATACCCTGGGTTACTGACTGATACGCTGATATACAGTGTAGCTTGCAGGTCTTGGTTTACTCTGTCGCTGACCAATATTCTGGTATACTCTCCATGAGACAGGCCACTATACCCTGGGTTACTGACTGAGACACTGGGTAACAGTGCAGCTGACAGGTCTTTGTATACTTTGTTGCTTATTCAGGTATATTTATAACTGTCAGCTATCAAAAAAAAAAAAAAAATAAATAAAAATAAAAATAAAACATTAACCTCGACCCTGTCACATTGAGTAGAACATAACATACTTTCTATGCTGCGCATCGTGTTTGCAAATCAGTCAATCAATCAGCGATATGAAGTTCTCTAATACCATGTTAGATTGTGTTTATTTTTAAATTTCAATTGCTGTTTTGTCAAGGACAATGCCAGTCACTGGCTTATAGTGTAATTCTTTGCTTATTATATGAACGTCTGTTTATACAGGGTAAAGTTTACTGGAACTTATATCAGGGATTTACATATTTATTCTATTAACTCATAACCTAAACATTCAGAGAGAGAGAGAGAGAAGCCTTTTTTCATAGCTGACAAACCAAGTAAAATCTCCTTTGGCAGCATATAATAGACAACATTGACTGCTTTAAGAGTATTTAGATTGTCATTTTAAGAAAGTACTGTTTTAGAATATGTATTGGAGCGGGAAGAGTGGTCACTTTATATTGTTTTAAAGGTCAAATTGCGTTTCGTCTGATAACAACTCAATTTTAGTAAACACCGTTCCATTTTTTCACTGGAATGGACCGGAACGACCGGGAACGCTAAGAAAGCGAGAAATGGAACTGACCGTCGCTCCGTTCCAGTCGTTCCGGTACCGGTCCGGTCCCGGTTGCGTTCCGGTCGTTCTCCGTTCATCGGTCGTTCAGGTGGTAAAGCTAACCGCTGACGGGACTGTACCAAATTTATAATGGTGCATAATTCTCATAAAATCTTTTCTTTTTTTCCTTTTTTTTTTTTTTTTTTTTTTTATTTACTTTTTCATATATTTTAGATAAAAAAGGTCCTTGTCTAGAGCGAAGGCTTGGAAGAATACATTGCACGTGCGTTGACATCATGGATGCACGGCATTTTTTCCAAAAATTATATGTCTAATCGTTTCCAATTAATCAGACACAGAGGTTAAATGTACACGATTTAAATTCCTTTCGGATCTGGCATATACAAAATTACTACATAAGCTATCTTGGCAGAGGTGAAATGTACTTTAACATGGCCAGTATGTAATGCATACTTGTATCCCTCCCTCGCACAACCAAAATACATGTAATATACAGTGAACCCTCGTTACAACGACAACATTTGTTTCCAAAGACGTTGCCATTAAAATGAATTTGCTATTGTACAGAATACTTAATGAGCAGATTGATATGTAAGAAAGACCTTGTTTTGGTCTTATTTCCAATAGAACATATGTGTTGGATATTTGTTAGAATCGCCTCAGTGAGGCGATTCTAACAAATATCCAAAACATATGTTTCTTTAGAATATTAAACACAATATTCTTGCATCATTTGTGACTAATTGTTACCTTTCAAGCGGAAGTTTCGTGACAGTTAAATTGTCATTATAACGAATTTTGTCGTTGTATCGAGTGTCGGTATAAAGAGGGTTGTCTGTATAGTGAACACTTGGGTATGCTGGGATATACAGCTTTACGTTTATTACGTAATACAGTCGAATTTCAATAGCTCGAACATCTTTGGGACCATGGAAACTTCTTTGAGACATGGGTACTTCGAGCCATTGAGGGTCAATCTTGGTGCAAGGTCAGGAAGCAAACGGCGATAATTTAGGGACGTCTTTTCGACCTTCTATACAATAATGGTACTTTGAGGGTATTCATTGGAATCGCCTCGATGAGACGTTTCTTATGAGTTTACACAACATACAATATTATGATAGAATAAGAAAAGGTCCAAAACACTGTTTTCAGAAGCTATCGGAAGTCTTTCTAATAACGCAGCTCGTGGCTATATGACTTCTGTCAGTAAAAATACTTCATCATAGACAGAGAAGAATTAATAACAACTGGAATCATATAACATTGGATAATTGAACATGGCATATGTCGTCGCTTGCATAGGCAATCATATTAGCGTAACAGTCATTAAAACCTCTAAACAATGTATAACACAGCATTATGAGTTATCAGTCATATATTTCATAATTCATTATATGAGCGACAAATCGAAAATGCCATGTTGTCACATCCAGATGTCCAGATAAATTAGACCGCGCTATGCGAAGAAGCGTCTTCGGGCATATTGCACGGAAAGCGAAGGCCCAGATCAGCCTGCGCATCCGCGCAGTCTGATCAGGACCTTCACTACCCCCTAGCAGAATCATTGGATGCTACAGAATGTATAAATGCAGAACAATGACTCGAATGATACCTTGCGCATGCGCAAGATGGTCTAAAACTGTGCATTTTGCGCATGTTCGAAAGCACTTTTTTCGCTTGATAAGGTCCATTTTATCGTGGTTAACTGGATGCTATAAAAATAATAATAATAAAAAGCAACGAGTATCGGGTCAGACGCCCGCGGATAGTAAGTAGCTCCCCTTTACCAGTTGTTTCCATTACGAAAACATGCCTATTCAAGCATACTGAAAATTTATCACCAAAAAATGAAATTTTTAAGATAAAAAAATCTGATATTTTTCATGTTTCTGCTCAAAACATAGATTATGGGTATTCGTTAGAACCGCCTCGACGAGGCGGTTCTAACGAGTACTCACAATCTATGTTTTGATCAGAAATAAGAAAAATATTGTATACCCCTGTAAACCCCAGTTTTACTGTATAAAAGTGGAGTTTAAGGGGGTCAAACTATATAGGCATGTTTTCGTGAAGTTCCCTCATAAAAATGGTCTAAAGTGTCATATGCAAAAAAAAAAAAAAAAAAAAAGAAAAAAGGAAAAAAGCTGATACACCACCGTACGTAGAGTCAGGCGTGCGAGGATTTCCACTTTCTTGGCAAATTCAGACGACAAATTGATGATATTATTTTCTTGTTTCCCCCAGAAAACATTTTTTTTTTGACATTTATTGCAAATTTACATAAAATGTCAAAACATGTCCTCTGGGAAAATAAGGATTTTTTTTTCATTTTCCCGTCCACTGAAAATTTTACCCAGCATGCTACATTGTAAGCATTAAACAGATTGAATACACTTAAAATTCAAGAGAGAGAGAGAGAGAGAGAGAGAGAGAGAGAGAGAGGCTCTTTGATTTCAAAGGCAACTTTTTATAACTTTATTTTACTTCACTGCAGCTGGTGTTAAGTGCAATCTGTCCGCAGTAGAACGTCCCCGCGTATTTCACTATAGTGTAGTTTATACCTTTATTTCCTTTGGAATCATTTAGCCCATTGTGATATCTTTGAAAACTGAGTTCTGCTCATGTACATGTATAGGCTAGAGGCCGTAAGCAGTGTTGCAAACTTCGTCCCAGTCAGCATTCTACGTAAATCTATATCGGGCCGTCATCAGCTCGTCAGGGTAGCTGACGGGCCGATGACGGCCCGATGTTGATTTACGTAGAATGCTAGCTGGGGTTACTGTTTATGATTGCAAAGTCTAATTAAAACCGAGACTCACGTTTTCTATATATGTATATTGTTTGCTTCCCCATGCATCCTTTTATACCTTTATCAAACCTGTTCAAAAGGCAACCTTTCATAGCTTTATTTCCCGGCATATGCATATATACATGACATTTACTGGGTATCTCGTCATGTTCAAGACTCAAAACGAGCCATCGGTGTTCGAGTCATTAATATACGG
Organism: Anodontia alba; assembly: GCA_964016985.1. Taxonomy (NCBI): domain Eukaryota; kingdom Metazoa; phylum Mollusca; class Bivalvia; order Lucinida; family Lucinidae; genus Anodontia; species Anodontia alba. The sequence goes on along the minus strand of OZ024837.1, from coordinate 34,909,312 downwards.
TATATTCCGTGCCAACGAGCGGTATATAGGTTATATAGCTCGCCAGAATACAGCGGTAATGGATGATTTATATGTTGCTTTTTTGATATATCGAAAATAACCACTTTAGGAAGATATCATAATAATTTGAATATTTGAATAAGGTCATAAGTTGTGATTTGAGGCGCGCCTTTCGAAAATATGCCTTCTGGCGACAGTCAGCTTGTGCCACCGTGCAGTCTGACCAGGGTTATCGCTGCTTGTCTACACTCTCATTTGATATATTGTGATTGTAAAATTTACCGTGGGATAGCAACCATACCAGTGCGCAGGTTTTATCTTGGCTTTCCTTATGGCTACATGTACATGTTCCGAAAATTCCTTTTATAACAGCTGGCCCTGTATGACCCGCAACGTCAAGAAATGTACCAGCGGACATGTGCGCCCAGCGAATATTAAGATCAGCATGCGCATGCGCGCAGTCTGATCAGAATCTTCACTAGGCGCATTGTGGATAGCCAAGAATGCAATGTGCTTTCATGCAGACAACGAAGACTCTAATCAGACTGCGCGGATGCGCTGTCTGATTTGCGTATTCTTTGGACGCACGTATCAGAAGGTACGTTTTCTCTCATTTCGGTTCATATATATTCTCTGGGGTACCTAGAAATACCAGTGTTCAATACAAGAACTGTCTAGATTTTATTATGTAATTAAGAAATCTGGGGCAAAAGTAGACAGTTTCATTGCTTTATAATATGTTTTTCCTTTTTTTTATGTCAGCTGAGTGTATATGAGGTCACTGATGGACCCTGATTGGTCGTAACTATCTGTTCTGGTGCAGAAAAAAGCCACACTGCAGCAAATTTCATTGATGCGACCGCATCCATTGCTCTCAAGGGTCATCCCTTTTAGAAACTATTTCTTAAGTAAATAAATAAAAAAAAAAAGCAGTAAACTACGTTCCATTAACTATATTGACTTCTCTGTATCTTTTTACTGTGCTTGTAAAATAGTCTAGATTATGTCCAGGAAGAGCCACAACCACACCCTACCAATGACACCAAGAGGAAGACCAAATAAACCAAACCAGACAGAACCATCACGAAAACACGCCTATATAATTTTGACCCTCTTAAACCCCACTTTTATATAGTAAAACAGGGGTTTACAGGTGTATACATTAGTTTTTCTTATTTCTGCTCAAAAACATAGATTGTGGGTACTCGTAAGAACCGCCTCTCCGAGGCGGTTCTAACGTGCACCCACAATTCACGTTTTGAGCAGAAATATGAGAAATATCAGAGTTTTTCATCTGAATTTTTTCAGTTTTTGTTGGTGAAATTTTCTATACATTTAAATAGACGTGTTCTCGTAATGCACAAGCCACAAACAAAAGACGAGCAAAGCAACCAGCTCTTACTTCCTAAACGAGGCGATCACAATGCTAGACAGGTTCAACTACAGACGTTTATTTTATTGCTGCGCAACGTCAAAAAGGGGCGTAAAAGAAACTTCCGGGGTAGCCAAAGAAACAATTCGATCAGAATGTGAGGATTCTTGACTACCCTGGACATGGCGCCTAGTGAATACTTTGATAAGACTTTGCAGATTTTTGACTTTCATAGACAGTGCGCACTGTCAGACTTTGGTCAAACTGCTCTGATGACAGGCTGATCTGAAAGGTCCCTTGACGCACATGTCATAAGGTACAGTTTTTCGTAGCTTTCACATTTTTTTCTGCAGCTTAAATACCGTATTTAATCGGACACCATTTCTCTTTACCATACTTATTCTAGAATTTGAACAAGTCCATATTTATCCCACTTGATGTGTATTAAAATGTTGCTGGACGAGTGAAAAACAGTGTAGATCCTGATCAGACGCCGCATTCTGCGGCGTCTGATCTCGATCAATACTTTTTTTTTCTTTCAAGCTTGTATGTTCAAATTATGAGATAATTAAAATGTTGGGGTGTTTTCAGATTAGACTAAATGCAGTACAGAAGTCCATATGTATTCGTATTGTATTTAGTCCAAACTTCGGTATCTGAAAAACCTTACCAAAAGCATATATAGTTGACTGTCAATATTTCGAAGTCCAAGGGACTCTCTGAAATACTTGGAGATACCTGTACCTCGACTTATCAGATTTCCAGAATTGAAGAAATAATAAATCGACCAACCACATTTCACAAATGAATATGTAATTAGACTCCTGAAGTAACAGATATATTCATCACGTAAACACGCCTATATAATTTTGACCCCCTTAAACCCCACTTTTATATAGTAAAACTGGGGTTTACAGGGGTATACATTATTTTTCTTATTTCTGGCCAAAACATGGATTGTGGGTACTCGTTAGAACCGCCTTGACGAGGCGGTTCTAACGAGTACCCACAATCTGTTTTGAGCAGAAATATGAAAAATATCAGATTTTTTTTAATCTGAAAATTTTCATATTTTGGTGGTAAAATTTTCAGTATATTTGAATAGGCGTGTTTTCGTAATTGAAAATATTGTGGAAAAGAGGAATTTCTCCTCTTTTCCATATTTTTTATTACCTGTTGTTAGATTTCCATGCCAAACAGAGACCAGAGTTTCACGTCGAGATAAACGGTTATTCGAAATAAGCGAGGTCGAGATAACGAGAGTCCACTGTACTTGTTTAAAAATAGAAACTGAACAAACTCTGTCAATGAAGTGTGACCTGCCTATATTACATGTAAATGAATTTGCCAAGGCATATGTTTGGGGAAATTTTACATATGGTAGTTTTTCTGCCATTTTATATAGGAGACATTATTACGACTTCCTGCTTGCTTTACTGAACACCAACCCCCTTCAGAAAATGTGTCTACTCTAAATTGCTCCTTTTTCCTAATAGAATATACCATTTTTCAGAAAGTTGCCTACAATGAGCCTTTTTTTCCAGAAGGTGCTTACCGTGATCCTTTTTCAGAAGGTTGCCTACCATGCCCCCTTCTCAGACGGTTGCCTACAATGATCCTCTTCCAGAAGGTTGCCTACTATGGCCCTTTTTCAGAAGGTTTCCTACCATGACCCTTTTTCAGGAGATTGCCTACTATAACCTTTTTTCCAGGAGGTTTCCTACTATGACCCTTTTTCCAGAAGGTTGCCTATCATGACCCTTTCCCAGAAGGTTACCTACTATGACCCTTTTCCCAGAAGGTTGCCTACTATGACCCTTTTTTCCAGGTTTCCTACCATGACCCTTTTTCAGAAGGTTGCCTATTATGACCCCTGTTTCCAGAAGGTTGCCTATCTTGACCCCTTTTTTCAGAAATTGCCCACAAAATATATCTATTGCTTTCAATGACAGAGCGACCTTTTGCACATAATAACGAAATAGTATTAAATGCTATTATACAGTAGTGGAGCTAAGTATTCGGACAGATAGACCTTGCAAACAGATAGAACCTGATCAGACGCCACAGAATGCGGCGTCGGATCAGGATCTACATTGTTGGCACTCAGCCAGCGGAATTTAGATGCATCAACAGTGTCTTTTCCTTAGCTGGGATCTTAAATAGTTTCCTTTTAAGAAAGGTGGTTGTCTAATACAGGTGGCCTTTAAAACAAGTTTGACTGTACTGAAAATAATCTCAAAAGTGAAAACGATTTGAAGTGTCACGTTTTCTTGGCCAGACTACATGTAGTTAGTTTAGGCCAATTAGGAAATATGTGGTAAAGAGTTTAAGGTGGTCGAATATTCATGGTAAATATACATAAGTACCTGCCAAGCGATAAAGATTAATATTTCGACATGTTATGTAATAGAAGAGGTACGATTGTCATCTAATAATCCGAAGGAATTAGTTTAAGACTTCTTTTTGTAGATCAGCTGCTGAAAGGTTGGTGTTAGTTTTTAATGACAGATTCTATCTGTCATTCTTCGTTGCCACGCACGGTTTTAGAGAAAGTGACTTTGACTACTATTCAATTTCGTATTTATCCGCGCACAAAAGTAGACCCAATGTTTCAATGTGTGTATATTAGTACGCCATTGAAGAGCACTCCATACAAAAGTAGTGCAACTTGTGCTTGATCTATGGCGAGAGTCGCTGAGAAAACCCGTCTTAATATATGTGCGAACAACAAAGGCACAGATCAGCCTGCGCTTCCGCGCAGGCTGATCAGCGCTTTTGTTGTTCGTTATAGCTCGTTTTTTTCGACAAAGAAGCGTCTCACAAACTTAAATGGAGAACAGAATGATATCGGGAATTTATTAGTTTCTCATAGAATCTGTCATTTCAAGGCTATTCAGCCCTTTGATTGTTGTTGTTCTAGAGCAGCTCTCACCCTCTCTCGCTGAAGAAATGTAAAACAGGAAATCTGCTGAAACACATGCCGAGCCGAAGGCAGTTTTTTAAATTAGTACTTCGCATTTCTAATGATTCATGTTGCCATAAATTGTTCCTTAATTGAAACAATATTAATCTGGTTACAGCTTGTTTAACCTTTATACCTCTCAGGGCTAATTCAGCAGACGACAAATTGATTGTATTTTTCTTATTTTTCACAGAAAATAGACTTTGACATTTGGTGCAAATTGTCCAGGTTTTGCAATTTGTTTATTAACTCAAGCAACCTTGTCAGTTGCAATAAATCTGTCTAAATGTGCTGAATAAACACACTTCCTCATTTCTCATATCACATGGTAAAAATATCATGATTTACACAGTCATCACGAAAATATACCTTGTTATTTTGACCCCCTGAAACCCCACTGTTATATAGTAAAACTGGGGTTTACAGGGGTATACATTATTTTTCTTATTTCTGCTCAAAAACAGATTGTGGGTACTCGTCGGTGAGGCGGTTCTAACGAGTACCCACAATCTATGTTTTGAGCAGAAATATGAAAAAATATTAGAATTTTATCTGAAAACGGTCAATCTTTGGTGGTAAATTTTTCAATATATTTAAATAGGCGTGTTTTCGTAATGTATAGATAAGAGCTGTATCAAATTAGATACTGTTCTTATTTCTCCACGAAAACATATGTTGTGTACTTCATAAAAGTGCCTCGCAAGCATATGTTTTTTTTTTTTTTTTTGTGGAGAATACGAAAAAAATTACCTGAAAAATTACCCCCTCTAACCTCAAGACATTTTTCTGCTAAAAAACAAACAAAAAAAAAAGAAAAAAAAAAAGAAAGGAACGAAACAAAATATGTTAAATACTTGCAGGTTTTTTATGTATATTCAACACGTTAAATTTTAAGCTTTAAACTTCTAAACCACTCTAATGTGCTTGCGCAGTGGCTCATCTCAACGTATCATGAGAATGATCTATTGGTACTAAGGATAAATCAATCAGTCTGTACTGAACTTAGAATGTAAGAAATAGTACATGTAGAATATTCTTGAATGTTGTAGAAAATAATAGGACTATAGCTTCAAATAGTTTATTGATTAACACGAGATAACCATATGTTGCTCTTATAAATGCAACTCAGCTAACAAAATAAACGGCAAACAAAACACTTTGATTGACTACACCTGACTTCACAGCTCCAGATGAGATAGCCCCAGATAAGTGCTACATCCAGATAAATATTTCTGTAATATTTCACATCCAAACATGCCATATCTCACACTGTGAGATAAAATCTCACAGAATTTGGGCCATCTGGAAGGCAATTCCCATAAAAAATCAAATCTCACAGACTTTTCAGACCATTTTACAACAATTTTTTACGAAGAAATAAACATAAATCACACACTGTTGTGGTTTCCACAAGCTTCTTACATGAAGAAAAAGGACTTTAGGCTATATTAGGGGAGCTCCAAAGAAAATCTCATAAAATTGTGTCAAATTTCCCTTAAGATTTTGTCATATGACGGATTTTAGTCCAAAACTTATGTTTGTTTGTTTGATTTGGGCTTATCGTCGTTTTCAACAATCTTTCAGTCATATTACGACGGTGCCTGGATGTGGCAGGGAGCTCAATGCTCACGCACCAGACACTTGACATGATATTCCATCCAGTTACATTATACTGACACTGAGCTGACCAATTCTAGCTCTACTTTCTTAATGCAGAGCGCCAAGCGAAAGAGCAGCTAGTACCATATTCAAAGTCTTTGGTATGACCCGGCTGGGGATCGAACTGGCAACCTCCCGGTCACAAAGCGGACGCTCTACCACTGAGCCACTGTGCCAGTATGCAAAGCTTATAGCGTGTGTTATAAGACTATCATAGTTGTGTAGGACAGATAGAAAAATGCGTCCCGAGGATCACTTTCTGGCATCTCGAGGCTTGCCGATTGATGCCAGACTGTGATCACGTGGGACGGATTTACTTATCTCTCCCTCACACCCATGATAGATTCTTTTTCTTACCTTTTAATTCTGAAAGTGGGTTTTTGATAATGCAGTCACTTCGATTGCAGACGTTCGCCATATTGTGATGACAACACCGTGACATTTAGTGACGTTATTACATTCAGTATTGTCAACCTTAACGATGGCGTTCCGAGACGTCCTATACAACCAGTGTATATCAAACACGTGAAAATTCTCGATTTTTATCTTTCCCATGTGACGGATAAGAGTGTGTTGCTAGCACCGGTGTAATACATCACGAAAACACGCCTATATAATTTTGACCCCCTGAAACCACACTTTTATACAGTAAAACTGGGGTTTACAGGGGTATACATTATTTTTCTTATTTCTGCTCAAAACATAGATTGTGGGTACTCGTTACAACCGCCTCGACGAGGCGGTTCTAACGAGTACCAACAATCTATGTTTTGAGCAGAAATATGAAAAATATTAGAATTTTTTATCTGAAAATTTTCATTTTTTGGTGGAAAAATTTTCAATATATTTGAATAGGCGTGTTTTCGTAATGATGCGGAAATCCTTATCCGGTATACAAGAAAACTTTGTAATTCCCAGAAGGAAATATTTCCTTTTAGAACGTTATCACGCCTCGCGACGAGTGTAGATGACGTTGCGTCGCAAATTGTATTGACGTCATTTGAAAGAGCGGAAATCAGAATCCGAAGATAAAAAAAAATCATTTTTTTATTATATGTAATATACAAGTTAATACACACTGAGTTTAAAATACAGGAATATTTCCCTCTAGACTTGCAAATCTTATAAACAAACACGTGCTGTGCACTCGTTTATTTAGCAGATTTGCAAATCTCTCGGGAAATATTTCCTGTATTTTAAACTCAGTGTGCATTAACCTCTATAGCCTCCATGTATTTTTTCACGAAATGTACGTTGTAACATGTCAGTAACCCGTTCAGTCCTGCAGACAAAACAGATACCTGTACAAACAGTGTAGATCCAGATGAGACGGCTCATAACGAACCGTCTCATCAGGATGTACACTGTTTGTCATGATGTATTTGATTTTGGACTCAAAGCTCTATTTGCATCAGTTGACATGTCCAAAATCAAGGATGGAAGAGTCCACTCAAGAAACTCAAGGATGAAAGGGTTAAAAATAATGCCATTGCGATATAAATATTTGGAACACAACATTTTCTACAAGATTACATGTGCACCCAGCGAAGACTCAGCTTAGACTGTGTGTGCGCGGTCTGATCAGAGTCTTTGCAGGGCACTCTGTGGGTAGCCAAGGAGCCAAAGCGTCTTCAGGGGGGAGAGCGAAGATTCTAATCAGCTTGCTAGGCGGATGAGTAGGCTGTTCTGCGTCTTTGCTGGGCCCACTGCAAAATTGTAGGAACTGCCGTACTTTTTCTCGAAGAAATGGAGAAGTTATCAATAAGTTGAAAGAATAGTCTAATCTATAACATTGCCTCATCTGACTGGTTTTATAACCCTCCGTCCTAACTCTACACCACCCAGCCACCAAACTCCCCCCACGCCACCACCCCACCTCCCCCTCCCCCATCCCCCCCCCACCCCACACACACACACACAGGATATATATAAAATGTTATCGGCCAAAGCAGCGAAGTTTCGAACCTACGACGGAGCCAGTGTGCTTGCATGCCTAAAAACGGGCTTCATTGATCAATATTATGTTAGATGTTCTTCCTGAATTACCTGTCGGATAGTGTCTTCATGTTTTGTTGCACCGGAGCATCCATGTAGACAAGAATAAAAAAAAACTTAACAGATCCCGCGGATATGTGTAGCAAATTTGGAAATATTCACGGCCATATGGGATCAACAAGGGCGACCAGTAGAGGGAATCATCGTTCCTAAGTCAGGGCATGCGACAGTTTATGTGGTACGTTTTGTTCATATGATTTTACGCAAGTTGGGCCCATTTGCCTTATGTATTGGTGCAAAACACTCAGTTTGGTGTATATCCCTTTTGGTGTAGGGTTTATGTGCATCGTATACATTGCGTATATGGACACAGTGGTGTTGATAGTAAAGATAAGCTTTATACGTTTTGAAGATAAACTTTCTACTTTTTGCACGTTGTGTTTACGCGTATTGTTTACATTTCACATATATCTAAACACGCTCAGTTATTAAGTCGCAGCGGGCTAGATAACATGGGCCCGAAAAGGGCACAATCTTTTATTCGTAAATTTTACATTTTTATGTCTTTTGTTTAAAATAGAAAACCTCTGAAGAAGGCGAAAGCCGAAAGGCCTCAGGTAAACAAATTATTTGCACTGTTAATGATTAACTCTCAACATATAGTTTAACGCTTATCATTTCAGCATCCTTTCTGGATCCAGTGCTACCAAAAAGATTTTTTGTTAGATGTTATGCTCCTTTTCCCAACCTATATATATATATATATATATATATATATATATATATATATATATATATATATATATATATATATATATGTTGAGAGTTCGACGGATCGAACCAGGAAAGCAAGAGAGAGCTATTGGATCCGACGTCTGAACACTCTACGGCCATATGGGATCAACAAGGGCGACCAGTAAACTTTCTACTTTTTGCACGTTGTGTTTACGCGTATTGTTTACATTTCACATATATCTAAACACGCTCAGTTATTAAGTCGCAGCGGGCTAGATAACATGGGCCCGTAAAGGGCACAATCTTTTATTCGTAAACTTTACATTTTTATGTCTTTTGTTTAAAATAGAAAACCTCTGAAGAAGGCGAAAGCCGAAAGGCCTCAGGTAAACAAATTATTTGCACTGTTAATGATTAACTCTCAACATATAGTTTAACGCCTATCATTTCAGCATCCTTTCTGCATCCAGTGCTACCAAAAAGATTTTTTGTTAGATGTTATGCTCCTTTTCCCAATATATATATATATATATATATATATATATATATATATATATATATATATATATATATATATATATATATATATATATATATTACGTAAGCTTTTATATAGAGTTTATTTCATTACGAAAACATGCCTATTCAAATATATAGAAAATTTTACCTCCAAAAACTGAAACTTTTCAGATAAAAAAACTCTGATATTTTTCATATTTCTGCTCAAAACATAGATTGTGGGTACTCGTTAGAACCGCCTCGCCGAGGCGGTTCTAACGAGTACCCACAATCTATGTTTGTGAGCAGAAATAAGAAAATATATGTATACCCCTGTAAACCCCAGTTTTACTATATAAAAGTGGGGTTTAAGGGGGTCAAAATTATATAGGTATGTTTTCGTGATTGGGTTGTTTTGAACGATTACGGAGAAATAATTCACCAGTGTTTTCCAAGGCTTGCTCGTAGTTTTCATTCATATTTACCTATGGAGTTTCACACTCAGTCGTTATGATTTCTTACCAAAATAGTTCCAGTCAGTGCATGCATTTCAGGAGGCGTGGTTTAGTTTGAATATCAGTCGCCATCTAGTTTTCACTTTAATGCAAAAAAGAAAAACAAAATACATAAAAAATCAAACAACATCCTGAATTTGAAATACAGACACAGCAATCATCACGAAAACACGCCTATATAATTTTGACCCCCTTAAACCCCACTTTTATATAGTAAAACTGGGGTTTACAGGGGTATACTTTATTTTTCTTATTTCTGCTTAAAACATAGATTGTGGGTACTCGTTAGAACCGCCTCGCCGAGGTGTTTCTAACGAGTATCCACAATCTATGTTTTGAGAAGAAATATGAAAAATATCAGAGATTTTTTATCTGAAAATTTACAGGTTTTGGAGGTGAAATTTTCTACATATTTGAATAGGCATGCTTTCGTAATGGCCACGAAAATATAACTGGATGATCAAGAAGATCATGCTTTATATTTGTTTTGCAGGTCTTTCCTCAGAAACGCCAGCTGGACGTGAAGATTGCAGTCTGATTTCCATGATTTTATCAAATTTTCCGCAAAACGCCAACTATTGTTATTGTTGTTACCAACAATGTCAGCAACGTCGCCTAGAAATTATGGCGTTTAAACGTTCGAAATAAAACAATTCACTCGGTGAATTTTAGATTGTAGTTCACTGACAAATTTCAGTAAATCACTGCTGGAAATGTAATAAAAAGAATTACCCACACCATATGCTTTTAGTAGATTAAAGTACACGGGCTCTTTTACTGTGCCCTAAGATGGGTATGTGTGATAATTAGTCGAATGCGGTATATGCTCTGGGCATTTAGTTCTCTACAGTTCCGCTCACCCCTCTGGATGTTTACATAGAGAAGCCTTTTTTTCAATCCTTGAGACGACGCTCATTATTTTTGGCAATCCTGTCATAGTTAGTTGAAAGGAAGACTTACAGTGCTTCAAAGACACAAAATGTTGCGCAAACAAAAATAATGACCATAACAGGCTTGCTACATGAAAAGAAAACTGACGTAGAATATATATGAACAGAGCAAAGCCGATAAGACGGCACAGTCGCATCAAACACTTGGTGATTCATAGACTGTATGGGTCATGTCTTCTGAAAATGTGCATATGCGGACAGCGAACACTCAGATCAGCTTGCGCATCCGCGCAGTTTGATCAGGACCTTCACTGGCCGCTTATAGAATAATCGGGTACTATAGAGCATAACGAAGAATAGCAAAGTACCGGAATAGACTGTATACATGTATCTCCGCTTGTTGATCTGGGTCGTCATGAAAATATACCCATATACTTTTGACCCCTTAAACCCCCTTTTTTTCTACAGTAAAACTGGGCATTACAGGGGTATACATTATTTATTTCTTATTTTTGCTCAAAAATATAGATTATGGATACTTGTTAGAAAAGCCTCGCCGAGGCGATTCTAACGAGTACCCACAATCTATGCTGGCCTCGGTGGCTCAGTTGGATGCGCCGTCCGACCGGAGACCAGGAGGTCGCGGGTTCAACCCCCGCCGAGGTCGGCAACTTTCTTTCGTGGAGACTGATCATGATTTTTTTTTTTCTACGGTCATTCTCTCCCTTCCGCTGATTCAAAAAGGGCGGTTGTCAGTTTCTGGCGAAAGAATGTGCACAATACTGGTTACCGACTAAGCCTGCCCAGTAAACGTGTGGCTAGGTAAACTGACCGCGCTCGACATGACCTCATTGAGTTGACTGGGCCGTAAAACCTCAACACAAACAAACAAACCTACAATCTATGTTTTGAGCAGAAATATGAAAAATATCAGAATTATTTTATCTGAAAAGTTTCAGTTTTTGGAGGTGAAATTTTCTATATATTTGTATAGGCGTGTTTTCGTAATGTTTATTGCTTGCATTTACCCGAAGACACATTTTCTCATTTTCGTTTATGCATTACGAAAACACTCCTATTCAAATATATAGAAAATTTCACCTCCAAAAACTGAAATTTTTCAGATACAAAAACTCCGATATTTTTTCATATTTCTGCTCAAAACATAGATTGTGGGTACTCGTTAGAACCGCCTCGGCGAGGCGGTTCTAACGAATACCCACAATCTATGTTTCGAGCAGAAATATGAAAAATAATGTATACCCCTGTAAACCCCAGTTTTACTATATAAAAGTGGGGTTTACGGGGGTCAAATTTATATAGGCATGTTTTCGTGATGGTACACGTATCTCTGGATTTCGCAGTATCCAGAAAGTGAATAAAGACTATTAAGAAGAAGTGTTTTTGTGTAGTCTGATAAGAGCATATGACAGAAGTCAGCTTTACTAATTCTTCGGTCTAAATCGTGTTATCCCTGTGGCAAATAAGAAAACTTACTTTTCAACTTGAGAGAACGTTACTCTGTAATGATTTTGTGAGGAAACGACAGCTCTAAAGACAGATCGTTGTTTGTTAGGCATTGTATCGATCGCTGAAATCAGCAGTATGTGGGGGGCTTTAAAGACATAAAAAATTAGATGTGTCTCTCGATCATTAGTCTCATCACTGATAAGAGACTGGACACAACAAAACCAAGTATATTGTCAATAAACAATAGACAGGTAGAGGCCCGATAAGGGAATTTAGTACTGGTTCATCTATCCGATCCGTAGGTAATATGTCCTCCAAAATATTAATTGCCCCTCAGAAGCCTCTTATCCACCCCTACTGTGATCTCATATTCACCTCTTTATGACATGCCATTGATCAGTCTTGCATAGCGCATAAGCAGGGGCCATAAAACCATTAGTGAGTGGCACCGCTTTCGGTCTCTTTTTTCATGTAGCAGTGTCTTTAAGGAGACTTGAGATACTTGGTAGATTTGCGGTCATTTTTTCACAAGGTTAACAACTTCTGTGACTTCCTGTTTCTTTCCTGTCCTGTTTTGATTCTGTTTCAGGGAAATTGTTACACATTCAGGGACGTTATTACCATTACGTTAGCGCACCTATATGAAATGTATACCATTTCGTCAAATCAGTAGATTAAAGGCCTTTTCAAACAAAAAAAATAAATAATGTTTTTCTCTTATTTAGCCACAAAATATCCGGTTTGGGTAGTCATTAGAAGCACCTCCATTATGCAAGTCGTGCATTTTCACCGTAAAATACAGGGAAAATTGGGAAACTTCAGTTATAAAGCACAAAGTTAGTCACAGCAGAAAATGATAGAAATAAACACATATTGAAGCGAGATTTGACGAGGCGCTCCTAATATGTTCACATATCCACCAGATGTTGGCCTGGGGACATAAGAAAAACACTTAATAAATTAATATTCCAAAAAGTGTCTCGGCTTACAGATATACGTTTTAAATGTTTGCTAAAGTAATGTGGTGTATACGGTATTGTAGAAAATATTGACCAGGGCCAAGTTGTTCAAAGCATCGTTAGCTTAACGAACTCGTAAGTGGTCAAAATGTTAACTGTTCTAGTAAGTGCAATATCTAATTCACAGGTATTTTTGCTGAAAACATGTGAGTAGCTTTTGCAAAAGCAAAAGCTACTCACATTTTTTTCAGCAAAAATATTAGCATATATGCCATATTTAATGATCAAAGTTCTAATGATACGTTAACTAACGACATCGTTAGTTTTGAACAACTGGGCCCAGTTGAGTAGGTGTTGCTTACACTAGAGAAATGGTCAGGCAGATCCGAGTCTTCACTGAGCGCAGGACTTACTGCCATGCCACATTTTCTTTTACGGTGGTGTGCGAATATGGTGCTCAAAGGTCGTTCAGGCTAAATACAGACAAACACTATAATTTATCTGACCACGAGATGCAGTCGGAAAACTCACTAAACCATGTTTCCGATAAATTCCATTATCTCTCAGATGATTTTTCCGTCTTCAACAGAATCGTTAAGTCTGGTCGAAATTTGATAACCTGTTCATGTACGCTACAGCATGCGATCAGAGGTTTCATCGCGCATGCGTTGAGATCAGAGCCTGTATAGCGCATGCGTTGAGATCAGAGTACTTATTGTGTATGCGGACATCACGAAAACATGCCTATATAATTTTTGACCCCCTTAAACTTCACTTTTATATACTAAAACTGGGGTTTACAGGGTTATACATTATTTTTCTTATTTCTGCTCAAAAACATAGATTGTGGGTACTTGTTAGAACCACCTCGCCGAGGCGGTTCTAACGAGTACCCACAATCTATGTTTCTGAGCAGAAAATATGAAAAACATCCGATTTTTTATCTGAAAATTTCCAGTTTTTGGAGGTGGAATTTTCTACATATTTAAATTGGCGTGTTTTTGTAATGAATAAGACTAAAAAAACAACCCCTATGAGGGGGAGAGAGAGACACACAGAGAGAGAGAGACAGAAAGAGAGAGAGAGACACACACACAGAGAGTCTCTGATCAAACTGTTTTGATGGACCTTTACTGCTCTTGTATGGACTCTTACTTATCTTGTATGACATAACTGTTGCTTTCTTCTATTGCTTATAAAAGCTATGGCTAACATGTGGCTTAGATTATATGCCGCATTAACCCTAAGTAATCGGATACCTTAGCTCCTTAACATATTCATCCTAAATTTTGTACGGTTCCATGTTACTACCTGTTAATGTATCTAAAATCCGCTAAATAAGTCTCTCTTTATGTGTTCAGTAATAAAAAATTGTCTTCATTTCCGATATTATATTGCATATTGATATTTAAAGTAACCACACAAAATATACAATTTTGATAATTTCTACTGCAGAATCGCCTGAATTATACATTTTGACCGATTCTGGTATCAAAGCATACAAAAACACGATAGAAACAGGCAAACAAATGAGAAATTAGAAATTGTCATGTGTTTGTTATCTTTTCTTTGATTTTTTTTTTTACTGCGCTTTAAATGGTCAAGTCTTCCTGAACAGTATCAACATTACATGCGTTATTTATTTATTTATTTATTTATTTATTTATTTATTTATTTATTTATTTATTTATCTCGTCCGTCTTTTCCTTCCTTTGTCCGTTAGTTTATTTGTTCATCGTGACTTTTTAGCACTACAAATAATACTGGTATATTGGCTTGCGATTAATTTTGCTTCATAATGATTGCTGTTCAGAAACAATATCTTAAATTGCACAGACAGATATAGTAACTTGCCAGATGTCTCCCTAGCTTGCAACCAAGACAGTATGAGGCTTCCGTTCAGATCCTCATATATCCTGTATTTGTGTATTTGTGTTGTTCATCTATTGGAATTAAAATAAATATCATTTAAACCAAGACAGTATGAGTCCATCGGTCGGAACAGAGTGCAGGACCAATAAGCTTGTTCACGTCTACAAACGTACTTGCCAGATGTACAGAACGTGTGATTGTAATAGGCACAACCCAATAAATGTACAATTAGTTACATAATAATATCCAATAGAAATCGTTAAACGTTCTTAAAAGGTGGCGCCTGTTATTGATTAATATGAATAAGATATGAACGATAATTATGTATTATTATGGTTGTAAACGGGATCAGACTCTTAAGAAAATCAAGTTGCATATTTTCAATTTTATTGATGATGGAAGCCGTCTTTCGGTTTAGAAACGAAGAGTGAAATCGATTTTTAACTCCCTGTCCCCACTCCCCATCCCCGCCCCATCCCCCTCCTAGGTTTTGCTACTAAGGCGGTTTTTCTAATTTTATTTGATCTTAGTATGGAATTGTGGGTGCTCACTAAGGAACTTCATCACGAAAACACGCCTATATAATTTTGACCCCCTTAAACCCCACTTTTATATAGCAAAACTGGGGTTTATAAGGGTAAACATTATTTTTCTTATTTCTGCTCAAAACATAGATTGTGGGTACTCGTTAGAGCCGCCTCGATGAGGCGGCTCTAACGAGTACCCACAATCTATGTTTTGAGCAGAAATAAGAAAAATATCAGAATTTTTTATCTGAAAATTTTCATTTATTTGGTGGTAAAATATTCTATATATTTGAATAGGCGTGTTTTCGTAATGTTATTGGGTCGATTGTTTACAATCAAGCCATAGTATACATACACCAAAATTTCCTTACGGATGTGTCCACGTGATTGTCATTGATCAATGAAATTAAACCGCGAGTTTGTATGTTCTCCGTAAAGGTTATTTATAGCCGCGTTATTATTGTCGCTGTGACGTCAGCGTGTCGTGTAAAGAGGGTAATCTGTAAAACCTGGACTGGGACATTGGCAAGCAGTGCAGACCTAGATCAGATTCCACAGAACGCGGCGTCTGATCAGGGTCTGCACTGTTTGCTTAAATTACAGGAAGTTAAGGCTTAAATGAAAAAATCCTAAGTCCGTTCGGGATCTTTTCCCAGCCTACTCAAACTATCGACCCACCAGTGCTACCAGTGCTTTGATTTTCGAATTTCTTGCTGTTCGTGGTCTTATTGTTGTGTTAAGTAGATCCTCTCTAGCATTCTGGGCCCAGTTCTTCACACCTAACGATGTTGTTAGTTAACGTATCGTTAAAACTTTGTGATTGTGGCACTCCCTGGACTTTTCTCTTACCTTTTTTTCGATCATTAAATATGGCATATATGCTAATATTTTTGCTGAAAAAAAAGTGATTTGCAAAAGCTACTCACATTTTTTCAGCAAAAATACCTGTGAATTAGATATTGTACTTACTAGAACAGTTAACATTTCGACCACTAACGAGCTCGTTAAGCTAACGATGCTTTGAACAACTGGGCCCTTATTGCTTTGTGGGGGAGAAGGTATCAAGTTGCTTTGCTTTTTGGTTTGTAGCTTGTGTACTATCTGTCTTAATTGATCTTCCTCTTCATACAATTGGTAGTCTTTAATCTGTGATTATGGCTCTTGCTTGACACTAATGTTGATTTCGTGATTGTCATATTTCCTAGGTATCTTCCCTTGCATTTTTGCACGCCAAACCTATCGTGTTTGTGCTGCATGGCAGCCATTAAACGTCTCCTGGTACAGACAACCCTCTTTATGCCGACACTCGATACAACGACAAAATTAGTTATAATGACAATTTGACTGTCACGAAACCTTCGCTGAAGAGGTAACAATTAGTCACAAATTATGCAAGAATACTGCATTTAATATTTTAAAAACATATGTTCTTTGAGGAAATAAAAGCAAAACGAAACCTTTCTTACATATCAATCTGCTCTTTAAGTATTCTGTACAACAGCAAATTCATTTTAATGGCATCGTCTTTGGGAACAAATGCTGTCGTTGTCACGAGGGTTCACTGTACACACATTACCGAGGCACGATAAAAAAGTTCCCGGCGGCTGTACTTTGGGAATGAACAAGAACAGAAATTGTGCAACTATTTCTCAATATAAGCTCCCTTTACCTCGATTCACTTGCTCCTACGCTGCTTCAGTTTGCATATATGACGCCTTCATTGCTTCAAACATTCCTAACACCAAAGGTTAGTTTTCAGATTTGGAAACAGATAGAAATCCAAAGGGGCAAATTCTGCAGAACGCGGGGGATGAGAAAGGGCCTGGAAGCTGCATTTAGTCGCAGCAGCCATAGCAACTTGGGCGGAATAGGCTGGTGCATTATCTTGCAAGAGTAGAACACTTCAAGATAACATTCCTCGTCTTTTCGTTGCAGTCTTCTGATGCAGCCGCCTTAGTTCTTCTGCATAATATGAACCATTTAGCGTGCGACCTCCGTTAAGATAATCTATCATTAAAAAAACCTGACTGTCCCAAAAGATCTTCCCTGCTGAAGAAACTCTTTTTTTAGAAGGGTGCATGCGCCAGGGCACTTCCATTGCATAATCTGCTTTTTGGCCTCAGGATCAAAGTGATGGACCCAAGTCTCATCTTGAGTCACGACGCATAAATTCCTAAAAGTCATCTACATATAAAGAGAGGCGATACTTAGATCAAGTCTGCTCTTCTTGTGATCTTTGGTCAACATTCTGGGGACATATCTAGCTGAGTTCTTGGACATTCCTAAGCTACCGGCCAAGACAGACTGAACTACCCCCAAACCTATGCCTGTTTGTCTAGCTATATCAGGCAAGCTTCTTCTCTTGTTACACATGATTCGACTGGGCACAAGCTCAAAGTTTTCGCCTGAAGTAGCCTTTTTAGGGCGCCCAGACCGTTCATACTCCTCCACGCACTCTCTCTTTCTACTACATTCAGCAGCCCATTTCTTCACCGTGTTGTAAAATGAGCCTTATCCCCAAGAGTTTTAATGAAGTCGTCATGGAATTCCTTCGGGGACATGCCCTTCTTACAGAAATACTTTATGGATGCTCGAACTTCAACTTTGTCCATTTTCTCAGTCACCAGCTTTCAAAATACATTCAGCAGCAAGTGTTATCATCAGAAAAAAATTCTTCTGCAACTGGCTTCTTTTTTCCTTACTAGACACATGAATCAGTTTGGAGCGCTGTTGAGTATTCGACTGTTTTGTGAGGATTGCAAAATAACCCTTTAAAACAGATAAACTCTATAAGTGTAAATTTCGGCCTGGCAATACAAAAACCTGTCCTCTGGCATAGGCCGACAGCAAAGGCCTTGATCAGACTGCGCATTTGCGGAGTCTGATAAGAGCCTTCATTGCCCGCTAAAATAATCTTTGGTTAGTATATAGAATTGAAAGGAAGGCAAAATGACCAGGAATCGATACAATTACCTAACACCTTCCGTTCCAAGACACCAATGGGAAAGAAGGACGAACTTAAAGTAACGGCACCACAATCAAAACACTACAAGCAGAAAGCCAAAAGGACAATTTCTTCCCAAAAGATGGCCGAACGGCTATCCAAAATAAAAATGTCACCAAGACATACATACAATGACATACAATGACAGATATAGTAGACCATAGCAGAAGCACCGCCTTGGAACGGTCAGTAAAACTTTTACTGGGCGGGATGCAGGGTTGGGTGGGGGAGGGGGGAGGGGGGCCGGGGGGTCTTAAACCGATTTACGTGGCCACTACCCTCGCCCTTAGTTCTGTCGTGGTACATGTATACACAAGACATTTGTTCAGTCCGCGTGAAGGGGTTCTAACTCATCAGTGCAACACCTAATACAACACAACATAAAAATCAAACAAATACAGAGATGAAACAACGATGAGGACTCGACAGCAAAGAATAACTGAAGTGCTGAAGCAAATGAAAACCAACAGTAGAATATATAAATGGAGAGCAAAGACCCGGATGATATTTTGCGCTTGTATCAGTTTCGTTAAACTAGACCAAGATCTTGAATAATGTTTGCAGCAACAATGGACATATATAGGCGGAAAGGCTACAGTAGTTGTCTAGACGATGTCATACCCGCTTATATGCTGCCTAGCTGAAAATACAAAACGATTTAAACGAAACACGCAATGGAGTCAAATGACATGCGATCCATTTACATAACGCTTAACACTATGGGTAAAATTTTCAGCAGAAGCCATATTGAAATATTTAACCAAAGAAAAACTGGTTTGGACATTTCACGCAAATTGTCTCCAATGGAGACAATTTGCCTGAAATATCAAATCCTGTTTTCTAGTAAAAATAGAAAAAAGTATTATCAATTTGTAGTCTGCTGAATTAGCTAAGAGACTGGTAAAGGTTAATGCAACGTACACAAAAGATCTATCTTGCATTTCTGATGTTTTACAGGCAATTCATCTTGTTTACAGAGGACACCCATATTAAATCGTCCGCATGAATCAGCCTTTGGGAAATTAATAAATAATGCAAGCAAAAGTTCCACGCTAGATGCAATCAAATACGATAATTGAACCGCGCCGTACAAAAATGGTCTTATCGCCTTTAATAAGTAAAGGTGAACATTGATTATAAATTTATTAAGCACAACATAATGAAAACAAATGAAATCTTCTGGCGATAGTATTGATAAAAGCTCTGAGGGAGAGAAAAAGCTTGGTCTACGCTTAGCACAGCGTACACTAAGTAATTGTGTAAGCTTATGCTTGGTTATAATAAGGTTAATCAGTCCATGGTAAATAGCATTGGACTACTGTGCTTTCGACATCTTTCAGAAAGTCGTTTTTTTGCTTGACGCTTTACACAGAAGAAGTAAATTTGCAAATTTTTGTCATGATATAATGCAAAACCATATGTCGTAACTACCTATGTACAAAAACTTTTATTCTAGTCATTGGTTTTTAAAATGTCAAATATTTTCACTTTTCCCCACAGTAAAAATGAAGCCAAACCATACAGAAATCTATAGGGTAGGTAACTTGGAGCCAAATTTTCAACAAGTTCCACTTGTTCAATTTTTCTGAAATTTTCACAATATTGTTTTAACACATCAATAATTCAAATTCAGCAAAGAAAAGTAATAAATATTTTCTTAGACAAAAATTGCAAAAATATCACTTTACTATAGAAATTGCATAGGTCAGGCCAACTCTTGGCCGTAACTTTAATTTTTGTGTAAATATTTGAGAACAAAACACAGAAACATAAAAGACAAATGGTTTCTAATAAGATATGGTCAATCAGAACAAAACATTTTCATTTAAAATAAAACGCCAAGCAAAAAACGTCTTTCCAAGAGATGTCGAAAGGACAGTAGCCCATGAACTTTCTGAAAGTGCTTACGGAGCAATATCAAACCCTAAGATTGTCTACACCCATGGGCGCAGACACTTATCTTTGTATGAATGGCTTGTCACACTCATAATGCAGCGACAGAATTTCAGTTCATAATTTGTATTTCTTGAATGCTTATTACACACTCACTTTATGAGCCAGCGCACGACAAAAGCTACAATAAGACCCGTGTGGCCAGCAAAGATTCAGATCAGCCAGTACATCCACCCAATATGGCAAGGGTTCTCGTTTATCCCTCTTTGGATGCTATAGAAGGCACATGCGATCAGCGAAGACTGATCAGACTGCGCGGATGCGCAGGCTGATCAGTCTTTGCTGGTCGCACAAGTCTTATTGTAGGTTTTGTCGTGCTCTGGCTCATATGTACAGTCGACTCTCGTTATCTCGATCTCGCTTATCACGAATAACCGCTTATCTCGAAGTGAAATTCTGGTCCCTGTTTTAACATGAAAATCTAAGAATAAGTAACAAAATAGTGTGGAAAAGAGGAGAAATTGCTCCTAAGGAGCAATTTCTCCTCTTTTCCACAATAATTTCAATATATCTCAATCTTCAGGAGTCAAATTACCTATTCGTTTGTTAAATGTGGTTGTTCGATTTATTGTTTTCCTCACTTCTGCAACTCTGATATTTCGAGGCACTGATATCTCGAAGTGTTTCAGAGAGTCCCGAGATTCGAGATAACGAGAGTCGACTGTATATTGTATATTTCATGCAGACTGTATATACGTCCGTATGGCGATGAGCTGTACTATGCTCAAAAAATATGTGAGGATACCCAGGAAATGCCACAAATCACGAAGCACAGCCCTCCCGAGGCACTAAAAGTGGGACAGATTAGGAACAAATAAGAACAAAACAAACGCCACATATGAACCAATACGAAAACACGCCTAGTCAAATATATTGAAAATTCCAACACCAAAAACTACAAGTTTTCAGATAAAAATTCGGATTTTTTTTTTTTTTTTTTTTTCATATTTTTGCTTAAACATAGATTGTGGGTACTCGTTAGAACCGCCTATTCATATACATAGAAAATTTCACCACCAAAAACTAAAAATTTTCAGATAAAAATTCTGATATTTTTTTTTTCATATTTCTGCTCAAAACATAGACTGTTGGTACTCGTTAGAACCGCCTCGACGAGGCGGTTCTAACGATTACCCAACACTATGTTTTTGAGCAGAAATAAGAAAAAATAGTGTATACTCCTGTAAACCCCAGTTTTACTATATAAAAGTGGGGTTTAAGGGGTTATATAGGAATGTTTTCATGATGCAGTGACGTACAAGCAAAGAAGAACTGCAACAGAGAAACCGCCCTGGAAAGATCAGTCTGATGTCGTTCCAAATTACAAATATATGTTCTGTCCGAATAGGGGTTCACTACATGTATCTCATCCGTGAAACCTTACAGTCAAACCACACATAATCAAAAACACTGTGATGAATAAAATCGAATGGCGCAATTGCGATCAGAAACCTGAACACTAAAAAAACACAAACAGGACCACTATGAGCCCGACCACGGACCATTTGAAACAGATTTAGGAGCTCTCGGTCACTTAATCGGAGGACCGACCCACCATCAAAGTCAAAATAAACTGCTTGTAATGTTATAATATGTTCCCAGTCAGCATTCTACGTAAATCTATATCGGGCCGTCATCGGCCCGTCAGGGTAGCTGACGGGCCGATGACGGCCCGATGTAGATTTACGTAGAATGCTAGCTGGGTTCATGTTAACACACCGGTATACCGGTAGTAAGATATTTTGGTGCTATAATTTATTGATTTTGTTTAGTATTTCTCCACAAAAACATATTTTGAGGGTACTCATTACATTATGTAAAACACGCCTATTTAAATATATAGAAAATTTCACCTCCAAAAATTGAAAATTTTCAGATAAAAAAACTCTGATATTTTTCACATTTCTGTTCAAAACATAAATTGTTGGTACTCGTTAGAACCATTTCGGCGAGACGGTTCTAACGAATACCCTCAATCTATGTTTTTAGCAAAAATAAGAAAATACAGGCAAACCTGTCCTAAAGACCACCTGTATTAAGCAATCACCTGCCTTTTATAGGCCATTATTTCAGATCCCATTAAAGGCAAAGAGGTGGAAATCTACCTGTATTAAGCAAGCAGCTGTCTTAAGCAACCATATTTTGGCTATCCCCTAGGTGCTTTCTTAACACAGGTTTGACTGCAATGAATACCCCTGTAAACCCCGGTTTTACTATATCAAAGTGAGGTTTTCGGGGGTCAAAATTATATAGGCATGTTTTCGTGATGGAAGCGCAGAGGATCTTCTAATGAGTAGCCTCAAGATATGGTTTCTAAAAAAGAAATAATAAAGAATATTTATATGGACATCCCTAAAATCTAGAAATATGTAATCTATGTCATTTACACTATGCTGTTTGTAGAAAAGGAATATTTACAGAAGGAACAAAATAAATCAAAATCAATTTTAAAACGAGTGAATAAAAGCTTAACTTTTATCTTATATTCTATACCCCTGCATAACCCTGGATTTTATTATATATTATTCTGTTTAACGACTTTGTTGTCCGTTTACAATCATTGCTACTGCAGAATATACATGTATCTACGAACAGTGGATGTTCTGTGCAAACAGGCAGATTAATTTTGATCTTTGTTGTTCGCATTTGGTACAAGGGCCCTTTTGATCCGCTTCGCATAATAATATGGCCATAACTTCAAATAATTGACCTGAAAAATCCTTTCTCTTGTTTAGTCGATAATGTACAATGGGACATTAGACATTTTTCTTCGCACCTGTTTTCACCACATTCCTAGTGTAAATCATATTCCGATATTCCATTATTGGAACCAAATTTATCCTTAGTATTCGGACATCTTTTATCCTTATCGTACATATTCAAATATTGAAATCAAATGCCTTTCATTACCAGTTGGTGCATCTCAGAATTGAGGATTAGTTGCAAACAGTGTAGGCAATGATCAGACGCCGCATCTTCTGGTCAGTGTCTACACGGTTGGTTTGGTCTGTCTGGCTGAATAATTTAGGTAAACTACGGTTCACTTGATTGCATTGAACAAAGTTTTCTCAATACGTGTGTTTACATTGACGTTTGAATTTCCGTTTTACGCAATTAACAGACAGCATTGTTTGAATTGGCTTTAGTGTAAAGAAACGTGTGTTTTATATCGACTTTGTTGGAAAAGATAAAATGTCATAGCGGAGGTTCGCTGGGGACAACAATGTGTTCACATAAATCATGACAGGTTTTTAGAACATGACCTTGTAGAAGCTTTCATGTAAACATAGAGAGGATCAAGCGAAGGACTGGTTGTGAAACAATGACCATGTAAAATATAAATACATGTACCACAGATAGGAATCTAAAGTGGATTCGGTAGACTTGATCGATTTTCTGCCAAGTGTGACAATTTTTGTGACTTCCTGTTTGGTTTTATGCACACTAATCTCCTTCGGAAAAGGGGGTAAACTCTGAAAGGAAAGAAATTGCTCCCTCTGTCTACTCTAAAAGGAAAATAAATTTTCCCCAAGCGAACGAACGATCAGTAGTAAACATCCATGTAGTATGGAATTTAAATCGATTCTACTGACCAAATCGCCACCCTAGCTTAAATGTTGTCCTAAACAAAACAGCACAAACGGAAAGAAACAGGAATCGAAGTATGAACAATCGACACTAAAAGTTGGTTTAACCCTTTGAGTCCGGCAGACCAAAAACAGTACCTGTGCAAACAGTGTCT
Source organism: Anodontia alba (assembly GCA_964016985.1). NCBI lineage: Eukaryota > Metazoa > Mollusca > Bivalvia > Lucinida > Lucinidae > Anodontia > Anodontia alba. The sequence continues at coordinate 34,885,159 of OZ024837.1, read as the reverse complement.
CATCCGGATCTGCACAGTTTACCATTCTGTTTTTGATTTTAGACTGAAACCCCTATTTGCATCAGTGGACAAGTCCAAATTCAAGAATGGAAGAGTCCACTTCATAAATTCAGGGATGAAATGGTTAAGAACTACATGTATGGTGTACCCGTACTTGCGTACCACAGTATATTAGGCGCGTTTCACTTATAACAACAAAGTAATATGGGTATATGTTTAATTCTCTCAGGAACATAGGGTTCGACATTTAATTGGAATTGGCCAGGCTTCACATTTGCTAGTCTTCTCATGTCCACATACTGAAATATTGTATATTCAATCATTCAATTTATCTGTAAATTTAGTTTTATATAGCTTGCTTATGTGCACATAATTTAATCGTATTACTTTTTTGCCTTTTTTTCTTACTTTAAGAAAGGTGAGGGGCGGGACGGATATAAGTCACATGCCAATCACTTTCAGTTGTCTTTCAGTATTTCAATTACATTTTACAACAGAAACAAAGCGACGGATTGCCCACCTCAAACACATTCAGTAATGATTCGAACTCCGCAATCAAACCGAGAGTTTATGACTTTTCGATTGGATTCGAGTGCTAGAAGCACTAGCATCTGATGATGAGTAGTGTTCAGACCGTATTTGTGCCTCATGGGGCGTGAGGGGGGGCGGGGGGCGGGGGTTAACTTCCTATATATGGCATAGTACGGATGTGCGTGCCGAATGGCCTCCTCTTTCAGTGCGGCCAGGTATATGATTAGCTCCCTTTTTTCAACAAAAAGTATATGACTGACCCGAATATTCTTGATTTGTATATGAAAAGCCCAACTTTTCTTGGTATTCAATGAAATGACTGCGATACATCACGAAAACATGCCTATATAATTTTGACCCCCTTAAACCCCACTTTTATATAGTAAAACTGGGGTTTACAGGGGTATACATTATTTTTCTTCTTTCTGCTAAAAACATAGATTGTGGGTACTCGTTAGAACCGCCTCGCCGAGGCGGTTCAAACGTGTACCCACAATCTATGTTTTGAGCAGAAATGTGAAAAATATCAGAGTTTTTTACCTGAAATTTTTCGGTTTTTGGAGGTGAAATTTTCTATATATTTGAATAGGCGTGTTTTCGTAATGTTTGTTTAACTGCCAGCAGTAAATGGGTACACATAATGAAAGGGTAGTATATGAATGGTCCACCATTTGAGACGATCTAGTATATGAATGAGTCCGTTTTTTTTTCAAAGGCCAATTATATGAATGGGAATGTGGTAGGTTTCGAAGTACTGGCTCGCACACCCGTACCAAAATTATCCCCAAGTTACTCCCCCCCCCCCCCACCCCCACTTCCCCCCCCCCCACTCCCCCCACTTTGAGAGATGTGTAAGTCGATCATTGACAGGGACACACACACCGCATCCACAACAACATTAACAAGATGCAATATTTGTTTGTGTTGTGGTTTTACGGCCCAGTCAACCCAATGGGGTCATGTCGAGCGCGGTCAGTTTACTTAACCACACGTTTACTGGGCAGGCTTAGTCCTCTAAGCGGTTAACCAGTATTGTGCACATTCTTCCGCCAGAAACTGACAACTGCCCTATTTTAAACAGCGGAAGGGAGAGAATGACCGTAGAAAATATTTCATGATCAATCTCCACGAAAGAATGTTGCCGACTTCGGCACAAGATGCAATATACGATCACATCAAGCAAATACCATTCGCATGTGCTTTAATCACACTTGTTACATAATAGGTCTGATCTGAGCCGCAACGTGAGAAAACGTACCTTCCTGACATTTGCGCCCAACGTAGACACAAATCAGCCTGTGCATCCGCGCAGTCTGATCAGTCTTCGTTGTACGTATGAAGGAACTTCGCATCTCTGGCTATCCACAAATGTGCCAAGTGAAGATTCTGATCAGACTGCGCAAATGCGCAGTCTGATCTGAATCTTCGCTTAGCGCACATGTTCGAAGATACGTTTTCTGTCGTTGTGGCTCATTTTATGACGGTCTGGTTACAGCGACAGTAACATTCAGCAATTAAATCACTCAATTTACAATATGTTACAACGCATGCTTATTTAACGACATATCGTATTTCGAAATAGCAAATTTATGAGTCGATATATACATGTGTCATGTTGAAATGAGATAAGACCATTCTGGGAATACTCGTAAGATACCTTTTTCCGATATATGAGAAGGTACAGATCGTTTTACTCAAATGGAAATCTCGGGGGAGGGGGTTGGGGTGTAACTTTCTATATATATTTCATAGTGCGGATGTGCGTGCTGAATGGCCCCCTTTTCCAGCGCTGCATATGACTAATCCGATGTTTATTGATTGGTATATGAAAGGCCCCACTTTATAAGAATAGACTCGTCCAAATGATAAGGATATATGAGTCCACCAGGGATAACTGGATTAGTCAGTTGAGTTAGAGTAAATGTGCGCCCGTGTCTCGAGGCCCGTATACAAGATGATAGATAAATGGCGTGAAATACAATTGTGTTTGTATTTGTAAACATATATGCAAACAGCGAAGAGTAGATTCTGTTTGAATGGGTATAAAAATCAAAGGGCAGTAATATGACTAGACCAATATTTCAGACGATAAGTATATGAATGGGTCTGTTTTTTCAAAGGCCCGATATAAATGGGGTAGGTTTCGAAATACTGGCTCGCACACCCGTACCGCAATTACCTCAAAGTTAGCCACCCCCACCCCAAACTTCCCTTCCCTGCCATCCGACCCCCCCCCCCCCCGACCCCCACCCCCTCCACGAGATGGAAAATCAAAGAACATAGCAAAGGAATTAAAACAGCAGATTCGCTTTACTTCATGTTTTTGGAGTTTCATCCGAATTAAGGCGGGTGGTGGTGAGTGTAGGGGGTGGGAAGGAGGGGAGGGGTTCGATCAAAGTTTTTTTAACTTTATTTTATTTATTTATTTATTTCTGCTGACGGTTAAAAGGCGGTTCCACTGTTGCAGTGTTTTTTTCTTGATTTTTATGTCGGTTATTGCAACTCTGCAATTGCCTTGTCATTGCTTTTACCTCATGTTTTCTTTATGTATCTCTGGTAGGCAGTACAAATCTTCTGCGGCGTCCGAGCTAAGTGTGTACTGTTTCCACAAGGTGCCTGTCCAAATACTTAGGATTAATAATGTCACTCTTTCGCAATGTGTACAGATCACAAGATTAGCTGACTCTGTGTATGCTCAAAATAGACAAAATTAGTAGCTTGGGAGTTAAGTCTTGACATGAAAGGTATATCATTCTTCATCAACTCTCTAAAACTAATAAGTAAGAAAATGGGTCCGAACATGAGAAAACGATCCTCTCACATGTGCGCCCAACGAAGACTCAAATCAGCCTGCGCATCCCGCGGAGTCGGAGCAGAGTCTTCGTTCTCCACATGAAGAAACTCTGCATCCTTGGTAATCCAAAAATAGATGCGACCAGTGAAGATTCTGATCAGACTGCGCGAATGCGCAGTCTGATCTGAATCTTCGCTGGGCGCACATATCCGACGGTACGTTTCCTGCCGTTCCGGCTTCAATGTTATTATTTTTTCTGTCTACTGTTTGCCTTTGCGATGAACTCTATTACTAACATTTCTCAAATATGCGATCTTGTTCGCTGGGACAGACACAAAGACAAAGAACCCGCATCTTGGGAGAAACAGACAAAGATAGCGTTACCAATAGATGCATATGCGATTATGATGACAAATACGTGTATGATTGTTGTTGAAGTAACAGTAGTTGTCCTATATTTAAAAATATGTCCATCTCTCTCTCTCTCTCTATCTATCTTTGTATCTCTCTCATTATCTCTCTTTCTCTCTCTCTCTCTGTCTCTCTCTGACAGGAATGTCAGACTATCTGGCTGCTCCTGAAATCTTATTAGGGTATAGACCGTTTGCCACTCTATTAACTCATTTATGCCTGAATATTTTCAATGAAACATCCCATCATAAAGTGGAAGGGTGTAATATAGAAATTGCCATGGTTGCTTTTATTATTGAAACTTTCTATTGTTATTGCAAACAGTGTGGCCCCTGACCAGACGCTGCGGCGTCTGATCTGGGTCTACACTGTTTGCCAATGCCCCTTTTATGGGACGCTAGGCATAAATGGGTTGAGTAGTTTCTATGAGAAACACATGACAACAAACAGAAACGGACAAAATCAGTATGGAATAAAGTGTTCGAAATCGTAAGAAATTTATTGTTTGATCAGACACGCGATTTTCGATTATAATACATGTATGCATGTGCATTGTACTTTGATGAAGTAGAATGCAATAATCTGGCTGCGTGAGTGCACAAACTATTTAATTTGTGTCACCGCAAGAGAAAACGTCCCTTCAGACATGTGCACCAACGTTGATTCAAATCAACCAACGCATTCGCGCTATATATATATCTTCGCTGGGCGCAATTTGAATATCCAAGCATCATGAAAACATACCTACCTTAAACCCCACTTTTATATAGTAAAACTGGGGTTGGCAGGGGTATAAGTTATTTTTCTTATTTCTGCTCAAAACATGGATTGTTGGTACTCGTTGGAACCGCCTCGGCGAGGCGGTTCTAACGAGTATCCACAATCTATGTTTTGAGCAGAAATATGAAAAATATCACAGTTTTTTTATCTGAAAATTTTTAATTTTGGGAGGAGAAATTTTCTATATATTTGAATAGGCGTGTTTTCGTAATGAATGCAATGTTTTCTCGTGCGGACATCGAGGGCTCTGATCAGACGGTGTGGATGCGACTTCGTTGGACGCACGTGTCAGAAGGTACGTTTTCTCACGTGTTGGCTCATTTGAATATCACAACCGAGATTGTTCTCTAATGAAGCTCCCAAAATAGAAACCATAGCCGAATTAATACGCTGAACTTTGAAATGAAAGTGCATCGAACGAAGAGTTTAGTGCATTCATATTGATTTACAAACCAGATCATTTAACCCTTTCAACCCTGCGTTTCTCAAATGGACTCGTCCATGTCTGAATTTAGACACATCCATTGTTGCAAATATGAGTTTTGGTCAAAAATCAAAATAGAATGGCAAACAGTGTAGATTCTGATGGGACGGCTCATTACGAGCCGTCTCATCTGGACCTACACTGCTTGCAAAGCTATCCATATTGGACTTCTGGGATGAAAGGGGTGTAGACTAGCTTTGTGGTTTTGTTGTATTCTTGCTTCAGATCGCCCTTGAGCCATTTGCTTTGTTTCATAACATTGTTTTTGATTAAATGTCTTTCGCTGTGATGTTTTACAGATGAGGTAGATGGCCCCTATGCGGACCAAACATAGTTATGTTTGTACTTTATAGCTGCATCAAAGCTAATGGTGATATATCGCGCGAGTAAAACTGGTTTAAGACTCCCACACCTTGTAGTGTTCTCCCGGAGTTTTTTACTGATCATTTAAGGAAGGCTCCTCTGTTGCAGTTCGTCTTTGTTTGTGTGTCAGTCATTATATATATGGCGTTTGTGTTTTATCATTATTTGTTCCTCATCTCTCCTTCCTTTGGTGCTTCGGGAATGCTTTACTTCCCATTGTGGCATTTTCTTGATCTTTTCACAAATATATGCATTTTATTTCCGCCATGTTATCAATAGACTTTCCAGTTTCGACAAAATTCAGCCAAAATGGCAGGGAAAGATATAGGTGTGTAATCTCTGTATGTTAATATACTACTCGTATTCAGATCTATTCATATTCAGATCCCAAAGGTACATAATTATATATATATATTTGGTGTTTTGTAACATTAGAACTGAGACCAAATAGGAATTATCTGTCATCAAATATTTATCCACACTGCTCCCTGTTGACATTCTGGAGTTTATCAACAGCAGTATTTTGAAGAGCGATACACATTCATTAAACATTCGTATTCCAGAATGCCCAGCTGCTTAACTCATTTTAGACTGAATAGACTCCCCCACGCAATATATTGGAAGAGTCCAATTTCAATTTCAGGTATGTCAGTCTAGGAGATTTAGATATTCCTAAAGTGGCTAAACAAATTTCTGGTATGTCAGTCTATGAGATTTAGATATTCCTAAAATAAAATAGCTACACTATTTGCAAACAGTGGAGACCGTGATCAGACGCCGCATTCTGCAACGTCTGATCTGGGTCTCCACTGTTTGCCAATTACCCATTTGGGAGTCTCCGGACTAAAATTGGTTATCTAGCATATCACCAATGCCATGGAGAAATTATCTTATTTCGGAAAGGTATCGGAAAAGGTGACTGCATTTTGTAATCTGTCAAGTACCATGGTGACTTAATGTCATTTGAAACGTTCTTCAACCCACCTACGTCATCTGTGAACTACGATGAATATGGGACGTTGGCCTTCAATATTGTGACCTTCACACTCTATTCCAACCGGTTCACATTAGATGACGAAGCATTATTTATGGATGTGCAACGTTGGAAAAGGGGTTTTATGCCATATACGTACAATGAAGGTCCTGATTAGTTCGCTCGGCCTCGCAGTCTGATCGGGATTGTCTGTAGTGTTCGATATGTTCTATAGTAAGTATTGACCTGATCGCGGTCTGCAAAGGCACTGACTGGATAGACTACGTAGATTATCATGCTAATATGGGCCTTTATTGTATGCTTTTGTGATCAGAGCCGATTTTTTCACGATTTGAATCATTAATAAGGGACATCAACCTACGTCATCAGCCTGGTGATATGCACAGAGCTGCGACTGTAACATTTATTCGGATTTATGTCAAAATCACGAAGAGTGCTTAATGTAGCGAAAAATGACTGAGTGAACAAAACATATCTATTTTAGTACTATCTTTACCAAAAAATGTGAACTCCATACACATTCTAGTTATTGTAGATACTTCGACCAATTATGCTTAAATTATTAATGCTATTAGATATCAACATGGGTGGTCGAAGTGTTTGACTATCCAGTGCGCTTCACATCGCGAAAACATGCCTATATAATTTTGACCCCCTTAAACCCCACTTTTATATAGTAAAACTGGGGTTTACAGGGGTAGACATTATTTTTTCTTATTTCTGCTTAAAACATAGATTGTGGGTACCCGTTAGAACCGCCTCATCGAGGCGGTTCTAACGAGTACCCACAATCTATGTTTTGAGAAGAAACATGAAAAATATCATATTTTTTTGTCTGAAAATTTTCATTTTTTGGTTGTAAAATTTTCAGTATATATGAATAGGCATGTTTTCGTAATGAGGAGTCCGATTTTTCGAAAGAAAGACAGTCCATTTGACAATGAATTTTGTACACTAAGTGGATATTCTGAATTCCAAAAAAACCCTAGTTAATTCAGCAAGATTCCGTGAAACTTTTACTGACGAAAATATGTGTCTTCGTCATCTTTATGACGTAGGTTGTAAGGTGTGATTATTTTCTTTATTGGACTTTGTACTTTAATCGAACATAAAAGCTCCGTTGTAGGTCTTTCGGCGCCGAATTTCACAGAACTGTTGGAAATACATGTAAGTTTATATCTGAAGGTCAATGACTAAATAACGAACATCTGATTCGCATGAAACAGCTCGTTTTGAGAGGTCTGATCTGGATCTACGCTGTTTGCAAAGACTTATCGTTTGTGACGCGGAAACATTTAAGGGGACTGGCTACAACTGGTATAATTTCCGCTATTTTATTACGAGGAAGACATTTTTGTTACTTTCTGTTTGCTTGCCTGCAATCCACGTCCCTTTTGAGAAATGTAAAAGGAAAGAACTTGCGCACTAGGGGAACCAATTCTTTCTTTTTTCAGAAGGGTGACTAAACGATCGCCTGGAAGTGTACCGGTTTCCCTTGAGGGACCCCAAGTCCTGTTAGAAGGGAAAATAAGAAAACATAAAAAGTATTGCTCATTCGGAGAAGGCGATATATATATATATATATATATATATATATATATATATATATATATATATATATATATATATATATATATATATATATATATATATCCACCAAAATAAAAACAAAATAATACCATCAATATAAAGGCTGGTCACGACCAGCTTTTATAATCGTGATATTATTTTGGCTATATTTTAGTACATTATCAAAGAGGACCCTAATAAAAGAAACAGGATTCTAAAATAAAAACAAAATAATACAATGACTATAAAGGCTGGTCACGAGTGACCAGCTTTATAGTCGTGATATTGTTTTGGTTTTATTTTAGTAGATTATCAAAGAGGACTCTAATAAAACAAACAGGATTTTAAAATAAAAACAAAATAATATCATGACTATAAAGGCTGGTCACTAGTGATCAGCCTTTATAGTCATAGTATTATTCAGGTTTAATTTTAGCGGATTATCAAACAGGACATAAGGAAATAATATTTAGTCACTGGAGACTGGAGTCAGTCTAGGAAGGCGACTCTGTTGATTGTTTGTTTCCGTTTTGAAAAGCGATCGGCTCCAAAAGGACTTGTTTAGCCTGGCAATCAGGCCCTGTATTTGAGTCATTCTAATTAACAAGGTACTCAACTACAGTAAACCAAAAGAAATATGTATTATTATTAGCCCCTTATCTAAAATACAGGTTAAATCAGACATTACTTGAGAACATTAGATTAGTGTATTAATTTTGCAGTTTATTAGTGTATTTGTTTAACAAAACTGCTCTATTTAACGGACTGATACCGGTCTAGGGCTGGTTTTGCTGCAGACTTTCCATGTAGACCAGTTCTTAGACGGTGCTTCGTGTGCAGGCAACCATAATGGAAGTTAAGAATGAGCCTCAACGTGGAATAAACGTGGAATACCGTACCTTCTGATATGTGCGTCCAACGAAGATTCAAATCGGCCTGCGCTTCCGTGCAGTCTGGTCAGAGTCTTTGTTGTCCGCACGAAGAAACGTTGCATCCTTGGCTATCCAAAATGCGCCAAGTGAAGATTCTTATTAGACTGCCAGAATACGCAGGCTAATCTGAATCTTCACTGGACGCACATGTCTAAATGTACGTTTTCTGATTTTACGTGATTTTACGGCTCAAATATAATTACTTCCGCAACCCAGCAGGCACACCACATCAAAATGACGTCTTAAGAACGTGGATGCGACGTGATCACGTCGCATCGACGTTGATACGACGTCATTTTATCATTTTGTGCCCACTGGGAATACTTTTACATGTGCGTTTACCGAATAACACAATGTTTATGTCTGCTTGGTGTTTTCTTTTTCGCATATGTCGTTTTTTTGTTTTGTTGTTGTTGTTTCTTTTTTTCTTTTTCTTTTTTTTTTTTTTTTTTTTTTTATTTTGCGCTACACCCAGTGGCTTTGTGTGTACTCTTGGTTGGTCGCCCTTGTCACCTGGTTCATTTTCTCACGTTCCGATTTAATTGTTTTTCAGCTGTTAATTGACGGAAAATCTACGAAATGCTTCCAGTCCTCTTAGCCGGTTGTCCTTTTTTTTTTCTTTTTTTTTTTTTTTTTTTTTTTTTGTCCTCTATAGGGACACAGTTAATAATTTGTTATCTTACGTCAATGTCAAAGAAATCTGTCAGAGAGCGATACGGTTGAAGTTTCTAATATAGCGGTGCCAGAATGTCAATCAATTCTTAATATCAGTGCGCTTAGACTTGATAAACGCACTCAAGAACCTGCAAAAGCAACTGTGGATATGTATGGTCTAAACCCCATTGCTTACTTTGTCGACCGCTTATTTGCTCGTTAGCATACTAAGGGTTAAGACTTTCATCACGAAAACATGCCTATATAATTTTGATCCCCTTAACCCCCACTTTTATATAGTAAAACTGGGGTTTACAGGGGTGTACTTTATTTTTCTTATTTCTACTCAAAAACATAGATTGTGGGTACTCGAGGCGGTTCTAACGAGTACCCACAATTTATGTTTTTATGTTTTTAGCAGAAATATGAAAATTCTTATTTCTACTCAAAAACATAGATTGTGGTACTCGTTAGAACCGCCACATCGAGGCGGTTCTAACGAGTACCCACAATCTATGTTTTGAGCAGAAATATGAAAAATATAGAGTTTTTTTATCTGAAAATTTTCAGTTTTTGGAAGTGAAATTTTCTGTATATATTTGAATAGGCGTGTTTTCGTAATGACTGTCATTTTTAAGCTATAAGAATAAAAATCTAAAAGGTTGCCTTTGGAAACAAATAACACACAAAAAATGAAAATCAGAGTATCGGGTTTATCAAGTCCCTGCATATACAATAATGTACAGACAACCCTTTTCATACCGACATTCGATACAATGACAAAAATCTTTATAATGACAATTTGACTCACGAAACCTTCGCTTTTGAGGTAATAACTAGTCACTAATTATGCAAGAATATTGTATTTAATACTTTAAAGAAACGTATGTTTTGGATATTTGTTAGAATCGCCTCGGAAGGATTTTTTTACAACAGCAAATTCGTTTTAATGGCAAGGTCTTTGGGAACAAATGTTGTCGTTGTAACGGGGGTTCACTGTAGTTTGCAAGGCTGCATACGTCCACCTAACATCGGCTTAAGCTGTTTTCTATTTTCGAAGTTAACCAGCTAAATGGAATCTTTAATACCAAAGGAAATAATATCTATTTAAGTCTATTTAAGAAATAACATAATAATTTCATATGATCCTTGAGCCAACAGAGTTTTGTTTGGCTGTACAATATGGTACGATTCTATTTTAAGTTCATCGGCGCTGAAATACATTTATAAATAGAAATATAAAATGCTATTCCATCCATCCATTCCAAAACATCATTAATACACTAGTCCCTCGGGGAAGACGCTCATAAAACATATTAGCTTATCATCATCTTAGCTTAACATGCGTCGTATAGCTTACATGTATCATTATCTCTATCTTATTTCAAGAATTATGATGAAAACTGAAGCCAAACCATAAACATTCCAGGCATAATTACTTATAGATGACAAGTACCACAACATCTAGAAAACATGCCTATATAATGTTGACCCCCTTAAACCCCACTTTTATATAGTAAAACTGGGGTTTACAGGGGTATACATTATTTTACTTATTTCTGCTCAAAAACATAGATTGTGGGTAGTCGCCTCGACGAGGCGGTTCTAACGAGTACCCACAATCTATGTTTTGAGCAGAAATATGAAAAATATCAGAATTTTTTTCTAAATATTTTCATTTTTTTTTTTTGGAGGTGAAATTTTCTACATTCATGGGTTTCATAAATCTGTTACCATGGTTATTTCATAACGGATAGATCTTCCTAATTTTCGTGTTATGTGAGGCGACTTGTCAACAACATGTCCTGGGAGTTTCGTGTCCTCCTTATTGCTAACTTAAAGAAAACATATGCCATTTCTTTACACATGACATCCCCAAAGCTCTTCCTATTTAGGGTCAGAAACTGGAATGAGCCACCAACTCTTTGTAGTGCTCTGTTTTCTGAAATAATCAGAACAACTCGGTCGTTCATACTTTATAAATCTTCTACTCCGTAAATACTATCTTATTCAGGACTATTTTATTCTTGACACATGTATCAAAACTCCAAAAGTAATCTGGTTTCAGTTACATACATGAAGATCTAGTACATGTCATCCGGTATTATAATCTGAATCAAATGGCCGTGGAATGGAGTCCGGCATCGCATAGAGAACATCGTGGCCGTAGCAGCCTGGACCATTAGGTTCTGTAGATTATAGCTTAACAAATATCTTAATCTTGATCCTTTCAAGTAAACTTAACAGTTATAATCTCTTATCGTTGATCCTTTCAAGTAAACCTGTTTCATCCCAAACCTTTGCCAAAAGTTGCAATTCCGTGATTGTCCCAAGCATTGAACATCCGCTTGCATCACGAAAACATGCCTATATAATATTGACCCCCTGAAACCCCATTTTTATATAGTAAAACTGGGGTTTACAGGGGTATACATTATCTTTTTTATTTCTGCTCAAAAACATAGATTATGGGTACGCGTTAGAACCGCCTGGGCGAGGCGGTTCTATCGCGTACGTACAATCTATGTTTTGAGCAGAAATGTAAAAATATCAGCGCTTTTTTATCTGAAAATTTTCAGTTTTTGGAGGTGAAATTTTCTATATATTTCAATAGGCATGTTTTCGTAATGAATACCTCTATTGATGAGTACGAAACTTGTAGGTTGGAAGACAATGTCTCTTGTTCAGGTAAGAACCGACTGATCACAGTCTCTTCATGCACATTACGTTAAAACACCTATATGAAATATATATTTACAAGTCGACGCTCTAGATAAGGCATTTTGAGATTATTATCTACCCAAAGTATACATACACTAACATGTCCTTAACGTTGGTGTCCACGTGATAACCACTGACCAATGAAATCAAACCACGCGAAATCCCGGTAACGGTTATTTATAGAAGCGCTATTCTTGATGCGGTGACGTCAGAGTGTTGTGTAAAGAAGGTTAACTGTAAAACCTGGACTGGGCTTAGAGCTGGGATATTGGCAAACAGTATAGACCCAGATCAGACGCCGCAAAACGCGGCGCCTGATCAGGGTCTGCCATATTTGCTTAAATTGCAAAAAGTTAGGGTTACATGAAACAGTCTTGTCCCCATTCAGGACCGACTGTAGATTCCAGCCTACGGTCAAGAAACAATCGACCCACCAGTGCTGCCACTGCTTTGATTAACTATGATATTGCAATGCTTTTCTATTCGAGGTATTTATTAGGCGGATCGTAATAACTCTACAGTATTTAATTTTGGTTTAACTTGCTTATTTTTGTCAACCGTTTTTTTTCACACAAACCTGTCTTAGTGCGCCTGACAATCAATGTTTCCTTATTCTCCCTATATTATATAGTAAAAAGCCCATGGCTTACATAGTTCTTGTTACGAAGGGTACCCTGCAGAAATGTTTTCATTTCTTTATCCTCGAAAACATTAGAAGCGTCTCTGCGAGGACTGTGCGCGTTTGTGATTTTGAGCTGCATCGGAAGAGGTGCCGAAATTTCGGTTTAGAGGGACTGGTTTAGGCCGCCACGCCTTGTGATTGTTTGTGCTGGCCGTGTTTGTGCTGACCGTTCCATGGCGGTTTCTTCGTTGCATTTGTGTGTGTGTGTGTGTGTGTGTGTGTGTGTGTGTGTGTGTGTGTGTGTGTGTGTGTGTGTGTGTGTGTGTGTGTGTGTGTGTGTTGGTTATTGCAACTGTGCTGTTTTGTCTTGTCACTGTTTGTTATACATAGTTTCTTTTTTTGTTGCCTCATGAAGGCTAATCTGGGTACAGTCAACCCTCTTTATACCGACACTCGATACAACGACAAAATTCGTTATAATGACAATTTGAATGTCACGAAACCTTCGCTCAAGAGGCGACAGTTAATGGAAAATCATGCAAGAATATTGCATTAAAACGTCAAGCAATATATGTTTTGGAAATTTGTTAGAATCGCATCACTGAGGCGATTCAAACAAATATCCAAAACATATGTTCTATGAAGAAATAAAAATAAACAATAAAACAAGGTATCATTCTGTCCATTAAGGATTCTTTACAACAGCAAAATCTTTTTAATGGCAACATCTTTAGGAACAAATGCTGTCGTTGTAACAAGGGTTCGATGTAATTGTAACCTTTGCTGAGTTACTTCGTTAATTGTATGTTTTAATTGCAAATCACAACCTTTTCAAGGTCACGTAAGCGTAAATACATTAATATAAACTAGAACTACACTTTAGTTCAAACTTCGAGGCTTTATTCTTAGACTAGCTGATTTCATTAGATACATACAATGGGAAGCAATATCTAAGTTTGTGTTTTAATTTGTATGCTACAATGAAGCTCGCGGAATAATTTGTCAACTACAATGCTTTTGACAGGGAAATTGCCTCAACTGGGATTTAAGAATTGATCAAGGAATTGGTTCTAACCTTCGTGACGGGTTAGAAATGGAATAAATGGTGTTATAAATTCAGCTGTCAGTCACCAGGATTGATAATATATCATCGCCATATCTGTCTTTCATCTACAGTCACTTAGCTAATATGCTAAAATATATTGGTCTGGAACTATTGTTTCCAGAATATACCATTACATATTATATTATATGAACATATAGCTGCTTATATTTCAGAAAGGCATGTTTGAGTAATCAGTGGACGCCGAAAAAGGATGTGAAATATATGCTATTCAGCCAACATGTGTAGTCTAGTAGTTTATTCATATTAAATGTCACACATGTAAACTTTGAGAAATTGACTGACCCTAGTTCTTAAAGATTTTGCTTATAACCCTCTTTGAAAGCGGCGCTAAAATAAAACCAAAGCAGTATTCACATGCTAAGATAATAAACTGGTTATTCGTCAGCTGGCATTAAGTTTAACTGATACACTTTCAAGGAAGGTAACTCTGACAAAATTAGTTTGCTCCCTTCTTAAAAGGAGTCCAGACGGAGAGGATTTGCTTCCATTTTAGGGTAGATTCTTTTTCATAAAGGGCCTGTTGTGCAGAAAGCAAACATCAAGTCAAAAACATTGCCTCCCTCGTAAAACGAATGGCGGACTATCAAACAAGTTTATGCAGTTCCCTTTACCCTTTGTAGTCTGGAGACCCCTAAAAGGGTGACAAACAGTGGAGACCCCGATCAGATGCCGCAGAACGCGGCGTCTGATCAGGGTCTCCACTGTTTGCAAATACATGTAGTTCAACCATTTATTCTCTCGGAATATCTAAATCACATAGCCTAACATATCTACAGTGTAAATTCGGTAGTAGAATGTTCCAATATATAGTGTGAGGGATTTCATTCAGTCTATAATAAGTTAAAGATAATTGATACAATTTCAGGAGAGGCACCTGTCATATTTTGTGTCTCCTTCTGAAGAGAGAGCTAAAAGGTTCTGTTCATTGGTCAAAACATACATCTTTAAGAAGCCCTATCCCTAGTACTATATAGATATTATAAAGATGATTCTTATTAAACGTCAAATGCTAACTGAATGTCAAAACTTAAGTAAATGTCAAACCAAATCGTATGCTCGTGAAGTGTGTAATATGCATTTACTGTTTGTGTCGTCATTTGTATCTTGGTAAAATCATTTTAGCGGAAGACCAATGCCTCCTTTTTTGACAAATTATTAAGAATATGTCAAAATAATTTAGATTGAAGCGCTTTGCGCCCAATATCGGAAGCATTCCAAATAGCTTCTTATATCATCTATTGCCCAAACTTAATTTGAAATCCGCAACTGGTTTAGCGAGAGAAAGAAATCAAATTAAAGTGAAATAATAGAACGCTCTCTGCAGAGTTACATTAAGAGCATATATCACCAGAAACCTTTGTGGTAACGATTTTAAAGACGAACAAAAATCCATTAGAGCCAGCGCATGAAAAGACAGGCCCTACGGTTCTTCAAATGCGCATGCGCAGTCCCCTATTTGAGCTACTGACATGCTTTTTGATCTGAAGCTTGTTCAATGACTCTACTTTATGTCTGCGAATTGCAAAGGCTCTGACGAGACTGCGCTTATGCGCAGGCTCGCCTGAGCCTTTGTTGGTCGCCTATGTTATAAGTACCCTTTTTTCATGTGCTGCTTATAATTAGACTTCAACTTGAACATTGAGAACGGAATATG
Source organism: Anodontia alba (assembly GCA_964016985.1). Taxonomy (NCBI): domain Eukaryota; kingdom Metazoa; phylum Mollusca; class Bivalvia; order Lucinida; family Lucinidae; genus Anodontia; species Anodontia alba. The sequence continues at coordinate 34,869,524 of OZ024837.1, read as the reverse complement.
ACCACAACAAAAATTCAGATGCCTTTCAAAATAAATGACATTACGAAAACACGCCTAATCAAATATAATGAAAACTTTACCACCAAAAAATGAAAAAAATTCAGATAAAAATTCTGATATTTTTCATATTTCTGCTCAAAACATAGATTGTGGGCACTGGTTAGAACCGCCTCGGCGAGGCGGTTCTAACCAGTGCCCACAATCTATGTTTTTGATTAGAAATAAGAAAAATAATGTATACCCCTGTAAACCCCAGTTTTACTATATAAAAGTGGGGTTTAAGGGGGTCAAAATTACATAGGCGTGTTTTCATGATGAGATGACTTAAATTCGCCGAGTAATTACTAATATCGTTATCACCTAATGCAGCGCATGCGTACAGTTTAATTCACATAGTACTGTAAAATGAGATCTGAGAACATGTGTTTGTGTGATAGATAGATAGATAGATAGATAGATAGATAGATAGATAGATAGATGACAAAGACAGTACAATTACATATAACGTAGCAGTTTCTACAACATATTCTTTCAGATACAGTACAACGTTTGATACGTAATAACACTGAGCGGAGTATATATATATATATATATATATATATATATGTATATATATATATATATATATATATATATATATATATATATATATATATATATATATATATATACATATATATATATATATATATATATATATATCATCAAATATCTGTATAAATAAATTACATGTGATAATAAGAATACCATTATTATTAAAACAATATCATCAAATATCTGTATAAATAAATTACATGTGATAATAAGAATACCATTATTATTAAAACAATAAATTGATTATTGTACAGCAGATACTTTGCCAGTGTTGAACACTTTGTATGATATTTAATAAAACTACTGATTTCACCCTTAGTCTGTCTTCAAACTGTATCTTTTTTAAAGGTGTACATGTACAATCTAGTGTAACTTAAAAAAATAATCAGCTATGTCCTTTAGTTAAAAAATACAGTAACGCAGTGGAATAAAGAGGCAAATAAGGCTAAAGAAGTGATAGAAAAGAGACATAAAAGACAAATGTAGAAATATATGTAACCAGTCTACTTTTACCATTCACAGTCTTTATAAATATAGTAAATAATACCAGAATACATTAAAATGTCTCTGCCAACATTCGTACAAACTGAGGTTCAAAAATAAAAAGAAGAAGAAGAAGAAAAAAACAAAAAACTACGGTCAGTGGCATGCGTATGCAAGTCTATAGCTACTGATAACATCTCTAAGGTTACAGTTCAGAAATTGTACACTTTTTGAGGGATATATGCCAGACTTGATCCTGGAACTATTTGTTAGCAGAATTACCAAACTGTGCAGCCCCACAAAAAAAACAATTAATAATGGTCCTGATAAATGGGCTAGTTATTTCTTCAGAAGCGTTTTATAAATTAAGAATAACAGAAAGCTGCTAACTCTGATTCTTTATTGTACAGCCCCACAATATACGCCCTTGAAACAAAGATCAGATAGAGTTATTTCTTAAATAAGTTTCTAATAGCGTAAGGGTAACAGAAAGCTCTAAACCTTCACAAACTGGCGGACAATGATGATCAAATATAGTTTTATCATTTGTTTTCAGAAATTGGACTTGAAATGCCATGCAAATCGGTTTGCTGACGCAGTTCCGTAGAATACCTCTCACATGTATCTAACTGTTTATAATCTCTTATCAATGATTTTTTTTTTAAATAAACGATTCATACCAAAAGTGTATCCAGAATTTGACTTTGATGCCTGTGCTAAGATAAGAAGTGCTTAGTATTCTGATAAACAGAACAAATAAATGAATAGTGATTTGCCTTTTTTCCCAGGACATATAGCTTGATGTGAAGCATCTCTTTACATGTAGCATGAACTGTATATATATATATATATATATATATATATATATATATATATATATATATATATATATATATATATATATATATATATATATTAAGGAGACGATTCGCGTAACTTCTATTCTGCCAAATTCTATTTTCTGTAAAGAAAAAAAAACTATTTGATCTCCTAAATTTAGACAATAGAAGGTTAAAAGCAGAGCGAGCATGTTTGTTTTCTAAGGTTTGACCGTTGGAGAATACCATTAAACTTACAGTGATAATATCTGTTCATCCTTACAAATAAACGAGTTCATGCCATTTTCTGCCTTAGAATTTTAATGTGGTTTATGTAACGAGAAGTAGAAAATGGCCAGCATTTAATCGAACACTTCGGTTATTGCTATTCAGTAAATCACCCTTTAAATACAATCAAGAAAAACGCCTAACGGCATTATGGACGGATTTTTCTTTTAAATAACGAAGTGAGTAAGAGTTGTCACTCTTGCATGTGAAACATCTACTGGTCATCCTCTTCATCCCTACCAAATATGAAATGTACATCAGTCATAATCGTGCTGTTTCGTGTTTGTAACCCACAATCTTTTTCTGCACTTGCACTAATGGGTTTCCACTCTCAGGCGGTTCCTATGTGCAGTTCTTCTTTGTTTGTGCGTTGATGGTTTCATATATGGTGTTTGTTTTGTCATTATTGGCTCCTCATCTCTCCTTCTATTGGTGCCTCGGGAAGGCTGTCCTTAGTGACTGTGGCATTTTCTTGGTGTCTCCACATTATAAAAAAACACGCCTATTCAAACATATAAAAAAAACATTCATCACCGAAAATGGAAAGTTTTCAGATAAAAACTCTGATATGTTTTCATATTTCTGCTCAAAACATAGATTGTCGGTACTCGTTAGAACCGCCTCGATAGATTGTGGTACTCGTTAGAACCGCCTCGGCGTGGCGGTTCTAACGAGTACCCACAATCTATGTTTTTGAGCAGAAATAAGGAAAATAATGTATACCCTTGCGAACCCCAGTTTTACTATATAAAAGTGCGGTTTAAGGGGGTCAAAATTATATAGATATGTTTTCGTGATGACCTATATCTTTCTTGTATAAAGTACAGTCGACTCGTTATCTCGAAGTCCAAGGGACTCTCTGAGATATCCGTACCTCGACATATCAGATTCGCAGAATTGAGAAAATAATAACTCGAACATGCACATTTCACAAATGAATATGTAATTTGACTCCTGAAGTTAGAGATATATTGAAAATATTGTGGAAAAGAGGAAACATTTCTCCTTAGGAGCAATTTCTCCTCTTTTCCACTATATTTTGTTACTTGATGTTAAATCTCCATGTTAAAATTACAGTTCGAGATAAGCGGTTATTCGAGAAAAGCGAAGACGAGATAACGAGAGTCGACTGTATCTAAATTTGCTTTGACCTTTCGCCTGTGCGTAGTGTTCATCAATGACTATCGCGCTGTATTGCGATTTTGAGCTACAGTCCCTTTCTGCACTTGCACTAATGCGTCTTTGGTGAATTTCATGGCATTAATGGAAAAGAACGCTTTCACATTTGTCTTAATTTTTGTCAAAGTCAGATTCTCTACTTTCTGTCTAGTCAAGTACTTGTAATTTTCTAATAGAAAAGATTTGTGGTGTAGTTTATTGCATCTAGCAGTTCAATCACTTCGTCGTAGGAGGTTTGTATATCGTGTTCTTCCCAACAAGCACACAATGGTTTTACGATCTTGAGTGTTTACTAGGTTAGTACAGACACCAAAATCATATTCTGGTTAACTCATTTCAGTCTGGAGACCACCAAAAGATACAGTGCAGACTCAGATCAGATATACTGTTTGCATTAAATACAGGAATTTCTTAGAACCTTTCTATGGCATAAAATATAACCAGAGACAACCTGCTATTGGAAATAGACCGGTCCGAAAACTTGCAGTAGAAGTCCACTCGACGTAAATGGGCTAAAATTTTGGCAAGACGTTGTTTCTTTGTAAAGGATCATTGACATAGGTAAAGGATTATAACAGTTATATTAGACCGGCTCCAGTCTCTAGTGACTTAATATTATTTTTATAATACTGTTCGATAATCTCTAAAATAAAAACAAAATCATATCATGACTATAAAGGCTTGTCACTAGTGACAAAATCTTATCATGACTATAAAGGCTTGTCACTAGTGACCAACCTTTATAGTCATGATATGATTTTGGTTTCATTAGTGACCAGCCTTTATATTTATGATATTATTTTGGTATTATTCAAGGGGATTACAATTGTTGTTTTAAATTGAATTACCTGGCATATTCATTTTGGTATACTCTATAATCAATCCGTCCACATATATTGCCATCTGGCTAATTGTAGTTGCAGAACGCAGCCTCCACTTAGTACCTTACAAATATAAATAAAAATCTAAAAGTTGTCATTAGAAACAAAGAGCACATAAAAGAACGAAAAACTGAGACTCGGTTTTATTAAGTCTCTTCATACTCTAGTAAAACTGTACATTTTATAAAGATATGCATAAACCTTCACTTCGTTGAAACAAAAATCTAGATCTGCATCAATTTTGTTTTTCAAAAAAAAAATGTTAGCCTTCTCTTCTAAATAAATAAAATACGGCTACTGTAAAACAAATGTATACAATGTGATTTCTGAACATGTGTGTTCAAAAAACAATATCACATACAATGGTATGAAAAACTTATGGAAGCTGAGAAAAATAGGCAGATTGCCTTTGTTACCTCAGATCTCCTTCAAATTCTGGTAATAAACGTTGATTACCAATTAATTATTAAGTATATGTAAGATCATGATTAAGAATATATATATATTAGTGTTAAGTCAAGAATTGGTATATTATAGAATTGCAAAGGCATTCCTTTTGCATTCAGTGGTGCTCTCTATTTTTAAGGTTTATGCGCTTTATTTAAATATTAGCAGATTACATAAGAAAGCATTGTTTTGTTCATAATATGGAACATTTCGTGAGAATTATCTGAAAGGAGAAGTTTCGCATGAACTGTTACGTCTTATTGGTAATACGTTTTATACGTATTATAGTGCAGTTAGATCTTTAGCTGTTCTACTGCGAATGTCACTAGACAATTTTATTGACACAATGGAAGATAATGCTAGATCACTAGACGAATTATTACACTATAAATGTTGACAACTCAATTGGAGCGGGCAATAAAATGCCTGAATCTAAGCTCAAAAGTATTCCCGCTACTGAAAGTGACAGTCATTCTAATATGGCAGTTTTTATACGAATATATCTACTAGTAATTATTGTCTATTTTGTATACGTTGGATATGTTATGTTGCTTATGAAATGTTCGTGACTTTACCACTTTTGATGGTTCGAAATGGCCTCATTGACTTGATTATGACTTTCCTAGGCCTCTTCAAACTTTTTTATGGGACAAATAAGAAACATATGAATTGTTTCTTGCCCACTTATTACACCATCGTGGGCTGTATTTTTGTCATCAGCGAAAAAATAATGAATGAAGAGTTTTCTATTAGTTTTGAGTTTTAGAAGCTTACTTAGAAAATATATATAGCAAATGAATCAATGAATAGTCTTTTTTTGTGTGTGTGTGTGTGTGGGGGGGGGGGGGGGGGGTGGCGGGGGGTGGAGGGGGCTCTACAATCTACATGTTGTAATTATAGTAGTTCCGTATGAATACCGTATTCGATCTAATTACCGCACATACCACTATAAGCGCACAGTCAAGAAATTCCGTAGTCTTCAGATTACAGCCAGTGTACTTTTTCTTTACTTCTTTATAAAGGCATATGTTGTGGTTACTCATTTGAATTGCATCGACTTGTCGATGCAATTCAAATGAGCACCCACAACATATGCCTTAATAAAGAAAGTCAGAAAAAATCGCATAATCATCATCAAATAAGTCCTTTTCTGATCTTTTTTATATTGTGTCCTTAGTAGGTAGATACATATTTTACCACAACTGAGTGTTCCCAGTAATTTTGAAAAACCTAAGCGCACAGTGCGGTAATTAGGTCGAATACGGTATGTTAATTTATTAAATAATCGTTTGAATCTTACTTGGCACGAAAGTTTGTTTGTTCGAGCTTACGCTTGCGGCTTTCATGTTATACAGTGCAGTTAGATATGTTTGGTAATTCTACCGGGAATGTCAGTAGACAATGTTATTGACATGTTGGAAGAAGGTACTAGATTACTCAGCGAATTACTGTACAATAAATGTTGACAACTCAGTTGAAGCTTAAGGCGATGAAATGCCATTTAAGTTCAAATGTGTCCCCGTTATCTAATAGTGCCCAAGGTTGTTCTTATGATGCAGTTCTTCTACGTACAGTCGAACTGCAATGTCTCGAACATCTTTGGGATCATGTGAATTTGCTCTAGACATAGATAGTTTGAGCCACTGAGAGTTAATCATAGCGCTAGGTTAGGAGAAAAATGGGATAAATTTCTTTTTTTATCTTTTGTAAGATATTAGTATGTTGAATGTACTCAATAAGGGCGATTCTGATAAGTATGCACAAGATCCGTTGTCATGATAAAAAAGGAAAATTTCCCTAAAATATCCCTAAATATGTGTTTTCTTGAGGTATGGAAGAATTTACAGCGGATTCAAAAACGAGATCAAATCTGCCAAGGTAAGGGGGCCATCGGCGTTCGAGTCTTTGCTGTTTTACTGTATCTGTCTATTAGTAGTTGATATTTTTTATGTCTACATGAGACGTGTTGTGATGTCCCAATAAGTATTCTACATAAATCTATATCAGGGTAGCTGACGGGCCGATAACGGCCCGCTGTAGATTTATGTAGAATGCTAGCTGGGATGCTTGTTAAATGTTTTATAATACGCATTTTCGTGACTCTTACCCGTTTGATGGTTCGGGATGGCTTTATTCACTGATAATGGCTTTCCCTGGGCCTCTTCCAGCTTTAGGACAAATACATGTATATGGACCATTTCTAGCTCAGTTAACACACAATCATCGGTTGGGGGGACTAATTTCGTTATCAGCGTACTAAGACTGAAGAGTTTTCTATTAGTTTTGTGTCTCAGGCGCTTAGAAAGGAATGTCTTAAATAAATTTATAAATTCTTGGGCCAAGTCATTTTTATTAACCTGTACAATATGTTATAATAGTTGCTTTATATGAATATGTTATTTTGATTAAATAATCGCTTGAATCTTACTTGGTACGAAATATTGTATGGATAGAGCGAGCTTATGTTTGGCGCTTTTTATGTTGGTCGACCATTTTGAAAGGCTGTCGCGGCAACCAAAATACGCATACACTTAAAGTTCGCACACCTTTGGCGAGATTTAACCACTTTTGCTAAGCAGCTGCTTTGTTAGTTGCCACCAGATATTTAAGTTTTGAGAACATTATAATGAGGCCGCCTTTACCATGTATGTTAAATTATGTAAACGATTTATTGGAAGCTGCAGAAGCCAAATGTGATCTCATTAGATTTAAAGAGACGCAATTTTATACGGTTGCTTTTGGGAACTAATACCCTGGCTTTCTGACCATTTATGCATTACATCTATTATTGCATAAAAAGCAGTGTCGCACGTTATTAACAGCCGTGCATTAACAAGGCAATTCACGCGCTGTTAATGCACGGCTACGCAACTTTCAATATGATCATACCGGGGCCACGGATTTGCTGCCGTTACGAGATTATGTACTGCCCAGCCCTAGAACGAGCATAATCCATGGAAACTGAGTTCGCGAGACATCGGTGAAAAGGCGAAACAAAATAGTCAAGAAATAACGCGCAATGTAGCGATTTTTTTTCAGTTTTTATGCAATAATAGCGATCCAACATGGTTTTTCAATGCATTAACATTCGCCAGGTCCCTTGGGAGGTGTTAAAATCCGCAGCCTCCTGCCTGTTTTCAACACCTCCCACGGGAACTGGCGAATGTTAATGCATGAAAAACCATGTTTGATCCCTATATTGTTCTCTTAAATTATGTGCTATTGTACTGTTATTGTATTGGTGTGGTTTCTTTCTAAGAAATACCTTATTTACTTAAATATTGGGATTCTTTTACTACTTGGGTTTTGAACGGAGACCTTAGCTGGCTGTTGTGAGAATCCAGGCGTTATGACTGACTGCTGCGGCAAAATCGGGGCCGGAGGCTTCGCATAGGCTCTCTGATATGCATTGTTACCATATATAACATCGTTAGATTGGTCGATCAGGCTGCTAGTCATCATATTTGTGTTGTTATTAAATGTCATAGTATTCTATACGGTGGATTGTACGACACCTGGCATAATCGATTCCATTGTTACGTCATTATCACTATTTTTACACTTTTTTCCCTTTTTTCCTGGAAATTCCACTCACATTATCACAGATGAACGTTCCTATTCAAAGTTTTCTCCAGTACAAAGTCATTTTCAAGCACAAAAGTGATAATTTTCTTTAGCGCAACATTTCCGCGTCTTGCCGCGATGCTGCGCGCGCACACAAAAGTGCGAGACACCTGAGGGATACAGGGTACATAAGTTATCAATACCGTACAGTTACCTGAGTTTGAATCTCAATTTAAATACTGTAGATTGCATCAAGGACCACAATGCTGGCAAACTTAGCAGACGACATTCTGAAATAGTTTTTTTTTTCCAGAAAATAGACTTCGACATTCCATTCAAATTGTCTCCGAACTATTTTTCCAAGAAAATTCTTTGACATTCTGTGCATATTGTCTCCAAAACATAGAATGCCAAAGTTTATTTTCTGGGAAAAATAAAAAAAATAATAATTCAGAATGTCGTTTGCTGATTTTTTTTATTATTTAATTCAGCGTTAAGCTCTTGTAAGACGAATTATTAATTCGCACTTGTACTTAAGAGAACGACGGACTACTCTTGTCTTCGTCTTGTTGTAACATTCTAATTATGACATCATTTATTGAATTATTTATTTGTCCAGACAAACAATGCCCTTAATTGTCTTGTGTCATGCTAATGCTGCGATCGCGATAAATATCAATGAGCTTTAATCTATTTATGCCTAGTGGACTCTTCTACCGTTATTCTTTGGACAGGTCCTTTTCCTATATGAGAGGTGTCTGGTTATTTTTTATTATTACTATGTTTTGAAGAAATTTCTGAACTTATCACAAACATTGTAGACTCTGATCAGACGCCACGTATCGCGGCGTCTGATCCGTGTCTACAATGTTTGCCAAAGGGTCCCTTTTATGGGACGCTAGGCTTGAATGGGTTAACCGGCATCGTCCAAATCAGGCCTTCGTCAGTACTTTTATAGCACAGGTACCAATAAGTCATCAAGCTTTGATCTGTCCCAGATCAGGGTTTCATGAGTGCACAGAACAATTTGATTTTCTCTGTTTGTGTATGCGTTAAGCATTATAATAATCATTAGTGCACGCAGCTCAATTCGTACTTTTAATCATACTAAACAACATTTTGATACTCAATTTACAATTTCGCAGGATTCAATTCCAATTTGACGTGTACGCTGCATAATCAATTTGAGCCACGTCGCGAGAAAAAGAATCATTGGACTTTCCGTCGAATTAATCTTTCAGTGCGTATGCCCGGGCCCCTAGTACATGTATATGTAGACCTCATGTCTAGTTCTTCGGCTGGTTTCCCATTGACCTACAGTTTCCGCAAGCGAACAGCATACGTTCTGGCGAGACTGTGCGGATGCGCAGACGGCGCTTTTTTCTCAAAACGAGGCTCATTTTATCTTTCAGGTTACAGTTGCTATATATGAATAAAACATGAAATTTGAGTGCTAAATCGGAAAGTATTACCGTTTTTACTCCAAGTATTGGGGCTTTTACATGCATGAACAAGAGGTGTAGACCGGATCAGACGCCGCATGCATGCGGCGTCTGATCAGGATCTACACGGTTTGCTATTTATCCTGTAGTTTTTAGACATATCAGCAAAAAGTGGACTGAAGTTGTTCAATTTAGCGACGATAACCAACGGTAGCTTACACTACATACAATGCACCATCAGCTCAAATAAGAATTGCTCTGGGAAAAGTTTCCTTAAAGTACTCCCAGTTCGGACTCAAATCATCCTGTTCACTCACGCAGGCTAGTCAAAGGCTTCGCTGTCCGCTAGAAGAAGCTACGACTATTTTAAAATCAACAAGCTATATTACTGAATAAGCTAAGTGGATACTAAGGTTATCATGTCTTCGATGGGCATATATGTCCAGAAGAACATTTTCTCTTGTCCTATGAAGAAGATAACAAGACAAAATATTTAGACGTAAACGTCTAAGTACCGGCGCAAATTTTGTTCATGTTTACATAGAGGTATGGGACAACGGTATACTAACGTTTAATAAATTTTCAGTGAAACAGGTAAAATCGAACAACAATGTGATTCTCTAATTTTCGCTGGCACAGGCGATAATAATAGGCTTTTGCAAACAGCATAGATCCAGATGAGACGGCTCATATGAGCCGTCTCATCTGGATCTACGCTGGTTGACATTCAGTCTTTCAACTTTACGTACAAACTTCTTTTCAAGCGATAATTTGTTAAAAAAGAAAAGCAGACGACAAATGTCGTCTGACTTTGGCACCGAAAGAGCTAATGTTTGCTTTTATTAAGCTTTATGAAATTTCTTGATTGAAATGAAAATGCAATAGACATTAATCTGTTTATAACACACTTTGTTTTAATATTTTTTATATTTGCCGGGATCGTCACAAACGACGTCCCGGCAAATATAAAACGTCCTTAACGAGCTACATGTAATCGAATAGTCTTCCATATGTAAAAATCCAAAGTTATATTAAGAAACCGGCGCGATTCGCGAGCCGGTCAATTAGAAGAAAATTACACTGTATAATTTATCACGATTGCCTATTCTGTTGCTATTTGCAGATGCCTGACATATGTTACATTTAACTAATTATCTGATTATATTGCATGTTAGACACTGTGCAAAGGGTGTCCCGCTAAATCAGAGAATTCTGTAACAGTTTTTATTTTGCATCGTCAAAATGAAAATGAAATAAGACACAAAATAGTATAAAAAATGCCCAGAAACAGCCACAATTGCAGATCCTGGCCAACCAACGACATCCGTAGGAAAAGCAAACAAACCATATTTCTGCTCAAAATCATAGATTGTGGGTACTCGTTGGAACCGCCTCGCCGAGGCGGTTCTAACGAGTACCCACAATCTATGTTTTGAGCAGAAATTTGAAAAATATCAGAAATTCAAAGTTTATCTGCAAATTATTTTTTGCTGGGAAAAGTTTCAGTATTATTTGAATAGACGTGTTTTCGTAATGCAAACAGCTTTCTCTTCCCCAGCAAGATGACCACAAGGCTGCACATGTTCAAATAAAGACAACAACACAACGAACAGAATAAAACAAGAAAAAAGCCCGCAGGGATTATTACTGTAATATGTACACTTTGAAAGGAAATCATATCTCTATAGCACACATAAAGATTGTGCTACTTTGGGTATAAAATAAATCTTAGTGCGCGTCTCGGGATGGGGTGGGGGGGGGGAGGGGGGGGGGATGGGGGTAGTGGGGGTGCTAACGGCGTGGCCACAAAACAACATGATAGCTGTAATATGAATTGTCAGCGAGGCGGTTCTAACGAGTACCCACAATCTATGTTTTTTTTGGCAGAAATAAGAAAAATAATGTATATCCCCAAAACTCCAGTTTTACTATATAAAAATGGGGTTTAAGGGGGTCAAAATTATATAGGCGTGCTTTCGTGATGTGTGACTTCCTGTTTGTTTTCATGCACACTTATGAAATGTGGTCTACTTAAAAAGAACCGAATTTACTCCAACGGGGACAACTATAAAGGGGAAAAAGGCGCCTTTATACAGGAAATGAAAATATGTTTATCTTGATATATTTATGCAGTAAAACATATTTCAAACTGAGATTCGGCCCCGAGTTATTTAAAAAAAATTTTGTTCTAAACTCAGTTGGGGATGAAATTTGTCCTGCTGATAAATCTCAAATTACTATTAATAGCATTTTTTTTTCTTGTCTAACGTAGCTGAGCACGAACATGTCTATGCTATCAAAATATGAAAATGCCAACTATTGTTGGTCTTTTCATATTTATTAGCAGAGAACATTTCGTACTCAGCTGAGTTCAGCATGAATAACATTTGCCTACTAACGTTTACCACTGAATACCCCTTTTCATTACGAAAACAAGCCTATTCAAATATACTGAACATTTTAACCACCAGAAAATGAAAATTTTCAGACAAAAATTCGGATATTTCTCATATTTCTGGTCAAAACATAGATTGTGGGTACACGTTAGAACCGCCTCGGCGAGGCGGTTCTAACGAGTACCCACAATCTTTGTTTAGGGGCAGAAATAAGAAAAATAATGTATACCCCTGTAAACCCCAGTTTTACTATATAAAAGTGGGGTTTAAGGGGGTCAATATTATATAGGCATGTTTTCGTGATGTTCACAATATGGTTTTGGATCAAAATGGCGTATATATACATAACCATGTTAACGTAATGCTCAATCAAAAATTATACTATTATCATATCGATCTAATGTTATTTTTCTCTGATAAAGATTCGAGCAGTATCTAAGATTCCGTAATTGTATGATACAATTATTCAGTGACACAGCCTAAGACGTTCGTATAACTCCCAAGGGCACCAACGATACTCCAAAATAACACTTAAATAGTTTAGGCTGTTACATAACACTTATGCAGACAATACGCTTTTTACAGTCTGTCAGTTATATAGAACCATGCAATCCCAAAGGCATCTGTTATCCTCTAAATTGACAGCACAGCAGAGAATATAGACTCATAAACATAATTAAAGATGATATACTGGCACGTATATTAGGCAATTTTCATTCATTTCATGAGAAAGGTGATTTAGGATCGTTGTGAGAGACTTACCTGGAAAAGCGTGCAACAGGTCTGTGTTGCGTATTAGTCTGAAGAACTTTGCGCACTCTGTTACATAACGGTTCCCCAGTGAAACATCAAACCGTCACGAAAACACGCCTATATAATTTTGACCCCCTTAAACCCCACTTTTATACAGTAAAATTGGGGTTTACAGGGGTATACATTATTTTACTTATTTCTGCTCAAAAACATAGATTGTGGGTACTCATTAGAACCGCCTCGCCGAGGCGGTTCTAACGAGTACCCACAATCTATGTTTTTTGAGCAGAAATGCGAAAAATATCAGAGATTTTTATCTGAAAATTTTTAGTTTTTGACTGGGGATGGAATTTTTTAAACATTTGAATAGGCGTGTTTTCGTAATGGTTATATAGAACCTTGCAATCCCAAAGGCATCTGTTATCCTCTAAATTGACAGCACAGCAGAGAATATAGACTCATAAACATAATTAAAGATGATATACTGTCACGTATATTAGGCAATTTTCATTCATTTCATGAGAAAGGTGATTTAGGATCGTTGTGTGAGACTTACCTGGAAAAGCGTGCAACAGGTCTGTGTTGCGTATTAGTCTGAAGAACTTTGCGCACTCTGTTACATAACGGTTCCCCAGTGAAACATCAAACCGTCACGAAAACACGCCTATATAATTTGACCCCCCCCCCCCACCCACTTAAACCCCACTTTTATACAGTAATACTGGGGTTTACAGGGGTAAACATTATTTTTCTTATTTTGCTAAAACATCATAGATTGTGGATACTCGTTAGAACCGCCTCTCCAAGGCTAAAAGTACAATGTATATATTTTAGGGTTGAATGTTTACAATCGAGCCAAAGTATACATACATGTACACCAAAAATTCCCTATGGTTGTTGTAAACGTGATTATCGTTAACCAATGAAATCAAACCGCGCGTTTGTACGAAATCCAAGTAACGGTTATTTATAGCCGTGCTATTCTTGTCTCTGTTACGTCAGATTGCCGTGTAAAGAAGGTTAACTGTAAAACCTCGACTGGGACATTGTCAAACAGTATAGACCAAGATCAGACGCCACATAATGCGGCGTCTGATGAAGGTTTGCACTGTTTGCTTAAATTAAGAAATATAAGGGTTAAAGGAGTCTTTAGTCCCCCTTCAAAATCATTTTTCCAGCCCACACTCAAAGGCAATCGACCCACTAGTGCTGTCAGTGCTTTGATCCAAAGGTGTGTTTATGTAATGAATGACTGAATGCCCAATCTTCACACCTGGAGTTTTTTCAAGTTTGTCAACGCTAGTTGCGTAATTCCAATTTGTCAAGTTAAAAGTTAATACGAAGATAGACTAACTCACTTAGATATCTACAATCATTCCAAATTAGTCCATGTGGGTTGTCCAATTCAAGTAGCCGCCAAACTAGCTGAACCGCATCGAGAGAAAACGTACAGTCGAACCTCCATGGCTCGAACATCTTTGGGACAAAGGAAATTTGTTCGAGATATTGCTAGTTTACGGCCACAGGGTTATCATAGCACCTTGTTAGGAGACAAATGGGAATAATATATGGATGTCTTTTCGATCTTCTCTAAAATAATGGCATGTTGAATGTATTCATTAGAATGGCCTCGATGAGGCGATTCTAATGAAAACACACAACATACTTTTTCATGATAAAATATGAAAAATTTCTAAAATTTCTCTATTTATTTGTTTTCTTGAGCTGTCAAAGAATTTCGTAGGGACTCAAAAACGAGTTCGAAGTAGCCATGGTTAAAGAGCCATCGGTGTTCGAGATATTCAGGTTCGACTGCAATTTCGGACATGATCGCCCAGCAAAGATTCAGGTCAGCCTACGCATTCCTGCAGTCTGACCAGAATGTTCTCCGGCCGCATTTTTGGATAGCCAAGGATGCAAAGTTTTTTCATGCGGAGAACGAAGACTCTGATCAGACTGCGCGGATGCGCAGGCTGATTTGAGTCTTCATGGGGCACACATGTAAGAAGGTACATTTACATGTACTTACGTTGCGGCTCGTCCTATGAATTCTCGAAAATGAGATCTTCAACAAATTTCATCCATAAAGTCAGACTAGACTTCCCAATATTGCATAGCAATAATTTCGGAACCATCACAACTTGTTTGTTAGATTGTCGTCTAGAGAAGAAAAACAAATTAACTAAATTGTAAATAAAGGGTTACAACAACAGCATTTGTTCCCAACTATGTTTCAATGAAATTGTTTTTCTCTTGTACAGAATCCTTAATGAGCAGAATGATATGTAAAAATGCCTTGTATCTTTTTTTTTTTTTTTTTTTTTTCATCACAGAAGATAGGTTTTGGATATTTGTTAGAAAACTCTTAGTGAGGTGATTCTAACAATTATTCAAAACATGCATGTATATTTCTTGAAGTATAAAATAAAATCAAATGCTCTTGCATAGCTTCTGATTAACTGTCACCTCTTGAGCAACGGTTTCGTGCCAGTTATATTATCAGTATAACGATTTTTGACGGGTCCGAGTCATCACTGCTGCCAATGCATCCTTACTTCCGCTCTTGATACCGAGGGAAGCGGAAGCCTACAAGTTATACAGAATGTGTCATTTCCTGTGTTACTTCGCTTCGACATTTATGAACCCTTCCCTGCATGGAGGATAAACAAGGGGAAAATTGTTTGTCCTGTCACATAGCTTTTGTATAGACTGGCTCCAGTGACTAAATATTTATTCTTATAATCCTGTTTGATAATCAACTAGTTACCAGCCTTTATAGTCATGGTATTATTTTGTTTTTATTTAGCTATTATTTTGGTTTGATTTTAGTGGATTTTAAGAATAAATATTTTGTCACTGCAGACAGGCGCCAGTCTACTTTTCTACAGCGCTGTTAGTTTTACTTCCCACATATTTAGCACTGTACATGTTGGGTAAAACTTTAAGCAGACGACAATTTAAATGATTTACAGATTTTACCTAGAAAATACACTTTGACATTTCATGAGTATTGTGACAATTCCTACGAGTTTGGCACGAAATGTAAGACCTATTTGCTGGTAATGACAGGAAAAATATCATTAATTTATCGTTTGCTGATTTTGCCCAGAGAGCGCTGAAGTTTAGAAGATAGTCGGAAATGCGAGATTATTGACGACCTGTCTTACAAATAGAGACAGTATGAAGAAAAGAGACACGGAGGTATATATACATAAATACCAAAGACTGGACAGCCAGCGTCTCTGCGAAGTTGATCATTGCGATTCGGCTCGAGATCATTCGGCCACTAAGGTAACATATACAGGTGTTCAACAAAAGTACCGGTCAACCTTTGCAAACGTGCAAATTAATTTAATTCTTTAATTACCGTTTATGGCGTAAGAACCATTTGTTACCTAAGCGACCCAAATGGAATGGCGATGTGCATTAGATAACACAGTAAAACTATTATTCCCTATCATGCAACAACGCAATTAAAATTGAGTTGAACCGCAACGTGAGAAAACGTACCTATTTAAATGTGCCGCAACGAGGTCTCAAATCAGCCTGCGCATCCGCGCAGTCTGATCAGGGTCTTCGTTTTCCGCATGAAGAAACTTTGCTTTCTTGGCTATCCAAACTGTGCTCAGCGAAGATTCTGATCAGACTGATCTGAATCTTTGCTTGGCACACCTGCTGGATGATACGTTTCTTGCCGTTGCGGTGCATTTATTGATTCTTAGGCTTCATATTAAAGGCTATTAGAAATGGGCCAGTTGCCAAGACAATTTGTTTTTAGAAATATGCGAACTAAAATGACCTGGAAAAGTGCGTTCGCATATAATGTAGTCGGATTCTTCACTGTACACTGAATCCATTGTAGAAAGTATTTAGACTGGACGGGCGAAAAGAAAAGGCTTTGACCAGACGTGTTGATCTGAAGACTGTCTGAATATTGTCTGATCGGATATATAGGTATCAAAGGTATTTGTCATGACGGCCGGCCAGTTTACGGTGATGAAAACTTTTTTAAAGCTTTTCGTTTCTACTGACGAATCTTGGACATAATGAGTACTTTACAGATGTTTAACTAAATATCAAAATGGATGCGTCATAAAGGGTAGGCCTAAATAAACATAAATTATCTCAAAAGGCTAAAATATCCGTTGACGTGAACGGTGACGTCGCCGTAAAACGGAATCAAAATTTTACTTTGATTTCAAAACGACAGTGTTGCATGAGACATAAAGGGTTTGCAGACCTCTTGAAGTTGCATGTATGTTTATTGCTTAGACCAATTTGCATACTTTTGGTATATTTGTCGTTACCATGATTACTAGAACCTTGATAATATCAGCGTAGGATTTTTAGCTCACCTGAGGGCTTACCTGAGCTAGTGGTATAACAATGCTCCGTCGTCAGTCGTCGTCCGCAATTTCAAAGAAGTATATCTCTGGTGTTACGCGACCCATGTCTAGCATTATGATCACCTTGTTGGGATAGCGGAAGCTGGTTGCTTTGCCTATCTTCGGTCTGACATGGTTTGTTTGCTCTTCCTCTTGTTGCCATTCGTAGACTATGATCTGTCATTGTGACGTCATTTCTTCTATTTTCATTCAGTTTGTGAGTGAATCACTGGCATTTATACATCGATACATTCACAAACTTGAAATGGTATGATTCGAAGCACCACGAAAACATACCGATATAATTTTGAACCCCTTAAACCCCACTTTTATATAGTAAAACTGAGGTTTACGGGGGTATACATTATTTTTGTTATTTCTGCTCAAAAACATAAATTGTGGGTACTCGTCGGCGTGGCGGTTCTAACGAGTACCCACAGTCTATGTTTTGAGAAAAATATGAAAAAATATCAGAATTTTTATCTGAAAACTTTCAGTTTTTGGTGGTGAATTGTTCAATATATTTGAATATGCGCGTTTTCGTAATGTTTTGAAGAGTGTCCTATAATCTCCTTGTGAGCCTGTCTGTCCGTCCGTGATCTGTTAGCGAAGATGGCCATAGCGCTTAAACCGTTGGAAATGTTTTGATAATTTGTGTAATACTAACAGATACCAACAAGATTTAGCCAATGAACTTGCGAAATATGAGTTTTCATTGACGGAGGCTCAGCCGAGATAAACATGTGGAACTATGGAAATGCCCATAACCCTTGAACCGTGTGGAGTATTTTGGTAATTGATCACGTACTGATTGATAGCGTCCAGATCTAGTCAAACGGATTTGCGAAATGTTTGATTTTATCGACCCGAGGCTGAGACGAGGCAAAGCAAAAAAAAAAAAAAAAAAAAAAAAAAAAACAGTTCTATGATAAACGTTTACAATTTTTTACAATTTTTGTAAAAGTTATAGCATGACAAAGCGATTTTATACATGTACTAAAACGACATGCCATATAAAGTGGATCGTGCACCGCTGCTGAAACTTGGTTCCTTCCTGTGGTGGAAGACTACCGACTATTTTCAGAATATATTTTAGTAAAAAAAAAAAAAAAATGGCGGGAACTGACGCGGGATGGGGACGGGTAAACATGTTGATCTAGGCTTTACTGTCTAATATGCCATCACGAAAACATGCCTATATAATTTTGACCCCCTTAAACCCCACTTGTATATAGTAAAACTGGGGTTTACAGGGGTATACCTTATTTTTCTTATTTCGGCTTAAAACATAGATTGCGGGTACTCGTTAGAACCCTCTCGTCGAGGCGTTTCTAACGGGTACCCACAACCTATGTTTTGAGCAGAAATATGAAAAATATCAGAATTTTTTATCTGAAAATTTTCATTTTTTGGTAGTAAAATTTTCAGTATTTTTGAATAGGCATGTTTTCGTAATGAAATGGCTGGCATTTACGAAAAGCCTCAGGAGAGTTTTTAACACGGCTTTCTTCATTCAGCCACTGGATAATAATAATCCCGTCCAAATCAATTCTACTTAACTGCTAAACTAAAAGTTCCTTTTTTCACTTGCAAGTCTGATCGATTGTTATGCGGGCTAAATGGAACAAACCAAACCAATTAATTTTATTTTTTTAGTAGTTTTTTTCTCATATTTTACATAATGCTCGGAATGGTGAATCGTGATTCAAGGACAAACGACCTGATGCGCTAAACGAAAGTTGGGCCATTGGGGGTTTAATCAAAGGGTTGAAAAGCCCTGAAATGACAGATTCTATGAGAAACTAAGAAATTCCAGGTATCATTTTGTTCTCCATTTAAGTTTGTGAGACGCTTCTTCGTCGAAAACAAACGAGCTATGGCGAACAACAAAGGCGCTGATCAGCCTGCGCGGACGCGCAGGCTGATCTGCGCCTTTGTTGTTCGCACATGTATTAAGGCGGGTTTTCTCAGCGACTCACCATTGATCAAGCACAAGTCGCACTACTTTTGTATGGATAGCTCTTCAATGGCGTACTAATATACACACAATAAAACATTGGGTCTACCTTTGTGCGCGGATAAATACGAAATTTAATAGTAGTCAAAGTCACTTTCTCTAAAACCGTGCATGGCAACGAAGAATGACAGATAGAATCTGTCATTAAAAATAATAAAAAAAATAGATAAAGGTTCCGATTAGTCTGCGCCTCTAAGTTGTCTTACAAGAACTCTGTTCATCATTGAAGTTGACAGTATCAGTTAATCCTGTCATGCACACGCTGATCTTTGGGCTCTTTTGAACCATATTCAACATAATGGCCTATTTCTCGCGGTGTGTATTAAATCTTTATTACCTCTTCTAAGATGTGTGCTCATTTCTTAGTATTAAATGATTATAATTAGTGTAAAACCTGGAATTAGAATACCGGATTTATCCAAAGTTTTCGAATAGGCAAGCTTGAGCAGACAGTGCAGCCCCAGATCAGACGCCGCAGAATGCGGCGTCTGATCAGGAACTACACTTTTTGCCTTTTATCTAGCTAGTTTTTGTTGTTGTTTTTTTTTTCTGATACATCAACAGCTATTGAATATTAAGGACGTGTATGGTAAGAAGTTAAGGTGTCCGAAAATTTTGGGTAAATATGATAGAACGAGTTTTGAAAGGAGGATTTAACCCATATGTGCTAAATGGACTCTTCTACTTTATCTCTTCGGTGCGGTCCATTTCCAGTTTAAGGGGTTTCTGGTCAGTTTTTATTAATACCATGTTTTATAGAAACTGTTGTGTTTAATTCAAACAGTGTAGACCCTGATCAGACGCCGCGTTCTGCGGCTTCTGATCTGGGTCTACATTGTTTGCCAATGCCCATTTTATGGGAAGCAAGGCATAAATTGGTTAAAATCATTCATTTCCCCATTTATGTCGAGTGCACTCTTCTACTATAATTCTTTGGACCGATCTACTTACAATATCAGGATGTATGGCCAGTTTTTATTATTACCATATGTTAAAAGAAATTCCTTTATTTGATGAAAACAGTGTTTACCCTGATTAGATGCTGCGTTCTATGACGTTCTATCTGGGTTTGCTTTGTTCACCAATTACGCTTTTTGTCAGTCTCAAGACTAAAATTGGTTAATATAGCATTACGTTGTTTCGCGAATCAGATTTGAGCCGGGCCAAAGCATTTCTTATAAGATTGCATGCGTGCACAGCGAAGACACACACACACGCGCGCGCGCGAAGCAAAAATAACAACTGAAAGAAAAGTACACTGAAACTTTTCCAGTTTTAACAATAAATACCATAGAACAGAAGTTGTTTTGTCAATTGAAGTAGAGCAAAGTCTTCCAGGGAATTCAACGTATAAACCTTCTGTATACACAGGAATAAAACTTAAGTTACCAGGGCACATTTTACACCAGATTTACTGCCAAATGTATCGTATTTTATGCTTTTGAACCCGACTGAAATTCTTATTTCTAAATAAAACTCAAGCGGCACTTTGGAATTCACTGTCTACTAAGAACAAAAGTTCTAATTAATTACTGTATCTAAATATATAACGGCCTACTTGTTTTGTTTTAGCAGATACCGGGTACATGTACATATTCGCAAAACACGCCATTACAGTAAAACCTGTGTAAGACAGCCACCTTTGAAATTGACCTTAGTGGTTGATGTGGAATGGTGGTTGTCTTATAAAGGAACATGTCATGTAATTTTGCTAGCAAAATTACATGACATATACCTTTCTAAGACAGACAACTTTTTCCACATCAACCACTATTAAAGTCAGTCTCGAAGGTGGTTCTCTTACACAGGTTTTACTGTAATTGTATTAACCTTGTCATGATGAATAAATTAAGATGTCATACCCATTTCTGATCGTCAGCCAATCAGATTACTTGATCCAAGTTGTTGATGCAAATTCACTTACAGAATGACAAACAGTGTTGATCCAGATCAGTTGGCTTCTTAAGAAGCCAACTAATCTGGATCTATACTGTTTGCGAAGACAGGGTTTATCAGGATTCAGCAGGACAAGGGTTAAATTTGGGAACTAGATACATTTGTTTGTTGTTTGTTTTAAACCAGTTATTGCAAGAGTGCCACCTTTTGTGACTTCCTGTCTGCTTTTCTGCATTTCATGTCCCTAATGAAAAGATGGTCTACCTGGGGGTAGCAAATCATTTCCTTTCAGAGTAGGCCCCTTTTTAGAAGGGGGTCAAATCTATTTTAACGGAGCCGTCTCTCCTGAAAGCGTTTCAATTCCCCTAGACTGGCTCCGGTCTCTTGCGACTAAATATTTATTCTTATAATCCTGTTCGATACAGTCACTAAAATAAAACCAATATAGTATCTTGATTATAAAGGCTGGTCACTTCTTACTTTTCTGTCAGAAGAGAAATTGAAAAGAAAAAAAAGTTTACTTTCATTTGATTCTATTGGTACAGATAACACATGTTTATGCGGTCATAGTGTAACTCAACACACTAATGCCAATCTACGAGTTTCCTTATGTAAACAGAACTCGTTCAACCCGTCACTGACACAGATTACCGACCTTTTAATTTCTTTCCGTGCACAAACATTGTTTTAGACATTTGATAGACATATTTCTGCTACTGTCCCAGTCAGCCCCCGCTTTCTATGGGAAATAATAACTTGCTTTTTACTTTGATTGACACATGTGTCTGAGGTTTTAGGGATTCGTTATTTTATCTCTATGATAGGGTCAATGATGTGTCTGACTAGATTTTAGAAGGGGACTGAATTTGAAAGATCTTGACATGAAAGGCAGTTACATTAACACGCGGGTCACGTCAAGCGAAAAAAGGTACCTTCGAACATGCAAAAAATGCGCATATTAACCAATTTATGCCGAATGGACTCTTCTACCTAAACTCTTCGGACTGGCCCATTTCCCATATAAGGGGTGTCTGGTTAGTTTTTATTATAACGAAGTTTAATAGAAATTCCTGTGTTTTATGCGAACAGTGTAGACCCTGATCAGACGCCGCGTTCTGCGGCGTCTGATCTGGGTCTAGATTGTTTGCCAATGTCCCTTTTATGGGATTAGGCTTAAATGGATTAAATGGATTAAAATCATCCTGTGCATGCGCAAAGCATCATCCGGGCCTTTGCTGTCCATTCATACATTCTGTAGTATCCAATGATTCTGTCAGTGGACAGTAAAGGCCCAGATCAGACTGCGCGGATGCGCAGTCTGATCTGGGCCTTTGCTGTCCGCATATGCCCGCAAACACGTTAACGCATAGCGCGACGCATATTTTGCGAAATATAAAAAAACGCCCATATGTCATATACGAATAGCGCATGCCCATACATGTAGCAGCATGTACATCCGCGTAGAATGCACACTGATTAGGGTTGAATCCATTCTGGTATTTTGAAGAAAAGAAAAAGAAAGAAAAAGAAAGAGTTATGCTTAAGCCGGTGCTAAAGGCGTATGCAAGCCTGCAAATTGCACTGCTGTCATGTGATTCAATTGCGTATGCGGACACCAACCAAGGCGAATAAAGGGATATTTATCTCGTATAGTCTCTCCCCACTGTTCCGAGATATACGTAGTGCACACTGGTGGATTCTTTGATGTGCCGTGTCTATGTAGACTTTGAAGAAGACACAAATTTCGGTCAACCGTCCGAAAGGAAAATTGAAAATGCAATGAACTAACTGTCAAATATATCAACGCAAAATGTAGACATTACTACATTTTGCATTGAAGCCATTATGAAAACATGCCTATTCAAATATACTGAAAATTTTACCACCAAAAAATGAAAAAAAAAAATCAGATAAACAATTCTGATATTCTTCATATTTCTGCTCAAAACATAGAATATGGGTACTCGTTAGAACCGCCTCGCCGAGGCGGTACTAACGAATACCCACAATCTATGTTTTTGAGCAGAAATAAGAAAAATAATGTATACCCTGTAAATCTCAGTTTTACTGCATAAAAGTTGGGTTTAAGGTGATCAAAATTATATAGGTATGTTTTCATGATGGACCGCGAAATGTAGAATGTCCTACATTTTACGTTGACGTCAACGCAATATGAGGAAGACATCTACATGTTGTTTTATAACAGAGCATCCATCCTCTTGTGTATTATTCTGCATTCTAACACTCCTCGCCTATATAGCCAATGGTTAAACTCAGTGATATATTATGCAATAAATCACTGGGCGGAAACGCGCGACGCTATCTGGCGCCTTTCCGACGTCATTTCGACACGCTGCTGACGTCAATCTTAGTTTCTACGACGTTAGACGGTGTAACGTCGTTTTTCTCACTTCAACAACGTTAGAAATGCATGTAAACGTCAGCGTTACAGTCAAAACTTTTGGCGGGATTTCTTTATTCGATGGCGGAAAATTTGAAAAATCTAAAGGATACAATTACATTTTCGTCGTTTTCTATGTGTTAGAATCGAAATAGATCAGCTCTTGTGCGTGATTTGTTGAGTAATAAATCACAGTTTGTCGGTCAGTTGTAAGAAGATAAATCACTCGCGCTCCGCGCTCGTGATTTGATCTACTTTACAACTGACCTCCAAACAGTGATTTATTACTCAACAAATCACTGCTAGAGCTGATCTATTTCTTAATTGAAATGTCGTTAGAACATTTCCTATAAAGAATGCAGCAGCAATGAAACTTTTATTGACAAATGAAAGGTAACATGTCAGAATTAAATACGCAGACAGACATACCTGCAGCAACAATGTAAACACAGAGCAACTTGCTTTCATTACGAAAACTCTCCTATTCAAGTATATAGAAAACTTCACCTCCAAAAACTGAAAATTTTCAGATACAAAAACTCCTATATTTTTTCATATTTCTGCTCAAAACATAGATTGTGTGCACTCGTTAGAACCTCCTCGGCGAGGCGGTTCTAACGAGTACCCACAATCTATGTTTTTGAGCAGAAATAAGAAAATAATGTATACCCCTGTAAAACCACAGTTTTACTATACAAAAGTGGGGTTTAAGGGGGTCAAAATTATATAGGCATGTTTCCATGATGTGTTTCACATTTCACAAGCATTTTCTAAACAAATGGACTTGGGGAACAGAGAGTTGGTTGCTTTGCTATTTTTTGGTTTGTGGCGTGTCTACTGTCTGTCATAGTTTGTTTGATCTTCCTCTTGGTGTCATTGGTAGGCTATGTTATGTGATTGTGGCTCTTTCAGGACGGCTTCAATGTCAGTGTACAAATCGTAGGATTAATTCAGAAAGAGTGCTGGTTCACTCCTTAATTGCATGACGGCGGTTCCGGCCTCAGACTCAATGACGGCCTCTTCGTAACACTTTAACCAGTGAGTTGGGGCTTGACGATATGTCTTTGGCTTGGCCCGCCGTGGTTCAACTATTGGTTTTCATTTACTCTGGCATACAGTAGAATTAGCCATGAGTACTCGTCTTTGTTTATTATAGTGTTTAATTTGATTTTTATGTTTTTGCTTTGATGCATTGACTGAGTTGGGAGCCTTTATGCGAACCGAATGTTTATGTATTTCTGTATTAAGAGTCGAATCGGGACCCAGGGTGAAGTTGGTTAGCTGTAAAAGTGCTTTAACCGACCCACCTCCTCCCCACCCCGCCCCCTCCCCCAATCCCCGGTGGTTTACTCTACTGACCTTTCTAAGGCGCAGGTCCCGGTGTTAGTCTTACTCTTTGTTGCTTTGTGGTTTATTCTACGAGGAGATTTGTTTTATGTCTTACCTTGTGTTATTTTGTTCTTGTGTTTTTCAGTCCTTTTAGCATTGCGATTACCTCGCATGGGTAAAAGAGAGCTAATCTTAGTGCTTTTCGTACGTTTGTTCGATTTGTGCTTGTTTTGATTTGTCGGTTTCCTCTTCCTGTTGGCGTCTGGGAAGGGCTGCGGTTTGTGATTGTGGCACTACCTGGACTTTTCTCTTTCCTTTTTCTCTAAAATCATGATCTATTCCAGGCAGTATTAATTCTGCTCCCACTGAGCGCGGATATACCCTGCTTTTGCAAACAGTGTAGATCCAGATAAGTTGGCTTCTGAAGAAGCTGCAGATCTTTACCTGCACTGTTTGTCATTAAGAGTGTGAGTTTGTATCAACAAATTGGATCAAGTAATCTTATTGGCTGAAAATTAGAAGTGGGCATGGCATCTTAATTTAGTCAGCATGAGAGGGTTAAGGAAGTCAGTAGCAGTTGTTTTGTATTATCAGACATTTTCGGTCTGTTCTTGTGCATTGCTGTGACATTTAGATGATTTTATACCACCTTTTCTGCACATCCACCTGTTCTTTTTTCATACCATGGAAATGTCATGGCATAGACGGACCCATTTAACATACGATCCGCAATGAGAGAAAACGTACCTTCTGGCATGTGCACCCAACGAAGGCTCAAATCAGCTTTCTCGTCCGCACGGTGTGGTCACAACTTTCGTTTTTCGCATGAAGAATCTTTGCAAACTTGGCTCTCCAAAATGCGCCCAGCGAAGATTCTGATCAGACTGCGCGAATGCGCAGTCTGATCAGACTCTTCGCTGTGCGCACATGTTGGTAGGTACGTTTCCTGACGTTTCGGCTCATATATGTGTTAACTTAATGATAACGGATGGCGATACAATGCTAAGTGCCAATTTATATGCCCAGTTATCATTACTTTCTGATAAATCATGTTGATTGATTTCGTTTAGACTTAACTTTTACGCATAAAGTATACTTTATAAGGGCAGAAAGTATCGAGGGTCATTAATCTTAAATAAAGGCGTCGAAAACTTAGCAGGATGATTCAGTGGCATTGGGAAGAGCCGGCTTGAGATGCTGTTGCTTCATGGTTTGTGCGTCTGTGGTTTTATATGTGGTCCTTGCGTTGTCCTTATTTGTTCCTCATCTCCGCTTCCTTTTGGTGCTTCGAACTGACTGTACTTGGTGATTGTGGCATTTCCTGGGTACATGTATCCTCAGTTATATTTTTGAGGGAAGTTTTAAATTTGTAATATTATAACTTACAAGACAAAATATTTAGACGTAACCTTCTAAGTACGGGCGCAAATTTTATTCATGTTTACATAGATATGGGACAAGGGTATAATAAAGTTTAAAAAAATCAATGTAACAGGTAAAAAAAACAACAATGTGATTCTATAATGTTTGCTTTTATTAAGCTTTATGAAATTTCTCGATTGAAATGAAAATAAAATAGACATTAATCTGCTTATATCACAGTTTGTTTTAAGATATTTTATATTTGCCGGGATCGTCACAAACCGACGTCCCAGCAAATATAAAACGTCCTTAGTGAGCTAATCGAATAGTCTATCATATGTAAAAATCCAAAGCTATATTAAGAGACCGGCGCGATTCGCGCGCCGGTCAATAAGTGCACTACTCAATATGTTTTCTTTAAAGGCAATAAATTATCTAAGATCCGCTAAACGTATTTATGCCTAGCGTTTAGTAAAGATGGACATTGTAAACTGTGTAAACCCAGATCAGACGCAGCATAATGCGGCGCCAGATCTTGGTCTACATTGTTTGCATTAACCCTTGTCACTTAAAAAATTAAGACGCCACACCTACTTTTAATTGTTAGCCAATCAGATTGCTTGATCTAGGTTGATAATACGAATTCACATACTAAATGCAAACAGTGCAGATCGAGATCAGTTGGCTTCTTCAGAAGCCAATTGATCTGGATCTACACTGTTTGTAAAGGCAGGGCATATCCAGGATCAGCAGGACTGGGGTTCATACAGGAATTTCAAAATAAATGATAATAGTATAAAATAAACCAGACATCCGATAAAATGAAAATAAAGCTATCCAAAGAGAGAGGTAAAAGAGAGTCCA
The DNA here is from genome assembly GCA_964016985.1 of Anodontia alba. Classification (NCBI taxonomy): domain Eukaryota; kingdom Metazoa; phylum Mollusca; class Bivalvia; order Lucinida; family Lucinidae; genus Anodontia; species Anodontia alba. The sequence continues at coordinate 34,842,425 of OZ024837.1, read as the reverse complement.
CTAGCCATAAAAGGGTTATAATTACAGACCATTTAGAAAGTAAAATGTATACAGTAAAATCTCAATGGCTCGAACAGCTTTGGGACCATGGAAATTTATTCGAGACATGGATAGTTCGAGCCACTGAGAATTAATTATGGCACCAGGTCCGGCGGCAAATGGGGATAATTTAGGCATGTCTTGTCGATTTTCTATAAAAATAATAATATGTTGAGTGTACCCATTAGAATCGCCTCAGTGAGGCGATTCTAATGAGTACATACAACATACAGTTTGATGATAAAAATAAGAAAGTTTCCCGAAATATTCATTATCTTGCGCTGTCGGAAGAATTTCATAGGGACTCAAAAAAGAGCAGCAAAATACTATGGCTAAATTCTCATGATTCTAAGTGTCAGTGGCCTTGTTGTTTGCCCGTAGGCAAATGTTATTTCCTCAAGTTATATTCAATGAATAATTATTCTCAAGCTCTACACTACAGACGCCTTGTGAATAATCATTACTACTCCTAGGCTAATTCAGCTGACGACAAATTGACGCTATTCATCACGAAAACACGCCTATATAATTTTGACCCCCTTAAACCCCACTTTTATATAGTAAAACTGGGGTTTACAGGGGTATACATTATTTTTCTTATTTCTGCTCAATAGAGGCGGTTCTAACGAGTACCAACAATCTATGTTTTGTGCAGAAATTGGAAAAATATTTTAAATTTTTATCTGAAAATTTTCATTTTTTGGTGGTAAAATTTCCAATATAGTTGAATAGGCATGTTTTCGTAATGTTTTCTTATGTTTCCCGGAAAACAGGCTTAGGAGACAATTTGCATGAAATGACAAAACCTATTTTCTGGGAAAAATAAGAGAGATATTTCAAAATGTCGTCTGCTGAAATTTCATCCAGCATGCAGTGCATGAAGAAAAGCATGATTCAAGCAATATGTGACAAACAGTGTAATTTCGTATGAGAGTTAGCATTTAGGTCTAAAATACACAAAGTGCACTTATCATGCATTCAAACAATTAGACAGTACATTAAAATCTGTCTTAAAGATCTCCTGTGTTAAGCAATCACTTGTCTTAAAATGCTTCTTCATCAGATCCCATTAACAGAAAAGAAGTAGAAGTTTTATGCAAGCGCCTGTTTTAAGCAGCCTTTGTTTGGCTTTCTTATATGTGCTTGCTTAACACTTTTTCATGCAGAAAGAAAATACGGTCAAGCCTGTCGTAAGGGTCATCTGTAGCAGGCTATTACCTGTCTTTAAAGGCCATTATTTCAGATCACATGAAAGGAAAAGAAATGGAATTTTATTTTCCTTTTAGCAAGCACCTGTCTTAAGCAGCTTTTGACCTTTCCGTAGGTGTTTGCTTTACACAGGTTTGCCTGTACAATGCAATAATAATAATAATAATGATAATAATAATAATAATATCATTAATAATAATAACAGTAAGAATATTAATAATAATAACAACAACAACATTAATAACAATAATAATCATAATAATCATAATAACAAAAACAACATTTAAATAATAATAATAATAATAACAATAATAATAATAATAATAAAAAAAATAATAATAATATTATTATTATTAATGATGATGATGATGATAACATTAATAATAATAAGAAGAAGAATAATAATAATAGTAATAATAATAATAATAACAATAATAACAACATTAATAACAATAATAATCATAATAACAAAAACAACATTTAAATAATAATAATAATAATATTATTATTATAATTATTTTTATTATTATTATTATTAATGATGATGATGATGATAAAATTAATAATAATAATAATAATAATGCAATCAATGGTAATAAAAATAATAATAAGAAGAAGAAGAAGAACTTCAGGAAGTAGTATATACGGAGAGGACGAGCACACGAGCAGTTACATCCAGAGACAGAAGTATAGCTAAATGCTTAATCAACCAATCAGCTTCCTCTTCCCCAAAGGAGTGATCAAAACGCTAGGCAGTGCAGAACAAACATAAGAACAAGACGTACAACAGTATCATTATGAAAACATGCCTATTTAAATATAATGAAAATTTTACCACCAAAAACTGAAAAAAATCAGATAAAAAATTCTGATATTTTTCATATTTCTGCTCAAAACATAGATTGTGGGTACTCGTTAGAACCGCCTCGACGAGGCGGTTCTAACGAGTACCCACAATCTATGTTTTGAGCAGAAATAAAAAAAATAATGTATACCCCTGTAAACCCCAGTTTTACTATATAAAGTGGGGTCAAAATTATATAGGTATGTTTTCGTGATGGGATAAAAAATAACACCACAGTCGGGATCCACAAAGCCATAAAATGTTATATTCTATTCTTTTATAACGGTTAGTCTATTTTCTTTTTTTTTTTTTTTTTGTTTGTTTTGTTTTGAGTGGTTCCATAAACCAAACAAATGCATTCCCCTGCAATCTTCCAATTTTCATAAATTACATTACCGTAAAACACTGGTTCCGATATGCCTTGCTGCAACAGTACCTTCAAGACTGTGTCATCGATAAAATTTTGAAAAAGCCATACGAAGTTTATGATACCGATAGCCCTGTTTAAGAAGTTTCTCATATTTTATTCCGACTATTTAAGTCATAAATTATCGCAGCATTTCTCGTAATTATAAGACCATAAAATGTAGTGGAGAAATGATTCTTACATGTAAATATAATGAAAATCGACCTGTCGTTAACTTATGTCCACTTTTGCTAACTGACCACGTACGGTAGGTCGATCAGTCAAATTTTTTGCGGGTCGTGCAATTTTACATGGAGGGACGAAAGAAATGTTCCGCCGAAGCGAAACTGGTGTATCCGGCAAGGTCCTTCAGTTATTGTATATACGGTATTATGTTTTTTTTTTTTTTTTTTTTTTTTTTTTCTTTTCATCACGAAAACATGCCTACATAATTTTGACCCCCTTAAACCCCACTTTTATATAGTAAAACTGGGGTTTACAAGGGTATACATTATTTTTCTTATTTCTGCTCAAAAACATAGATTATGGGTACTCGTCAGAACCGCCTCGCCGAGGCGGTTCCAACGAGTACCCACGATTTATGTTTTGACCAGAATTATGAAAAATATCAAAGTTTTTTATCTGAAAATTTTCAGTTTTTGGAGGTGAAATTTTCTATATATTTGAATAGGCGTGTTTTCGTAATGACGTCTTACTTGTTCACGCGAAATGTCATTCTGTGCTGCAACTGCATGCAGAGAACCATGTAACGGACAACACCAGCCATTAATTACAAAACAAATGACGCTGAATACCAAGACACACATTGTTTTTATTTTTCCTCTTTTGTAGACAATATTTTATTCCCTTTCACAGCAAACCATTATAGATGACTTCAAAGCATCATATATCATGCAACAAATCGTTTTCTTTACTTAAAATCGGAATCAATAAACTTTTATCGCGTTGTTGCATGACACCTGGCCATAATAAGTGTTTCTATGTAATCCTAGGCACAAAATTATTGCTTTGTGAAAAACAGCGACATCAATTACCATTTAGTTTTGAATATATGCATTCCAACTTGTGACAACGTTGGGAAGTTGCGATGTTACAAACAAAATTCCGTTTATATAAGTATTATAGAATCACAGTGAAGTACTTAAGAATCACACTGAAGTACATATACTACAGAATCACACAGATGTACTATATAATACAATAATGATCCTATAGTAGAATCACACTGGAGTGCAATCGAATCATATTAGAGCGCTATATAATCCTACTAAGTACTTCAAAATCACACCGAAATACCCCAGAACCCAGAATCACACTGGAATATTACAGTATTATGATATTTAAAATACTACAGAATCACACTGAAGTACTACAGAATCACATTGCAATATTACAGAATCATACTAAAGTACTACAGAATCAAACTGAAGTACCGCAGAATCACCGCAGAATCACACTGCAGTACTACAGAATCACACTGCAGTATTACAGAATCACATTTAAGTACTACAGAATCACACTGAAATATAGAATCATATTGGAGTGCTATATAATCCTGCTATGGTGCTATAGAATCACACCGAAATATTATAGAATCACGCTGAAGTACTACAGAATCATACTGCAATATAACATAATCACGCTTAAGTACTACAGAAATACTACAGAATCACACTGAAGTACTATAGAATCACACTGAAGTACTATAGAATCACACTGAAGTACTTTAGAATCATGCTGAAGTAATATTAAATCATACCGAAGTATTAAATTATCACTCTGAAGTGATTTAGAATCAAGCTGAAGTAATATAGAATGATACTGAAATATTATAGGAACATACCGAAGTACTAGAATCAATTGGAAGTGCTTTAGAATCATACTAAATACTACAGAATTATACTGAAGTACTACAGAATCACACAGAAGTACTAAAATATCACTCTGAACTGCTTTCGAATCATACTGAAGTACTATAGAATCACATTGAAGTACAACAGAATCGCTCTGAAGTGCTTTAGTATCATACTGAGGTACTACAGAATCATACTGAATAACTACATAATTACTACATAATCAAACATCTGTATAATCACGATGAAGTAATATAGAATCACAGTTGAGTTCTTTCGAATCATATAGGAGTGCTACAGAATTGAACTGAATGGGGTACAGAATAACACTGATATACTACAGAATCATGCTGAAATATACAGAATCACACGGAAAACTACATAATCACACTGAAATACGACAGAATCACGATGAAATACCACGTAATCACTCTGAAATATTTTCGAATCATACTGAAGTACTCGTACTATATAAGCACACTTATTTGCTGTAGAATCACTCAGAAGAACTACAGAATCACACTGAAGACTTACAGAATCACACTGAAATACTACAGAATCACTCTACGGTGCTTTTGAAGCTTTCTTTAGTACTATAGAATCATACCGAGTACCATAGAATCACTCTAAAGTGCTTAAGAATCACACTGAAGTACTATATAGTAATACTGAAATACTACAGAATCACACTAAATTACTAAAATATCACTCTGATGTACTTTAGAATCATACTGAAGTACTATATTCGTAGAATCGTACTGAAGTAACATATAGTCACACAGAAGCACCATAGAGACACTCTGAAATTCATTAGAATCATACTTAAGTACTATAAAATCACATTGAAGTGCTTTAGAATTACACTGAAGACTATAGAATCACGGATCTGCTATAGAATCACACTGACATGCTACAGAATCACAATGAAGTACTATAGAGACACACTTAAGTACTACAAGATTATTCTTAAGTACTACAGAATATCCCTGAAGTACTTTAAAATCACATTTTAGTACTACAAAGTCATACTAAAGTATTATAGAATCACACTGAAATGTCACGGTTTGCACAATAGTGTTACATAATACACTGTAATAATACAGAATCTCCCTGAAGTACTGTGGAATCATACTGAAGTGCTATAGAACCATATTAAAGTAATAAGTTACACTGAAGGGCATGAAAATAACACTGAATTACCATATAATTTCACTGAAGAACTGTAGAATCACACTGAACTACTGTAGAATCATACTGAAATGCTGCAGTATCACGCCGAAGCATTACAGAATCAAGCTGAAAAGGTACAGAATTACACTAAAGTACTGCAGAATTATACTTAAGTACTATAGAATTATACTTAAATACTAAAGAATCACAAAATGCTATAAAATCATACTGACGTAATATAGAATCACAATAAGGATGGCTGCACCAATTTCTAAAAGTCATTACTCGTATTGATCAATTAATATGACAACACAAAATCGTTGAGTTTTACAAGTTTGACATTAGAAAACATATTTTCCCCACGCGTTGCCTATCCTATGGGATGAAATGCCAATTACCAGATTAATTAATGTATTTAGCTGCAAAATAGGTTTGATCACATTCTTGACTGAACAGGAAAGGACAATTCCAATACAGAAAGGTCAACATACCGAGGATTGAGCGCAAGACTGTAGTAAATCAGATGGTTGTTTTTCCCCAAACTTAATCTCCTCACCATAAAGGCATTATGAAGATTGCAACATTTCTTTCTGTAAACACTGAAAATTTAGGTGCCATTGCTCGTATGAGTAATGGCACCTAAATTTGCATTGTTTTCAAAGGGGTCAAAGTTGCCCCTAAACAAGGGTTTCAAAAATATGTTTGAGTTATGACAGTCTTGCGATCAACCCTCGATACACAGGTTGTAAATCGATAAAAGTTGGCAAAACCATAAGACAAGATACACAAATAATGCCACAGTCATCAAGGACAGCCCTCCCTAAGCACCAAAACGAGGAGAGAGGAACCTACAATGACAAAACAAATGCCTAATATGAAATCACTAATCGCACGAACAAAGACGAACTGCAACAGAAGAACCACCCGGGAACAGTCAGTAGAAAAACTGCGCCTTACTTTTCGATTAGCAGATATGCACCACTGTAACGGTCTCGCGAGTAGATAACATTTCCTGTTGAATGGGCATTAACCCTTGCCGTGCTGAATAAATTAAGATGCCGCGCCCACTTCTACTTTTTTAGCCAATCAGATTACTTGATCCAAATTGTTGATACAAATTCACATACAGTCGAACTTCAATGGCTTGAACATCTTTGGAACCATGGAAACTTGTTCGAGACATGGGTAGTTCGTGCCACTGAGAGTTAATAGTGCCAGGTCAGGAAGCAAATGGCGATAATTTAGGGAAGTCTTTTCAATCTTCTATACAGAAATTGTATGTTGAGTGTACTCATTAAATTCGGCTCGATGAAGCGATTCTAATGTGTTCACGCAATATACAATTTCACAGTAAATCAAAAATTCCCTAAATATTTGTTTTCTGGAGCTATTAGAAAAATTTCGTTTGTACTTAAAAACGAGTTCGAATCAGCTATGGTAAATGAGGCATCGGTGTTCGAGCTATTGAGTTTCGACTGTACTTGGCTTTTTCTCCAAAGGCAGAGCATATCTGGTTTCAGCGGGACCATGGTTAATACAGTTTTTTGGGGAGACAGTTCTGTGAAAATTGCTTTATCTTATTTTTGAGAAGGTACATGTACATGTATCTACTTCAAACAGACTGAATTTGGATCCAAGAGAAAGCACATTTTTATCTTGAGGAGCAGACTTTTTTTTCTGACCCTGCTTGGTTACAAGAAGCAGAGAGTCCCAAAGAGTATATGCCTTGTAACAGATGACGGAAAATTAACCAAGTGTGTCCACTTAAGACACCATACAGGCCATTGCCTAGTCACTCCAGTATGCGAGTGCCGTGTCCGGTACAGTCGAACGTCAATAGCGCGAACACCGATGGCTCGTTAACCATGGCTAATTCGAACTCGTTTTTGAGTCCCTACGAAATTCTTCCGATAGCTCAAGAAAACAAACAATTCTTATGAGGCGATTCTTATGAGTACACTCAACATATCATTATTGCCCAGAAGATCGAAAAACAGTCCCCAAATTATCGCCATTGGCTTCCTGACCTGGCGTCACGATTAACCTCAGTGGCTCGAACTACCTGTATCTCGAACGAATATCCATGGTCCCAAAGAGGTTCGAGTTATTGAGGTTCGACTGTAATTGAAACTTTATTTATGTTCTTGACAAGTCCATAGCGTTTGTATAAAAAAAAATGAGAAGATTGGTTTTCAGAATGATGAGATTTGAACTTAAATCGCAAAATGGCTTTAACGGGTTTATATTAACGCACAACAGAAACCAGGAATGCGAGGACTCCAGATATCAGATATCTGTAGAGCCAACGCCACAATGTTAAAAGCAATCGAATCCGGACATTTTATATGAGGCCTGTTAAAGTGCCTGTTTTTGAAAGCTTGCAAATCGCATTTCGCAAGTTGACAGCCTTTTTCTCCGAGTGCTGAACATTTTCTATAAAATCGCATAATCGACCAACCGGAATAAAGAATGAAGCGTCAAAAAAGCAGTCAGTTGATTCAAATTTTCCCAGTTTAAATTTAAGCCACAACATGTAATAGCGTATCCTATGCCATGTGCGTCCAGCGAAGACTCAGATCAGACTGCGCATCCGCGCAGTCTGATCAGAGTCATAGCTGTATGTCTGAATGCGCAGTAGGTCTTTGACTAGCGAAATAATGCCCAGAAAAGACTCAGATTATAGACTGCATCGATCCTCAGGTTGATACGAGTCTTAGCCGAGCGCACGTATCAGAATGTGCGTTTTCTATGTATCGGCCCACAGCTTAAATCAATGTCTCGTGAACAAAAGAAACCATTAAAACATTTTGTATGGTGTTTCTTCACAATGGTATGAGACGGCGCTCAAGAAAACTATGGAATACCATTTAAGCCATAACGCGAGAAAATGAACATTATACCATATGTGCCAAAACAGTGACTGCGATCAGCCTCCGCATTTGGAATAGTTCGGTAAAGGTCTTCCCGATATATTACGATGACACTTCCGCTTACGGTCACCTCTCAATAACAGTTACTTCCCTATAACAGCAGCCATGTTTTTTTTTTTTTTAATTTTCTTAAATGCTATTTTACTATGTATTTATCTCTTCAACATCCCCAGATCAGACTGATCAGGGTCTTCTTGGTCCGTTTACAGAATCACTGGATTAATTAGGACATATTACAATGCAGCCTCACTACAACGACCTTCATTTGTATGTCTAACTACTGCGTGTTGTAGGCATCTGTCTGTTAAAGAGAGAAATATATTATAAAAATGCACTTTGAGCAATTGAAAAATGTTATAGGGAAGTGGCTCTTGTAGAAAAAAATATATAAAGTAACATTTTGGAAAATGAAAACAAAAATTGTAGAGAGGATAAATAATAACAGCACTTAGGAAATGGGAAAATGGTTGTTATAGGGAAGTGCTTTCGTTCGCCGTGCCCGTGTGTGACTTAAATAAAAAAAAAAAAAAAAAAAAAATTTCCTCGAGTTGGTTGATTTGTTTCTTATGAATTGCGAGTGGTTCGACAAACCTGCGTAATTTGCGGATTATAGACATTATATTAGCTCTTCACTGATAAGACTGTACGGATTGTGCATTGTTCATACCAGCAGCAAATGTCCTGTTCAAATCTGCACAGATTTTTACTCCTGACATTTCATACCATGTCATGTGACCCGGTTCGTGTACGCCAATTTTGTTCATAGTTTGTGAGCCAGCCTTATGGACAGAGAGAAGTGATTTTGAAATTTGTAAATGTTCTTAGAGTAATGGTAGTAAGTCATATCCAGGTCATTTGAAAATTAATCCCCTGTGCGTTAAAATTACCCCCTAAAATGCAAATTAAATGAACCGACTCTGTGAACGAAATGAAAAGAAAAAGTGATTGAAGCAAGAATCAAATCAGCCCATTACATAAAGTAGCTGAAATGATATTGATATTAAGGGAAATGGATACAGTTCAGGAGAGGAAACTCTGTCGAAATTGTTTAACTTTCTTCTGAAAAGGGATCTACTCTAAAAAAAAAGAAAAGAATACGCTCTATCATTTGGTATTGATGAATTAAAATCTAACACACATTCGGTATCAGCTGTCTTAACTTTGTTTAGTTGAATCATTTCTACATTTTTTTCTACCAGTTATTCAAAGTATTTATTATTATTATTTAGTAAATCATCTAAATATAAAGGCCCAGTTGTTCAAAGCGCCGTTAGTTTAACGAGCTCGTTAGTGGTCAAAATGTTAACTGTTCTAGTGAGTACAATATCTAATTCACATGTATTTTTGCTGAAAAATGTGAGGAGCTTTTGCAAATGCAAATGCAAAAGCTATTCACATTTTTTCAGCAAAAATATTCGCGTATATGTCATATTTAATGATCCAAGTTTTAACGATACCTTAATAAACGACATCGTTAGTTTTGAACAACTGGGTCCAGGAAGCTTAACTGAATCTTCAGTAACTTCAGTTCAGCTGACTTTTGCAAGAAAACAGAATCTACAATAAATTAGTGCTGGCACTTTTTTTGTATTCATCGGTATACCCACTATTTGTTTGTATAGTTTCGTATTAAACTGGATTAAGATAGTATCAAGAAGACAGGAAAGCGTCCCACAAAGAGTCAAAAACGGCTTTTACTTTGTAACTAACTGCAAAATGTTTAACAAGTGTATCCCGGTACCTTAATTTGTACAGAAGATTGAAATTGTATGTTCTTTAGAAGTATGAACTAGTTTACAAGTGACGACACTGTCTCTGCTCCAGTAAACAAGCTATATCATCATTTGAACAGTCAGCAGAAATTTGAGTACAATGACAAGTGGTAAATCTGGCCACAGAAACGTAGGAAATAAAATGGAGAACAGCTGTCAAGTTTCGAATATCCAATTGTTTTGTATCTGTAAATGTCAAACTCCTTCAAGTTGATGAAAAGTAATTTCGTCGAACGCAAAAGTGCAAAACTTCGCAACTAGCTCATTTGCATTTGAAGTAATTTGAAAGCAAGGCATTTTGTTTCAACCACCGTAGACCTTATGGTTCAGCACACTTAAAATAGACAGTTTCATCTATTCCCTAGCACAAAGCATGATTAATTGGCATCACAGATTCAATTAAATTTCACCAACTAAAGAATAATCAATTATGTTCCATTCTTTTAACATAGTAGCTTATTCTCAGTACAAGGTAATAAATCTGAATCTCTTTGATTGAATCTGCAAAATCTGTTTCCCCAGTTATTCACACAAGCTAATTCTACTTTTAATCAAGTCTCTTTTAAATTAACACAATGCTCTCTATATTTTTCCTGCTTTGAACAAGAACAAATTTGAAGATCAGATAAACATTTTGGAGAAGTTTCAAATATGCTTTTATTAAAGCATGTTTGGTCAGGCATAACATGAATAACAGACTATGCTATTTAACTCATTTAAGCCAGTGGACTTTTCTACTTTAAGTGTTTGGACCGGTCCACTTTCAATAGAAGGGGTGCCTGATTAGTTTTTATTGGTATCATGTTGTTCAGAAATTCGTGTCTTTATTGCAAACAGTGTAGACCCTGATCAGACACCGTTCTGCGGCGTCTGATCTGGGTCTACACTATTTGCCAATGTCCCTTTTATGGGACGCTAGGCATAAATGGGTTAATGCTATTTAATTTGTAGTTTTAAATTAACACAATGCTCTCTGTATCGTTTTCCTGCTTGGAACTAGAACAAATTTGAAGATCAGATAACATTGTTGAGATGTTTTAAATCCGCTTTAAAATTAATAAAGCATGTTTGGTCAGGCAGAGCATATATAACACGCTATGCTGTTTAATTTGTTGTTTTAAATTAACACAATGCTCTCTATATCTTTTTTCATGGTTAGAAGAAGAACAAATTTGAAGTTCAGATAAACAGTTCAATACAATACAATTTAATAGGCTTCCATCAAACATGTTTGGTCTGACATACTAGTAGCATGTATAACAGACTATGTAAAATGATATTGAGCGGGGACATTTCATACAAGATTGCATGTGCTCCCAATGAGGACTTAGATCAGCCTGCGTGGATGCGCGGAGTCTTCGCATTGCACAGAATGATCAGAATTTTCGCAGGGCACTCTATGGGCACCCATGGATCAATGGCGTCTTCAAGCGGACAGCGAAGACGCTGATCAGACTGCGCGGCTGATCTGAGTCTTAGCTGGGCGCTCATGAAATCTTAAAGGAAATGCTGTGCCTATAACATCGTGGAATATACAGGTCTTTTCAACTACGAAGTAAACACTTTCTACTAAATAAAGACGTATGCATTAAACTAGATGCTATCTCAGCAAAATCTCAGGAATACGTTATAGAAAGAATGGAATCCATTCTTGGAAAATAATAGCTTGTGGTTATCGCTCTCATGCTTAACCCATATCCTGCTGAACACGACAACCCCTACCTTTGCAAACAGTGTAGATCTAGATCAGATGGCTTCTGAAACCATTTGATCAGGATCTACACCGTTTGCCATGCAGTTTGTAAATTGAATGAATACATTATATCAAGTAATCTGATTTATGGATTGTCAGAAATGGGTGTGGCTAAATTAATTCATCCAGCAGGATAAGGGTTAAAGTAATTAAGTTAGGATGATACAATCATAATCAACCTTTTCAGCAATACAACCCAGCTAGCATTCTTTAGAAATCTACAGCGGGCCGTTAGCGGCCCGTCAGCTGCCCTGACGGGCCGCTAACGGCCCGCTATAGATTTATAAAAAATGCTTACTGGGAAGGTTTCTGCAGCTCTTCGCTGTGACTATCGTCTCAAAAATAGGTTTTAGACAAAGTGGTAAAGACGATGTTCTGATGTTCAGGAAGATTCATAGTCACAGACGAAAGCCTGTCAATGGCAACAAAAGCATGAGCTAAGAAAAAAATAAATAAATAAATGAAAAAAAAAAAAGATGGACTATTCACATTTTACAAACCCAACGAAAAGCAGAGCAACCAGCTACATACGTACCTCCATTGCTAATTAGAACTCGTTCTTGATCGAGTCCCTACGAAATTATATATATATATATATATATATATATATATATATATATATATATATATATATATATATATATATATATATATATATATAGGGTGGTTAGTTTAGGATTTTTTAAAATTTCATCATTAAACTGTATGTTGTGTGTTTTCATTAGAACCGCCTCATCGAGGCGATTCTAATGAGTACATTCAGCATACCATTATTTTATAGAAGATTGAAAAGACATCCCTATATTATTACCATTTGTCTCTTAACCTGCCGCTATTATTGACCCTCAGTGACTCGAACTACCCATATCTGGAACAAATTTCCTTGGTCCCAAAGATGTTCGAGCCATTGAGGTTCGACTGTACACCGCTTCCCCAACGAGGTCATAATAATGCCAGACGGTACTCATCAAGCACAAAAATAAGACAACACACAGGACAATACATGAAAAAAAAAAAAAAAAAAAAAAAAAAAAACTCGCAGCGAGCAACCCCAGGACCCCATACATTGATTACATAGTAGTACCCTCTTTCTAACACCAATTATCGTGATATCAAATAAGAAAATACTTTTGTCGCTTTTTGATGCGATTTCTCTGGCTACATGTAAATGTTATTGGTTCGCTTTGAAATTATGTGACAAGAGTTTGGCTTTCGGGCATGAGACTGGTTATTTGTAAAACATTAATCATAAGAAATAACTTATTGCCGCTAATAAAGTGATTTACTTCGGAATTGCAATGGTTAAATCTTAACGTCAACGCTATAAGCCACAACGTCAGAAAACATACCTTACGTCATGTGCGCCCAGGAAGATTCAGATTAGACAGCGCATTTGCGCAGTCAGATCAGAATCTTCACAGGGCGCATCCAAATTTGCAACGAAGGCTCTGATCACACTGCGCAGATGTGCAGGCTGATTTGAGTCTTCCATTACGAAACAAGCCTATTCAAATAGTCTGAAAATTTTACCACCAAAAAGTGAAAATTTTCAGATAAAACTTCTGATATTTTAATATTTCTGCTCAAAACATAGATTGTGAGTACTCGTTAGAACCGCCTCGGTGAGGCGGTTCTAACGAGTACCCACAATCTATGTTTTTGAGCAGAAATAAATAAAATAATGTATACCCAAGTAAACCCCAGCTTTACTATATAAAAGTGGGGTTTAAGGAGGTCAACATTATATAGGCATGTTTTCGTGATGGTTGGACGCACATCTCAGAAGTTACGGTTTCTTACGTTGCTGCATATTTTCTCTAGTTTAACCATTTCTACGTTAAATGCAGATATTACAAGTAACAAATTACATGTCTTTGCACCGTCCCTTATTTGTCTAAAAAATAAGAGACGTGTCGCATAAAATACCACCAGTCTTATTTTCTGGTAGAGTACTAAAATATTAATCATTTGTTGCCCGCCAATGTTGTTGTAAGCGTAGCTATAAGGTTAAGAATCTTCTACTATTTGTGTTCTTGAAAGCCTATTAAGAAATAGCCTCAGCAAATTTATCTAATTATTGAATCAAGGGTCATTTTCCGGGCTGTATAAAGATGTACATAAGACAAAATATTTAGACGTAAACGTCTACGTACCGGCGCAAATTTTGTTCATGTTTACTTAGAAATATGGGACAAGGGTATACTAAAGTTTAATAAATTTTCCATGTAATACGTAAAAAAGAGCAACAATGTGATTCTTTGTATGTTTTTATTAAGCTTTGTGAATCTTTTGATCAAGCAATATGCGAATCCTGGTCATTTTGGGATCTCCACGAGATTTAATTTGTACATTATTATTTAAAAAAAAACATAAATAAAAACATGCCAGAACTTAAATAAGTTACCAGATCTTATCTAGATGCTTATTTTAGCATGCGTCAGATATGAATATGTTTGAAAGTTTTAAGTATGGACCACAGGTCATAGTCAAACTTTCCAAAGATGGACTTCAGGTCATATTCAAACTTACCAAACTGCACTCTGCGCTAATCGAACACGCCTCAATACATAAAAATCCAAAGCTATATTAAGAGACCGGCGCGATTCGCGCGCCGGCCAATAATGAACAATATTTGGCGATGCAAGGCTGTGGCAGTTCTTTGTAGGTGAAAACCACACTACGAAGGAGCAGAGTAAATAGACTCTTCCACAATTGCAATAAGCATGAAAGACACTTACATGTATCAGATTGAGCGGCTTCGCATATGGTTCACAAATGCCCCTTTCGATATGGCTTGGGGCAGATTTAACCTTTGTCATAATAAATAAATTAAGATACTACGCCCACTTGTGTTTTTTTAGCTAATCAGATTGCTTGATCCAGTTTGTTAATACAAATTCACAGACTTAATGTCAAACAATGTAGCTCCAGATCAGTTGGCTTTTGAAGAAGTCAACTGACCTGGATCTACACTGTTTGCAAAGACAGAGCATATACGGGTTCAGCAGGACCAGGGTTAATGTTCGAGTCGGAAAAAGCAGAAACGAGGCGCCGATTGTTTTGAATTGACCTGTTGTTTGCTTATGACATATCCATTGTTTGCCTCCTCCAACTAGATAATGTAAAGTGTGTATGGAGTAACGTTCCTTCTAAGTTTCGGCACAGGTTTGTTATAGGCTATAAATAGCACCTCTAGTCTTTTTTGGGCGAACTTACATCCCAGCGGCACATAACGTTGACAGAACGTCGTTTCGACATTGATTCAACGCCGTTGGAGTTGAAGTAGCGTTTTCTAAATGAAATATACATGTACTTGTGTTCCCCTCTAAATAGGACAACGGATGCGCTGTTTGAGAACAGAAGCTCGTCGTATATTCTTAGTTTTTTTTTATTTTTGAAGTAAAGCCATGGCCTTTTTTGTTTTGTCTGTTACCAAGTAACAAATGGCGTTGAAATACATACAATGTATGCCTTATTAAATGCGTTGCACCTTTAGTCTTCTTTGGGCAAACTTACATCCCAACAGGCACACAACGTTTAAAGAACATCGTTTCAACATTAATTCAAAGTCGACGACATTGAAGAAGCATATTTGAATTGGGATATATTTATGTTCTCGTACTATAGAGAGAACATGAATACGCTATTTGAGACAAGAGTCATCGTATTTTTGTTTCTTAAAGCAATGACAGTTTTTCTCTTTTTTCAGTAACCAAGTAACAAATGACCTTGGAATACAGATAATGTATGCCTTATTAATGTGCCGCGTAAAGTAAAAATATATCTTCGCGGATATACGAAATGCGAAAATTCAGATGATCATAAGCGCTTCGAAAATTCTCATCAACAACAGCCTCTGTCCATACAAACTTCAGTGTCCAATAATTCTGATAGCGGACAGCGAAGGCACTGATCAGACAGTGCATATGGGCAGTATGGTCTGTTCCTACGCTCTACGTATACGTGTATGCCTCAAAGGCACATTTTTTGAATGGCACTACTCATCTAACAAGTGACCTAGATAAACATATCACGCATGCCTTATATGATTCGAAAGTTCGTTCCATACGTCTACGAGGGCAACAAGTGACACTAAATTACGATTTTAATTTCTTCATTTAACGCCATAGTAAGCTTTGTGGAAAAAGAAGATGACAGACGCGACCTTTCAGTAAATTAAATCTTATAGGGAAGCAGTATATTACAATCGCTAAATGTAACAGGTTAGTTATTCGACTGAAAGTGACATCTCAATCAAACCAGCTCATCCAAACAACGGTGATGTGAATTGATTCCACAAATATATTCTGAAAGGAATGACCGTTGAGAGCAATAAATACACTCACAAATTTGAAAGCAATTTAAGTGGCAAGTTTTCTTGGCAGAACCCAGCTAGCATTCTTTATAAATCTACACATTGTAGGAGTCGTTATCGGTCCGTCAGGTACCCCGATAATGGCCCACTATAGATTTATGTAGAATGCTTACTGGGAAAAAGCTAGTCTCGACCAATTGTGTCTCATCATAGTGAAGAAAAATAGATACTAAAATGAATGACCTTCGAGATTAACATACTTACAAAATTGAAAACAGCTTAAGCGTCAAGTTTACTTAGCCAACTAGCTAGTTTCGTCCACATTACGAAAACACGCCTATTCAATTATATAGAAGATTTCACCTCCAAAAACTAAAAAATATTCAGATAAAAACCCCGATGTTTTTTTTAATTTCTGCTCAAACCATAGATTGTGGGTACTCGTTAGAACCGCATCGGCGAGGCGGTTCTAACGAGTACCCACAATCTATGTTTTCGAGCAAAACTAAGAAAAATAATTTATACCCCTGTAAACCCCAGTTTTACTATATAAAAGTGGGGTTTAAGGGGGTCAACATTATATAGGTATGTTTTCGTGATGAATCAGGCCTCCTCATCAGTATCCCTGTGTAGTGAAATTAAGTAGATTTCAAAAGGAATAAGCCTTCAAGAAAACTGAACACATTCACAAAATTGAAAATCACTTAAGGGGAAAAACAGCAAATAACAAACAATTAGAAAATAGCCAGCTCCTTAAGCTGAACGTTTTGGTGAAAAAAAAAATAAAATCGGTTGAGAAATAAGAAAGTTATTGGTATTTGAATTTCTAGAAAATATTGTCATGGTAGTCGCCATTTTTGTGACATCATAATCACGTAATCAAATGTGCAAAAATTGAATGAATAATATCTATAGCAATATTTTGTTGTTTTATTCCTCTGTATCTGTTATTTTGCATACAAAATATCAACTAGTTCACATAAGCAGCATATTCCTGTCAACATTTAATTTTTATTTGTGCCTTAGAAAATTAAATGTCTAAAAAGAATATTCAAAATGACGGCGCCCATGCTCCCAATTATATAATATATAAATTGCAATGCATTTTTTATTTCTTAAGCAATTATGCTCAAATGTGCACAAAGATGCTCATCACGAAAACATACCTATATAATTTTGACCCCCTTAAACCCCACTTTTATATAGTAAAACTGGGGTTTACATTATTTTTCATATTTCTGCTCAAAAACTTAGATTGTGGGTACTCGTTAGAACCGCCTCCCCGAGGCGGTTCTAACGAGTACCTGCAATCTATGTTTTGAGCAGAAATATGAAAAATATCAGAGGTTTTTATCTGAAAATTTGCAGTTTTTGGAGGTGAAATTTTCTACATATTTGCATAGGCGTGTTTTCGTAATGTGTTTTCTAAATAGAAAGGAAGGCAATGGTCAGGAATCGATACAAATACCTAACACCTTCCGTCCAAGACACCAAAGGGAAAGAAGGTCACACTAAAACCAACCGCAGCACAATCAAAACACTACAAACAGAAAGCCAAAAGGACAGTTTCTTTACCAAACATTGGCCAAACGGCTATCCAAACTAAAAACAAAACGTTCACCAGGCAATACATGCAAAGACATATATTGACATAAGTAGTAAACCACAGCAAGCTGGATATTTAAAGCATACATTGTGTTTAGTAGGTTTTCCCCTTTCATTAAGTGTCATGTTTTCTGGGCTAGACTGGCTAGTCTCGGCCAATTCGGCCTCATCTGTGATTCTAATACAATATTTCGAAAATCCCGGAATGGCCTCAATGATCACAAGGGACCACAAAATATAATCTACACTAGAGTGAAGTACTCTGAGGCGTTTATGACCACCACAAAGCACTAACACAGTTGTAATGAAGATGAAAAGATTCTAAATGGAGTATTCCTTGAGCAACGAACATACTCTCAAAATTTAAAACAGCTAAAGTGTCAAGTTTTCTGGGCTACACAAGCTAGTCTCATCCACAAAGGCCTAAACAGTGACCCTTACACAGTATAACCTAAATAATTAGAACATCTTTGGGACCAAGTAAATTTGTTGTAAACATGGGTAGCTCGAGCCACTGAGGGTTAATTGTAACGCCAGGTAAGGTGGCAAATGGATATAATATAGGGACGTCTTTTCGATCTTCTGTATGATAATGGTATGTTGTGTGTACTCATTAGAATCGCCTCGACCAGGTGATTCTAGTGAGTACACACAACAAACATTTCATGATAAAATAACAAAAAATACCTAAAATATCCTGAAATATTTGCTTTCTTGAGCCATCAAGAGAATATCCTAGAGACTCAAAAACCGAGTTGATATAGCCATGGTAAACGAGCCATCGGTGTTCGAGTCATTGAGGTTTTACTGTATACTTTTTTTTTTCAAAAATTCCGAAATGGGCTCTGTGATCACGTGATCACAAATGACTAGAAAATATAAACAACACTGGTGAAATTCAGAAGACTTATTGCCGATACCATACATTACTTAACCCTTGTCATGCTGATTAAATCAAGATGGCACGCCCACTTCCAATTTCCAGCCAATCAGATTACTTGATCCGGGTTTTTGATAGAAATCCATATATTTAATGACAAACAGTGCTCTGTTCGCTAAGACAGGGCATGTCGTGTGCAGCAAGAGAAGGGTTAACACCAGCAGTAGTGAAGAGTAAAGAAAAAGTTCGTGTCAAGTTACGCCTCGCCGTAACTCCGCCGATATGTATCCTATTCAATTCTTTTATCATACCGTATCAATTCTGTTTGTCACACAATTATTTGAAACTCTTACAGATCGTATTCGGAAATTCCTTGCAGGTTTATTTAATTAATGCGATGCTTACAAAATAGGCAAACGTGGAAGTAGCCGACTTTTTCTTTTGTTAAGATTAATACAAGTTCTTCTCAGCGTCAGTTGATTTCTGAAAGATGTTTCAGTCACATCTGCTGCGTTGCATATCTAATGCCTTGATCTTCTTAATAAAACGTCTTTAAATATGATAGATCCCTAGTTGTGAGCTTCAATAAGTAGCAGACAAAAAGCATTACAGTTGCTTAGCCCTCTGGGTAAAAATTTCAGCAGACGATATATTGAACTAGTTTTTCATTCTTATTTAAGCCAGAAAACAGGATTTGACATTTCATGCAAATTTGTGTCCCTTGGAAACAATTTGCATGAAATGTCATGTCCTGTTTTATGGGAATTACGAAACAATCTCACCAATTTGTCCGTCTGCTCAATTAGCCCAGAGAGAGGTAAAGCTTAATGTGGCCGTTTATTTCAGGGAACGTGGGTATGCAACTTTTGGTTCATAAATATATATTTTAAAGTGAAATAAGCAGATATTAAAGCACGACAAATGTCAATCTGTTATTTAATGTCACTGTTACATAATACCAGCACTAGACACAAATTACTTATTTTTACAAGAAGCGAAAGGGCATTTGTTTTGTTAAAAGCTGTATCAAATGAAAGGCTGACAATGACATTGCCAAACGTACATCTGTATATTTAACTGTTAAAACGGGAGGCAAATTTAGAGCGGCCTACTTGTAACTACAGTTTTTACTCAAACCCTCTAGTGCCCAAGACAAGAAAGAGCTCATTACGAAAACAAGCCTATTCAAATATACACAAAATTTTACCAACAAAAAAAATTATAATTTTCAGATAAAATTCTGATTTTGTTCATATTTCTGCTCAAAACATAAATTGTGGGTACTCGTTAGAACCGCCTCGGAGACAATCGGCCTACCAGTGCTGTTAGCGCTTTTATTTGCAATAGGGAGAGCGACTTTGCGACCTGTTGACTTTTCTGTACACCATGCCCTTTCTAAGAAATGGTCTAATTTACAAAGAATGAATTTGCTCCCATCAGGAGCAAATTCTTTCTTTTAGAGTGGACCTTTTTTCAGAAGGCAGGCAAAACCCATTCTGACAGTTGCTTTCCCTCCTTTGAACGTGTATCCGTTCCCGCCCCTCGCCCCCACCCCACCCCACCCCAGTGCCATTAAATATTACAGTTTGCAGTATGAAAATTATGTCAGTGATCGTAATCTTGTTATCTTTGAACATCTGTTGTTTTTGATAGAAGTATTATTCCCAAAGCATTTATGACAAACGACTAGCAACAGACAAAGAACGACAAAGGAGGTCCCTGAAGACATGTTCGTGCAAGCTGTTGCAATGGATATCGCGAAACTGTCAATAATGTCTGTATTTGAGAATACTGCTACTTAGAACGGTTTTACCATGCTTTGTTAAAAATGATTTATATTGTTTTTCATAAGGTCACAGACTACTAAATCTCGTAGGAAACCGGCTACGAATTAAGTTACCGATACAGAGTTCCAGAATTTTTGCCTTTTTGGACGTCTTTTTATGATACCAGAAATCATCAGAGTATATCATTTTGGCAGTTCTGCAGTATATACGGACATAATAGTCGGCCTTGCGTGGTTGCTATGAAATGCATCACGAAAACATGCCTATATAATTTTGACCCCCTTAAACCCCACTTTTATATAGTAAAACTGGGGTTTACAGGGTATACATTATTTTTCTTATGTCTGCTCAAAAACATAGATTGTGGGTACTGGTTAGAACCGCCTCGTCGAGGCGGTTCTAGCGAGTATTCACAATTTATGTTTTGAGTAGACATATGAAAAATATCAGAATTTTTTATCTGAAAATTTTCATTTCTTGGTCGTAAAATTTTCAGCATATTTGAATAGGCGTGTTTTCGTAATGGAAATTTGTACATCATCTGGAGAATATATTCATTTGAGTCCGGTTGTAACCTGGTAAACAATATTCATTTCAAAGAGACGGAAGCTTCTACATGTCACATAACCTACCAATTTTTTTCTGGTTTTCAGCGGGATTGCTGTCAGGCATGTACATGTACCTACATTTTACACTTTGAACGTATACAAAAATATCTATAGCTTTCGATTGCAGAAATGTATTCATATATAAGGGAAATTTAATAGAAGTCCCCATCTTATCTACTCATTTATGCCTAGCGTCACATAAACGGGACATTGGCAAACAGTGTAGACGCAGATCAGACGCCGCAGAACGCGGCGTCTGATCGGAGTCTTCACTGGTTGCACTAAATACAGGAATTTCTATTAAACATGGCACAATAATAATTGGCCAGTCCGAAGAGTTAAGGTAGAAGAGTTCATAGACATAAACCGGTTAAGGTACATTCTGGCTTAACTTTCTTTCTTGCAACATTCAGATAATATAAACATATGTATGCCTCTTTTAGTTTACGAATATCGGCATCTGCCATCCAGATGTGACTCTGCTTATGGGGGCGGATACACATTCAGGGTTGGTAACTCTGTCAAAATAATTTTGTCTCCCTCGTGAAAAGGACTCTACTCTAAAAGAAATTAATTTGCTCCCATAGAGGGATTGTTTTTTCACATTACGAGAACACGCCTATTCAAATATATAGAAAATTTTATCTCCAAAAACTTTACATTTTCAAATTAAAAACTCTGATATTTTTTTCATATTTCTGCTCAAAACATAAATTGTGGGTACTCGTTAGAACCGCCTCGACGAGGCGGTTCTAACGAGTACCCAAAATCTATGTTTTTAGCACAAATAAGAAAAATAATGTATACCCCTGTAAACCCCAGTTTTACTATATAAAAATGGGGTTTAAGGGGGTCAAAATTATATAGGCAAGTTTTCGTGATGAGATAGAACAGAGTCCTTAACAGACGAGACTAGGTACACCTAAAAACAAACGGGATGTCATAAAAGTTGTCTTCTTTGTAAATAATGGCAGAAAATCTACCAAGTCTATACAGTTTCCTTTGATGCGCGTCCGACTCATTATCAAGAGGTTGCGGGTTCGATGCCCGCCGAATCGGCAACATTCTTTCGTTGAGATTTGATCACAAAATATTTTCTACGGTCATTTTCTCCCTAATGCTGATTCAAGAAGGGCGGTTGTCAGTTCAAATGTGCACAATACTGGTTAACCGCTTAGAGAACTCAGCCTGTCCAGCAAATGTGTGGATAGGTAAACTGACCGCGCTTGACATTACCTCATTGGGTTGACTGGGCCGTAAAACCGCAACACAAACAAGCAAACGAGAATCAAAGCACTGACAGCACTGGTGGGTCGATTGTCTCATAGCGTGGGCTAAGTGGGCTGGAAAAACGGTCCAAACCAAAGACTTGTTTCTTTTAACCCTTAACTTCCTGTAATTTAAGCACATAGTGCAGACCCTGATCAGACGCCTCGTTCTGCGACGTCTGATCTAGGTCTGCACTGTTTGCCAGTGTCCCAGTCAAGATTTTACAGACAACACTCTTTAGACTGCACTCTGACGTCACAGCGATAAGAATAGCGCGGCTATAAATAACCGTTACCTGGATTTCGTACAAATGCGTGGTTTGATTTTATTGGTCAATGATAATCACGCGGACAACAACCTTAAGGAAACTTTTTGTACATGTATGTATGCTTAAGCTCGATTGAGGACAATCGATCCAAAAACGTAACGCATTCCAGTTGAGTTAGGGCGTATTGAAAAATATTCTAATTGTTCTACTCCTGAAGGAAGAATTCAACTCAGCGTTTCTCATGTAGACAAATAGCATGCGTGGTGTGGGGAACGAACAGCAACGTCAATAATCAAAATGCGCAAATCTGAGTCATGCGTACTGGAATTCTCGTCTGTCGTCATGCTGTGAGTTCCCCGGATCGCTCCTAATTTCTCCTATTGGCAAATGTATCACGAGAAAGACAACTCGGTGATTTTAATTTACATCGCATTATTACAGAGATATATTAGAGTCGCAATGCCAAGAAACGTACCTTTAGGCATATGCGCCCAGCGAAGATTCAGATCAGCCTGCGCATTCGCGCAGTCTGATCAGAATCTTCACAGGGCGAATTTCGGATAGCCAAGGATGCAAAGTTCCTTCATGCGGACAACGAAGACTCTAATCAGACTGCGCGGAAGCGCAGGCTGATTTGAGTCATCGTTGGGCGCACATGTCAGAAGGTACGTTTTCTCACATCACGGATCGTTTTAATAACGGAAAACAATTATATTTGATTTCATGTGATATTTGCAGTTTTTGTAATTATTTTTGTTCATTATTACATAACGCTTATCGTGGAATTGCACGCGTGCGATCAAATACTAATCTACACAATATCACAATATTTAACGCTTAGCAAGCTGAGTACCAATTTCAGCAGACGACATTGCATAGTATTTTCTTGTTTATTTTTTTTTTTTTTTTTTTTTTTTTTCGGAAATAAGTTTTGACATTTCATGCAAATGGAGACAATTCGCATGAAATGTCAAATTTTGTGTTTTTCTAGGAAAAATAAGAGAATACATGTATAATAAATTGGTCGTCTGCTGAATTATCCCACAGAGTGTAAAGGTTAAACTCGATACACACGTATATAATTTTGACCCCCTTAAACCCCACTTTTATATAATCTATGTCTTGAGTAGAAGTATGAAAATATCAGATTTTTTTTTTATTGGAAAATTTTCATTTTTTGGTGGTGAAATTTTCAATATATTTGAATAGGCATGTTTTCGTAACGCGATATTGGTTTCAGAAGAAGAATGATAGGGCCAAACGGATGCATGAAGTTAAAACAACGTAGAATTACCCGAGGCGCTTCCAAAGAGTGCCCACAAAACATGTTCCTGTGACTCTCGAATCTTTTAAGCTACAGACAAAGGGCTGAACCGCCAGTGCAACAAAAATGCTATTATTAAAAAGCTTTAAATATTGAATCAGTAAAAAAAATGCTCGATAAAATCTTGCATGCTCACGTCCTTTGACAACCCAACTCGGGACAATATTCACCAATTTGTCAGTGCAATAACCCTATATTAAACTATACTTCTATGTAAAAGAATCAGGTCATCTACTAGAAATAAATGGTCATCTATACTAGAAATAAGAAATCATTTTTGCCTTTTTGAACAAATGACTCTGTTATTATTTCTCTTTCATGCTGTTTCTCTATGTCCTCCGAAAGTGGTATCTATGTCCTCTGAAGAGTAGTACGAAACGAGAAGACTTTTAGCAATCTAGGCCCAATTGTTAAAGCATCGTTACCTTCAAGAGCTCGTTAACTGTAATAGCTACATGTAAGGTATTTTCAAAAATATTGATATTTTTGCTGCAAAATTGTGAGAAGCTTTTGCAGTGCAAAAGCTACTCACATTTTTTCAGCGATCAGTGTCAATGTATTTGCCATATTTCAAGCTAGAAATTTTAATGTCACGTTAGCTAACAACTTCGTTAAGTTTTGACCAACTGGGCCCTGCCATGGACTGACTTCAGGTTGTCCTGGATCGTCTATATATCCGCATTACAAAGCGTTGCATTTCTCAGCCCTTTGTGGTTTTAACAAAGTGCTCGCATACCGTATTTATCCTGAATATTGGGGCATCTTAATTACTTACTTGCCATACTTGCTCGAAACTTTGAACAAGTTTATTATACTATCTGTTGATGTGTCAACAATCTGGTGGATGAATTGCAAACAATGTAGAGCTTGATTAGACGCTGTATTTAGACGGGTTCCTGTCTCCATGGACTAATTATTTTTCTTATAATCCTGTTTGATACTTCAGTCAAATAAAACCAAAATATTATCATGACTATAAAGGCTGGTCACTAGTGACCAGCCTTTATAGTCATGATATTATTTTGTTTTTATTATAGTGGACTATCAAACAGGATTATAAAAAAAAATATTAGACACTGGAGACTGGAGTCAGTCTAACGCCGCATTATGCGGTGTCTGATCCGGGTCTACATTGTTTGTTAAGGCTTATCTGATCAATACTTAGCGTTAATACATGTACTTTCCTCATTACAAAAAGGTAAATTTTCTAAGAACGTGACGGCTGCCCACATTGTGACATCCTAAATACATTGTCACATTGTGACATCCTAAAGTAAGTTAGCCATGGTGACGGTTTATACACCAACTAGTCGTAAAGAAGGTGCTCTCTAGAGGGAGGAATCTACATAGAACAGAACAGAACATTGTCTAATTGCTGGACTAGTTGTTTGTTTGTGTTGAGGTTTTACGGCCCAGTCAACCCAATGGGGTCATGTCGAGCGCGGTCAGAGTACCTAACCACACGTTTACTGGGCAGGCTTAGTCCTCTAAGCGGTTAACCAGTATTGTGCACATTCTTTCGCCAGAAACTGACAACTGCTGAACTAGTGTAATCATCAGGAGAAAACAATATATGTTTAACCTACACCACTCTCTGGGCTAATTCAGTAAATTCACGATATTTTTCATCTCCACCACCCCCAGAAACAGGCTTTGATATTTTACGTAATTTATCTCGTAATAAATAAATAAAAATATCACCTGCAATTTTTACGCAACAGTGCGTTAAGCATCATGGTCTATAGTCGTTAATATTTGACTGATGGTGATTTAGTGTCATTTTATGTGTATAACTCTGTTTCATTATTCATTTTATCGCCATTGTCACACTTCAGAACAATAAATGGACCAAGATCCTTTAGGAAACAATAAAACAAAATACGAAGAATCCGTATTTACCCTAAATATTTGGAAGGACAGACCAGAGCAAACAGTGCAGAACCAGATCAGACGCCCCAATATGCGGCGTCTGATCAGGTCTACACTGTTTCTTACTCGTCAATCGGTTCAAGACGAATCTACACGTATTATATATGTACATTAGTAAAACGAACTTGTTCAAATTTTGGACAAGTGTTTTAAGGAATTACGGTGTCCGTTTAGCAGAATGAATACGGTGGTTCTGGGAATAATTCTAATATAGGTTTCCAGGACAGTCCATTAAATGCTTGAATAACAATTAAAGTCGGTTAAAAGTGTTTAAAGTTATACATTCTAATGGGAAATTGTATAGGCCGTTTGCGTGCTATTAAATAACTGTCGTTTTGCAGAATATCGCGAAAACGAAAGTATCTCGCACAATGGTGTACGAGTAGAATTCATTTGCCACAATGTCAGGAAAGGTACCGACGGACATGAGCCCCAGCGAAGATTCAGATCAGCCTGCGCTTTCGCGCAGTCTGATCAAAATCTTCACTGAGTGCAGTTTGGATAGCCAGGGATGCAAAGTTTCTTCGTGCGGACAAGGAAGACTCTGATCAGACTGCGCGGATGCGCAGGCTGATCTGAGCCTTCCTTGGGCGCATATGTCAGATGGTATATTTTTCTCAAGTTGTGCCTCTATGTTTTATTGATTTGGTTTCAGAGGATCCTTTTTTTCCGATCATATTTCTAGATTTGTTGATTCCAGCTTTGGATATAATTTCTTTCACTTCCTCTGAGTCAAGACGGGTTGTTTGTCAATCAGAAATTATGTAAACAAATACAGGTTAACCGCGTAGAGGACTGAGTAAATAAGAGAACTCAGGAACTCATACAATCAGATCCAAAACAAGCCTCCAACACAAAAGGAAAAGACAGACAAATACAATAAAGTAGCCACAAAATGAACAGATAGCAAGAAGAGTTGGCAACTCTTTCCCAAAAAGCCGGGAACTCTATTACCCAAACTTAACTGAATCTATCATCAACTTACATTAGTGCTAAAAGAATAACATTAGATAGTGAAATACTACATAACAATTAACAAAAAGTATCACAATGAAAGTATCGCCTTGGAACGGTCACTAATGAATTGTTGGGGGCTGGGGCTTAAGCTAGCTTCACGGGATCCCAACCCTTGCGCTCAGCTTCCTCAGTGGTAAAAACATATAAATGTTCAGTCCGTGTGGAGATCTTCTAAGCGTGCCCAGGAACAATTTTACCGCGCTCGACATGACCCTAATGAGTTGATTGGACCGTAAAACCACAACTCAAACAAATAAATAAATACAGTAACAGTGACAATTTTCAAACGGTGGTTAAAAAAATAATTAATAATTTTCTGAAATGTTTACGAAAATGACAAAGCTACCTTGACGTCACCAGAAAGGCTTCCTTATCCATGCCCATAGCCACAATAACTGTTATTGTGTTCGTCTGACTTCCGGTTTCGGTACCAAGGACAATTTACCGTATGAAGATGTCTTGTTTTGATCTGCATTTATTTTATCGGGAAGGCTGTGTCTTCGTTATTGGGCCATTTCCTGGCTATCTTCACTTGACTGTATTATCATTTAAAGGCGAACGGATACACTCTCAGGGGAAACAACTGTCAAAATTCTGATTGCTCTCTTCTGAAAAGAGACTTACTCTAAAAGAAAAAGAGACTTACTCTAAAAGAAAAGAATTTGCTCCCTGTGGGAGCAAATTCTTTTCTTTTAGAGTAGGTCTCTTTTCCGAAGAAGGGACTTAGTGTGCAGAAATTGAAACAGGAAGTCACAAACTTTGTCTCCCTTGTCAAACAATGGCGAAAATCTACAAAAAATATCATCCTGTTTCCTTTATTCTTACTACTGATTTTCTTCTCATGTACGTCCTCGTGACAGTTTCTTTGGTATCTGCTCTTGTGTTGTTAATGGTTGTGCCTGTGCAGGAAAACGGGAAATGCTACAATCACGACGCACAGCCTAAAGAAACAAAAGAAAGTCCATAATGATGACAGATAGCTTTTTTCATTCCATACGTGGCAAAACAATTATGGCTATTTGGGTTTGACGTGCATAAACCGAAAATTGAGACATGGCTGTGCCAAATATACAGTATAGTTATTCAAAATCTTTATTTCTTGCACATGTGACATTCCATTTCTTGGTATCTGTTCCTTATGATTCCTTGGAGAGATCTTCTACGGAAGACACTGTTTGCATTAAGAGATTTAATAATACTTCCAAGTCTGTCAAAACATTGACCGTTCCTATGCGGTTCCTCTGCTGCATTTCGTCTTCGTTTGTGAGTCGATGGATTCATGTGTGGCGTTTGTTTTATCATTATTTGTTCCTCATCTCTCATTCTTTTGGTTCGTAGAAAAGGCTGTGCTTCGTGATTGTGGCATTTCCTGGGTACACTCGCTTATATTTTTCTGTCCATTCTAAAACGGGATCTACTCTAAAAAGCAAAGAATTTGCTCCCCTTGGGAGCAAATTCTTTTCTTGTAGAGTAGGTCCCTTTTCAGAAGGGCGTCTATGTGCAGAAAAACAAATAGGAAATATACAAATGAAGTCACCATTACGAATACACGCCTATTCAAATACGTATACTGAAACTTTTACTACCAAAAACTGAAAATTTTCAGATTAAAAATTCTGACATTTTTCACATTTCTGCTCAAAACATAAATTGTGGGTACTCGTTAGAACCGCCTCATCGAGGCGGTTCTAACGAGTACCCACAATCTATGTTTTCGAGCACAAATAAGAAAAATAATGTATACCCCTGTAAACCCCAGTTTTACTGTATAAAATTTGGGTTTAAGGGGGTCAAATTTACATAGGCATGTTTTCGTGATGCAAAAGTTATCTCGTAAAAATGGCGGAAATCGTTCAAGTGTATCCACTCCCCTTAAAAAGAGAATCTTTGAAAGAAGCAATGGAAATAAAATAAAACGGACACCTTCTTCTATTGAAAATGGACCTCTCCAGAAAGTGAGACAGAATGGTCCACAGGGTATTAACTGCCTAGTTTAACCTTTACAACTGGACGAATACAGCAGACGACAACATTTTTTGATGATATTTTATTTATATCTATCAGATAACAGAATTTGACTTTTCATGCAAATTGTCTCCATTGGAGACAATTTGCATGATCTCTCAAATCCTGTTTTCTGGGAAAAATAAAAGAAAATGTTTCAAACTATCGTCTGCTGAAATTTTTTACCCATAGTGCTAAGCGCTAATCCCATTATGCCATCGACCTTTACAAAAGTTATTGTCTACAGAACTGTGCAAACATCCATGTCATTCATATCTGACATATCCCTGAGGAACCTGGCTTTACGAACTATCTAGACTTACCACAGAAAATTTTCCTTCCTGCAAGGATAGAACCAAATAAGTTTCTGATTTGAACGTTAAATATAACATGTAAGTGTACTCGTATCGAGCCGCAATGTCAGAAATCGTACCGCCAGACATGTGCTCACAGCAAAGATTCAGATCAGCCTGCGCATTCGCGCAGTCTGATCAGAATCTTCACTGGGTGTATTTTGAATAGCAAAGCATGCAATGCTTCTTCATGCGAACAACGAAGACTCTGATCAGACTGCGCGAATACGCAGGCTGGTTTGAGTCTTCGTTGAGCGCACATGTCTGTAGGTACTTTTTCGGACATTGCGGACCATATCTTTTTTGAATAAACTAGCTAATCGCTGTATTTCGAAGTGGGTTCAAGTCCAGATCCAATTATTTACTGGACACTGCGGACCATACCTTTTTTTTGAATAAACCTTTCCGTTGTATTACCTTTTTTGAATAAACCTACCCGTTTAGGTCCAAATCAAGTTATTTACTTTATATCTAAATACATTCAAACATCGTTTGCTAGAACATCTTTTGGACCACAGAAATTATTTCGAGACATGGGTAGTTCGAGCTACTGAGGGTTAGCAATAGCAACAGGTCAGGAAGCAAATGAGGATAATTTTGGGAAGTAGTTTTGATCTTCTATACAAAAATGGTATATCGGTGAGGCCATTCTAAATGAGTACACAAAGCATACAATTTCATGATAAAATAAGAAAATTTCGCAAAAAAAGTACCTAAATATTTGTTTTATTGGGACTTAAAACCGAGTTCGAATTAGCCATGGTAAACGAGTAATCTGTGTTCGAGCTATTCAGGTTCAACTGCTTTACATAAACATTCACATAAACATTAATTAAATGAATGGATACGCAGTTACGGGTAGCGACACTTCAATTTGTTTGTTTCTTTTCTGAAAAGGGGTCTGCTCTAAAAGAGAGATTTTCTTCAAGTCTCTTTTGGAGCAAATTCTTTTCTTTTAGGGGCTTGTCTTGCAGTGAAGCCAACAATAAAAGTCTAAAAGTTTGCCTTTGGAATCAAAAAGCACGCAAAACAACGAATATCGATTTTATTAAGTCTCAGAAAATAGAGCAATGTACAGTAGACCCTCGTTATCTCGACTTCGCTTATCTCGAATAACAGCCTATGTCGGTGTGAAAATCTGGTCTCTGTTTTACATGGAAATCTAACAACAGGTGACAAAATAATGTGGAAAATAGGAGAAACTGCTCCTGAGGAGCAAATCCTCCCCCTTTTAAACAATACTTTCAATATGCCTATCTTCAGGAGTTAATTTACATATTCATTTGTGAAATGTGGTTGCTCGGTTTATTTTTTCATATATTTTGCAATCTGATATGTTGAGGTATGGATATCTTGAAGTATTTCATAGCGCCCCTTGTACTTCGAGATAACGAGAGTCGATGTGGTATAAACCTAGCAAAAATACGTTAAAAAGTACAAAGTGGATCCTTTCTTATCCCATTTTAGACTGAATGCACTCTTGACGTTTCAATGGTATTCAACAACATATATATTGGATGAGTCCAATTTTAATTTTAGGTAGGTGAGGCTATGAGATTTAGATACTTCTAAAAAGAAAGGGCTGAAGTATTTGCAAACATTAAAGACCCTGATCAGACGCCGCGTATTGCGTCGTCTGATCTGGGTCTGCACTGTTTGCCAATTACCCTTTTAGGGGTCTCCCGACAACAATGGGTATTTTAATCCATCTCAATAGCATACTTCTTCCTGGTGGCACATCATTTTACGTAAGGAGGTCAAATCACGTGCAACTACACATTGGCGCACGTCAGGAGCAGAGATGAAACAATGGAAATACAAAAAAGTGATTCTTATTCAAAAAGGAACAGCGCGGGCTCCGATCATCTTCTCATCCGCACAGTCCTAGTACAATCTTATTTGTCCGACGATTTATATAATTTATCAATATTTAGTTCCTGGTCTGCCCGTCCAGTGCGTAGGCTGATACTCGCTGCCCGAAAGCATGACATAAAGACCTTTGTTTTGCATTGTGCATCTATTTAAGTTCTCATGGAATGAACCTGATTTTTTTAACTGTCCTCAGTAACTCTTTGTTCACCGCCAGGCGCGACGGACTTGTGATTTCAATAATAGTAGAACATAAAGAGGTAGAGCTATTGCACTTAAAAAGGAAATAAGTCATTTAGAAACTTGAAATTAATTTTCAAGCACACAATCGCAACCTAGCTTGAAATAATAACACCCATTAAAAGCGCTGCATTTTGTAGATCTGAGGTAATATTTAAGAGGCAGAGATAAAAGCACCTGAGCCATAGTCATTACATCAACATTACGAAAACACGCCTATTCAAATATATAGAAAATTAATCCTCCAAAAATTTAAAATTTTCAGATAAAAAAAACTGTGATATTTTTCATATTTCTGCTCAAAACATAGATTGTGGGTACTCGTTAGAACCGCCTCGCCGAGGCGGTTCTTACGAGTACCCACAATGCATGTTTTGAGCAGAAATAAGAAAAATAACTTGTACCCCTGCAAACCCCAGTTTTACTATATAAAAGTGGGGTTTAAGGGGGTCAAAATTATATAGGTATGTTTTCGTGATGACAAATCTACGCAATGAATATTTCTTGTTCTCGCATTATATACAGTCGACTCTCGTTGTCTCGACTACGCTTATCTGAAATAACCGCTTATCCCAAGATGAAAGTCTGGTCTCTTTTTAAACATGAAAACAAGTAATAAAATATTGTGAGAAAGAGGAGAAATTGCTTCTCAGGAGCTTCGGGAGTCAAATTATATATTCAGTTGTGAAATGCGGCTGTTCGATTTATTTTTTCCTCAGTTCTGCAATCTGATATATCGAGGTACCGATATCTCGAAGTATAGTGAAAATAGGGGTATGCAGTGGTATGAATTATGAGGTAAATGTTCCACTAACCATTACGAAAACATGCCTATTCAAATATACTGAAAATTTTACCACCAAAAAATGAAAATTTTCAGACAAAAAATTCTGATATTTTTCATATTTCTGCTCAAAATATAGATTGTGCTGAGGCGGTTCTAACGAGTACCCACAATCTATGTTTTTGAGCAGAAATAAGAAAAACAGTACATACCCCTGTAAACCCCAGTTTTACTATATAAAAGTGGGGTTTAAGGGGGTAAAAATTACATAAGCGTGTTTTCGTGACGAAACCTGTTTTCAATCTGTTGTTGAATACCATTGAAACGTCAAGAGTGAACGTACTAAGTGGACCAGACAACTTGGTGGATATTCCGTCATCTTTTGTGACTTCCTGTTTATCTCCAGAATATCATGCCTCGTACCATGCCTCTCATGCAATAGTCGGTATTCTTTACTATTAAGGAAGCAAGTTCTTTCATTTAGATTAAACCCCTAATCAGTAGAGAGGCAAAACAATTTTATAGGGTTACCTCCCCTGAAGAGTATCTATTTACCTTTAAATATGATAAAAAGTAAACAAGGTTATATATGTTTGTCAAGATATTCTGTCAAAATTATATTTATTTGCTTGATATCATATTCTATTATTTCATTTTGTATTATTTTTGCCACGAATTCATTTAAATGTCTGATCAAGTCATTTTTACTTACTTGACATGTTTGACAATAGGTACCACACAACAATTTATTCATGTCTGGAACACAAGTCTTGATCAGTCTTAGAATGTTGATTATCTTCTGAGTCTCATTTGAATACTTTTCATCGCGTTGAATGAATTGATGCCTGATGCATTGATGTATATAACTAAAACAAGCCGCAGCGGAGCATGCATTATAATCCCGTTTCCGACATTCCCGAGTACTTTTGCCCCGAGGGGAATCAAATCTCTGAAAGCGCTGATGGTGGCGTTGCCTGAAATTCACTAGGCCTCCAGAACAGATTGGGATTCATGCCGAAATTAAGAAAAGGTATATGCCATACAGCTTTTGTTTAACATTTGCGGATTTTGTGTCTTAGTATAAATAACGTTTTAATACAATGAACCAGGACAAGCCAGATAGCCCCATCACGAAAACATACCTATATAATTTTGACACCCTAAACCCCACTTTTATATAGTAAAACTGGGGTTTACAGGGGTAATTATTATTTTTTTCTTATTTCTGCTAAAAAACATGGAGTGTAGGTACTGGTTAGAACCGCCTCGCCGAGGCGGTTCTAACGAGTACACACAATCTATGTTTTGAGTAGAAATTTGAAAAAAAAAATCAGAATTTTTACCTGAAAACTTTCAGTTTTTTGGTGGTGAAATTTTCATTATATTTGAATAGGCATGTTTAAGTAATGCCTTTTCGGTCATGGTCCGTGGAAAAGAGCCTTTTCAGTGCTTAGAAGGACCGCGGCTCGGGTTATACTTTATACCTAAACGCTGTAAAACTGGCGCGGTTCATATTCGTCCGCCGATATTGTACTGTACTTAATATAATCATTTTTTTATTTCTTTAGGCTTTACGACAAACGGGATGACTTTAGGCTTTACGACAAACGGGATGACTTCAATTTTCTCATTGTTAACTTTCCATTCCTGAGCAGTAATTTCACTTCTGCACCAGCATATGGCGTTTACG
This sequence comes from Anodontia alba, assembly GCA_964016985.1. Taxonomy (NCBI): domain Eukaryota; kingdom Metazoa; phylum Mollusca; class Bivalvia; order Lucinida; family Lucinidae; genus Anodontia; species Anodontia alba. Next base: position 34,808,486 of record OZ024837.1, on the reverse strand, counting down.
TATCACAGTTAATCCGTTATGCCAGAGCCTGTTCAAATTATTGGCCGGCGCGCGAATCGCGCCAGTCCCCCAATATAGCTTTGGATTTTTATGTATGGAGGCGTGTTCGATTAGCGCAGAGCGCAGTTAGATAAGTTTGAATATGACCTGCAGTCCATCTTTGGAAAGTTTGACTATGACCTGTGGTCTGGTCTATACTTAAAAAATTCAAACATATTCATATCTGACGCATGCTAAAATAAACTTCTAGATAAGATTTTTTTTTTTTTTTTTTAATAACAATGTACAAACTAAATCTCGTGGAGATCCCAAAATGATTAGCATTCGCATATTGCTTGATCAAGAAAATTTTTAAAGCTTAATAAAAGCATACATTAAAGAATCACATTGTTGTTCTTTTTTACCTATTACATTGAAAATTTATTAAACTTTAGTATACCCTTGTCCCATATTTCTAAGTAAACATGCACGAAATTTGCGCCGGTACTTAGACGTTTACGTCTGAATATTTTGTCTTGTTAAGACTCATGGAGCGTGGAAAAGTGTCCACTACAAAGTTGTTGAGCAAGGAGTATCAAAAAACCAAACTGGTAGCAACACTTAAGAAGTTGTATGGGAGACATCATGATCTGGTCAGTCCCTACAATGTGGCAGTTTCCAGAATTGTGTCTGATGTTTTAGCCAATGACGAGCCATAAGTAGACTTCCGAAATCCTGGACATACGTTTCTACCTACATTTCCTTCGTTCAGGCCTATGGACACGGTGGGCGAAGCTTGCTTACCGAGTAATGCTTACTATCCGCGAACGCATGATTACACCCTTTATTCTGGGGTCCATGTCTGTTGGTCTGAACATTTCACGAAAACATACCTATATAATTTTGACCCCCTTAAACCCCACTTTTGTATAGTAAAACTGGGGTTTACAGGTTATACATTATTTTTCTTATTTCTGCTCAAAACATAGATTGTGGGTTCTCGTTGGAACCGCCTCGGCGAGGCGGTTCCAACGAGTACCCACAATCTATGTTTTGAGCAGAAATAGGAAAAATATCGGAGTTTTTTATCTGAAAATTTTAAATTTTTGGAGTTGAAATTTTCAATATATTTGAATAGGCATGTTTTCATAATGGCTTGGGTACCATGACCACAACTATTTCTTCAAAAGTTTGAAGTTTTCTTTGGTTTTGTTTATTTATTCGCTTTTTCTAAGCATCAAAGTGTATAGAGCTAATATGTTTGAATACAGAGTTAAGCGTTATCAGATTTAAGCAGGAACTATTTCTTAGGTAGTTATTAGGTTGGAAGTAACAGGAAAACGGATTACCTTTTTGTCGAAATGTGGCATGTTAACTCTAGGACGGTTTAGCAACAGTCCAAAAAGACCATACATAATTTCAAATTGTACATGTAACCTGTAGTAGAGTTTTACCATGTCTCATCTCTTTGAGGACATAATTCTTTATTTCTTTGAGTAGATCCTTTCCTTGAATGTTTTCAAGAAAGGTCTTCTCGTACTGAGAAGCAAAGGGAAACCATGACAGTTGGTTTCCTTTTATATATAATAGCAAAACTACTGAGTGTAATCTGTCCTCTTAAGATAGCGCCAGAAAGAGAACTGATATCTCGCATGTGATTCATGCTAATCATGTTAATACCTTATATAAATAAAATTTGTTATGGTTCTTTATTGTCCCCGCATCTGTGGTTGCATATGTGGCGTTCGTTTCTTATCATAGCGAAAACAGGCGTATATAGTTTTGACTCCCTTAAACCCCACTTTTATACAGTAAAACTGGGGTTTACAGATATATACATTGATTTTCTTATTTCTGCTTAAAACATAGTTTGTGGGTACTCGTTAGAATCGCCTTTCGAAGGCGGTTCTAACAAGTACCCATAGTCTATCTTCTGAGAAGAAATTTGAAAAATATCAGAATTTTTCATCTGAAAATTTTCAGTTTTTCGTAGTAAAATTCACAATATATTTGAATAGGCGTGTTTTCGTAATGTTGTGTGTTCCTCATCTCTCCCTTTTCTGTGTTTCGTGATTGTAGCATTTTCTGGGTATCTCCACTTATATTTATGTGTTGTATGTTACCAAGTGCATCATTTATAGAAACTATTTGACTTTACTATAGCTGGTCTTAAGTGTCATATGGCACCCATAAAAAGTCACCCGTACATCATCAGCGAGCTGTTTTTATTGTATTTTCATTGATAGTATCTAGCCCATTCTGATAGCTCGGATAATCGAGTTCCACTAAAGCCGGTACTAGTGGGATGAGGGTGGAAAGTATGCAACCCTGCAAATTACATTGCTATCAATGTGGAGCGCTGTGGTGCAGTGGAAAAGCGTCGGACTCGAGATCGATAGGCACCGGGTTCGATCCCCACTAACAGCAAGTGTTGTTTCCTTGAGCAAGAGACTTTATCCACATTGCTTAGTACTGGTTTCTACCCAGGAAAAAAGAGGGCCACATGGAAGATTAGTACTAGATTACTAAATGTGTTACCCTCTATAAATAAGGTCGATTATTATTATTATTATTATTATTATTATTATTATTATTATTTATTATTATTATTATTATTATTATTATTATTATTATTATTTATTATTATTATTATTATTATTATTATTATTATTATCATATGAATGAAAAGTCTCCGAATTGCCGAGATTTCGACTTATGAGAGGAGGGAATGGGGGTTTCGTGTGTGTTCAGTGTTTCTAAGGGTAACTCATATATATTTTAATTCCTCCTGATATTATGAATATAAGAAACAATTATTTTTTTGTCTTACTGGGTTTAGTTTATTTGACCGGCGCGGGAATCGCGCCAATATAGCTTTGGACTTTTACATATGGGAGCGTGTTCGATTAGCTCACTAAGGACTTTTTATATTTGCCGGGATCGTCGGTTTGTGACTGTCTCATCTGGATCTATGCTGTTTGCAAAAGCCTGTTATTATCGCCTGTGTCTGTGAAAGTTAAAGAATCACATTATTGTTCGATTTTACCTGTTACATTGAAAATTTATTAAACTTTAGTATAACCTTGTCCCATATCTCTATGTAAACGTGAACAAAATTTGCGCCGGTATTTAGACGTTCCCAGCTAACAAAATTACGTTTTTTAAACGTTTTGAAAACGTTACTGGAAACGTACAATAACGTTATTATAGGACGTTTAAATTACGTTAAAATGGCATTTTTTTACGTCATAATAAGGTTTTTTTGGAATGTTATAAAAACGTTCTGATATAGAACTTCATACATTATAATCTGTAACAAATTAGAAAGAAAACAACAAAAAAAACATGAGAACTGATTACAATAGCATGAAGAGAAGCTTGTCATAATATTAATTACCAGCACACGCAGTAAGCTCAAATTACAGAACGTCATAATAACGTTTTTTGGAATGTTATAAAAACGTCCTGTTAACGTTTTGATAACGTTATTTTAAAATTTGAAATTTTAAAGGCTCAAATAATATTCCACAAATTAAGTCCACTTATAAAATGTAGCTGACAATAAATAAATAAATATATAACTTCAATGTAAGACGAGATAGAACTTCATACATTATAATCTGTAACAAATTAGAAAGTTTAGAGAAAGAAAATACACGAAAACTGATTACAATAGCATGAAGAGCAGCTCGTCACAATATTAATTACCAGACATGCAGTAAGCTCAAAATACAGGCTGTATAAGAACGTTACATATATATAATAAAAAAAAGATGGTAATCTATTCATCTACAAAAATAATTGTGTTATTTACCTGATTTGACTGGCGGTCGGCTTGAGAAACAATAATCAGGCACTAAATTATGGGGACAACACTTTATATGTGGAGGTGAAGTTTCGTATTCAAGAACTGTTCTTAGTCGTCGTAGCCGATGCACGAAACAAGCATTGCAAGTTCAAATGTATAAATACAATATTTTTTTATTTAAAGTAGCTATGTCAAGGAAAGTTTACATGTCATTTTGATAACGTGAGTGTGGTTTAAAAACGGCGTGGCTATGAAACGTGCTTATCACGTTGATACTTACATGCCACATGCTCTGGATGCGTTGCGTTAATAGGTAATCAACGTTCATTTTTATTTAAGGCTTGAATTGATTCGTCAAGCTCCAACAAATAATAAAAATATATAAGACTTAACTGGGACATTATTCAAACGTTACACGTTACATGACAACATTTAAAAGAATGTAAGAACGTTTTTAAAACATTTTGTAAACGTTGTGAAAATTTACGTTATTCTGAAACCTTTTCATAACTTCTATTTAAACGATCAACAGAGGTCGGGAATGGACTCAAGTGTTTTGTAGGAAGAAAAGTTTTCTACCTGCACCCACATACATTAAAAGCTGGTCTGTATTTAAAGATAACGTTAGCAAAACGTTCGTAAAATGTTAGGAACCAACGTAACCAATTTAGAACCTTTGGCAAACGTTACAATAACGTTACGTGTTAGCTGGGAATTTTACGTCTAAATATTTTGTCTTTTCTATTATAATATGTTGTACGCTTACGAAAGCCATGGTATTCGTGCCGTCGCGATTCAAATCTCACTTAAGAATGCAATTACGCCCAAACAGGACTAAAGAACTCCCAAGAGGAACAACTCGCACTTCTTCTCATTAATGTGATAAAGGGCTTATTGTGTAGCTCGCAAATTACAATTTTGAGATTATAGGGGATATAATTGGAATGCAGCTGTGTCTTTCTTATTACAGCGGATCGTGAAATATGGCTTGTGATTAATTAGCTGATATCACGGCAAATTAGAAACGCAGTCTCTGTGTATGAGAGTAGTCTCGATCTTTAAGTATACAGTTTTCCTTTGTTTCCGGATAATGAAATTGTTTCAATCAAATATGGATGGTAGTAACAGCAAAGCCATCAAATCTAATGCATAGCTGCAGATATGGCATATTTTGAACCATGAAAAGTATTGATAATTTTCTTGTTTTTCGACGGAGACATGTTCTGGTACTCATTAGAAGCGCCTCATCGAGGCGCTTCTAATGAGTACCCACAACATATGATTTCGTACAGAAATAAGAAAAAAAAAACATTCATATGGATACACTCTTATCTGAAGCCATGTAATGCAATCATACAGAGATGAAAAAGAATGTATTTTTTGTAATTAGTGACTTTATTGACTCTTAGACTAGTGAATAAAGTTTCACTGGCAATTTACTGATGCGTAACATGAAAAGGGGCCCTTAGTCCACATGCGAACATTGAAGGCCCATCTCAATCTGAACAAGTGTGTATTCCGATCAGGGTCTTTCCTGTTTGTCTACAAAGTCTACGGTTTTCAGCCATTCTTCAAGCAGGCAATGAAGGTCATAATGGAATGCGCGGTTTACAGGCTGATTTGGGACTTTGTTTCATGCAATTATTACAAGGACCTTTTCCTTAGGTTGGTAACAACTAGAGATAATGGAGGATGTATCCACGCTGCATATAGCTGCAACTAGCGGCAAAAAGCTTTGATCTTTAATGCCATTTGAGCGGGGGCACAGCATTTCCTACAAGATTGCATAAGCGCCAAGCGAATATTAGGATCAGCCTGTACATCCGCGCAGTCTGATCGGTGTCTTTACAAGGCACTCTGTAGGTGGTCAATGATTCAACGTGTCTTCAGGTGGACAGGGAAGACTCTGATCAGACTGCGCGGATCTGAGTTTTCACTGCGTATACATGCAACATTGTAGGAAATGCTGTGTCTCGGCTCATTTATTCTCTTGCCAGTCATTATAATGCTCTGTCAACAACATCTATCAGATCTCGTTGGTTGATTGAAAGACATCATGTCACTCTAACCTTATTCGGTGCCTTTGGTGGGCTTTGTTCCTTCAGTATGACCTTTCCTGGGTATTCCAATAAAGCGCAACCTATCTACAACAGCAACCTCTGGGAGGGCATAAATTGGCTGTCGTAGAGAGATGGAGAGGTTTAATATATGGGTCATATCAAGCGAAAACGTGCCTTAGAACAGGCGCAAAATGCGCAGATTTAGCTCTTCCTGCGCATGCGCAAAGTATCATCCGCATTTCCATTCTTTGCTTTCCATTCATACATTCTGAAGTATCCGGCTATTCTGTTAGCGAACAGTTAAGGCCCTGATCAGAGTGCTCGGATGCGCAGGCTGCCCTGGGCCTTCGCTGTCCGCATATGCCCGAAGACTCGTTTTCGCAAGGCTTTGTTTGTTTGTGTTGAGATTTTACGGCCCAGTCAACCCAGTGGGGTCATGTCGAGCGCGGTCAGTTTACCTAACCGCGCTTTTACTGGGCAGGCTTAGACCTCTAAGCCGTTTACCAGTTCTTTGCACATTCTTTCGCCAGAAACTGACAACTGCCCTTCTTAAATTAGCGGAAGGGAGAGGATGACCGTAGAAAATATTTCACGATCAATATCCACGAAAGAATGTTGCCGACCTGGCGGGGGTCGAACCCGCAACCTCCTGATCACTAGTAGGACGAACATCCAACCAGCTTATGTAGTGTATGTAAAACAATGCTTTGGGAAATCAGAAAAGTGGATGTTGTAGTGAGATGGTTGTTGTTGGTCATTCATGGAGGATCCACTGTATTTATCATATTTTAGCAAGGACTGTCAAGAGTTGACCTCTTTAATGCGTTCTGCAGCAACTGCATTGCCGCAAAATAAACAATTGTATATTAACAATGTATTAACAACGTAAAGCTCGTTTCATATAATTCTAACTGGGTCGTCTTTAAGTTGAAAACATGAGTAAAATGTAAGTATAACCTGTCGTTTTCAAAATGCTCTTGACCAATAAATGGAGCTAAATCAGCGTAAGCCTGTTGACTTTGAATTATTAATAACTCAATTGTTGAACCAATTATCCAAATCGTCGTACTATCATTTGTAATAGCTGATGAGAAGGAGACGTCATTGAAGGTAAGAATTAAACACATTAAAAATACAAAACGATTTAACTGAGTTTGTATTGAACTGCACTAGTCACGCCTTTCAGTCCAGACTTAGATACATAGAGGATCTTATATGAGTGGTCATTTCATATGAAATTTATGAAACGAGCCTACGGCGAGTTTCATAAATTTCACATGAGATGAATTTCACATGAGATGACCACGAGTGTAATAATCTGTTTATCATATGACTATTTTAAATTGGATTTTATTGCCTTCAGAGTTGACAATTGTTCAACATAAAATGCATGATTGACATGGACGTCGTCATGACGTTACATGTTCCCGCCAAAGTGTTATATAACGTGCGTGTGGTCGTGCGATTTTTATGACATGGCGTTATCCACTGATTAACAGGACGTCATACGACAAATTCTATTTCCAAGTAAAGCAAAGAAAAAAAAAAAAAAAAAAAAAAAAAAACGCCCATTTAATTTTGTCCGAATGAACATGAAATATAAACTATACAAACGTGAAGTACGGTGAGACGTTTTACGGGCGTCGCACACATTTACACCAGCTGTATTCTAGAAAAGTAGAGCCGCAACGTGAGATAACCTATCTTCTGACATTTACGCCCGCCCAACGAAGACTCAGATCAGCAAGCTGCACACCCATGCTTCGTTGTCCATCACGAAAACACGCCTATATAATTTTTACCCCCTTAAACCCTATTTTTTATGTAGTAAAACTGGGGTTTTACAAGGGTATTGCATTATTTGTTATTATTATTATTTCTGCTTAAAAACATAGATTGTGGGTACTCGTTAGAACCGCCTCGTCGAGGCGGTTCTAACGAATATCCACAATCTATGTTTTGAGCAGAAATATGAAAAATATCGGAATTGTTATCTGAAAATTTTCAGTTTTTGGTGGTTAAATTTTCAATATATTTGAATAGACGAATTTGCGTAGTACGCATGACGAAACTCTGCATTCTTGACCATCCAGAATGTCCGAACGTACGTTTTCTGACATTGCGGCTCCATAGATTCTAAAAATAGGGATCCTTTGAAAAATGTATAAAGATTGCCATTGGAAACACCGAATACATAAAAACGAAAATCAGGGTTTCGGTTTTATTGAGACTCTTCAAATAAGCCTATTTTATTTCAGTTTGCACGCAGTCTTTGATGAGGTGGACTGGGAAATGACGCACTTGCCAGTACCTTTCATGAACAAACCAAATCAACCAGGTCTGCTATTTTCGAATGTTTGACCAGGATCTACATTGTTGACATTTAAATATAGTTAATTTGTTTCTCCCTATTAAAAAAAAACTATTTAACTATAGATTGTCCTAAGATTTAAGTGAAGAATTCGCTCTGCATAAAGGGGTCAAATTTCTAAACAGAATCGTAATTGACTCTGAACTCACAGCGAGTTTTGTCAACCTAGCTGTTTCTATAATGCTGTATTTCAGCTATTTTCCTATTGATATGCCAAGTAGTTCGTTAGTTCACGGACAGTATCTTCCTTCGCTATTGTTGCCTCGATGGATGCTCTTTTGTATCTCGTTTCATTGTATCTCCAATTACACAGAGGAAAATGACAAAAGAAAGTAATTCCTGACTGTCCCAGAAATCAACCATACAAAAACCGTTTTTCAAACAGCTTAGGTTAAAACCTTTCTAGAAAACCGTAAATTGATTTACAATTCTTTGTCTTTCCGATAAGATGATTACGCTAACGTTAAAGAATGTTTGCCTAGTAAATTGGATTTCGGTAAGACAGTGTTTGAATTTCATTTGGGATTTTAGATATATTTACTGACACAAGAAAAGCAAATTAGAACGAACAGATTTATTATCTTTTTTTGTGACAATAAATGGGACTTTGCCCCTTAGGTGGCTCTCATACCAACTTTACAAATTAGGCCAAGTGCAATCCAAGCTACTCGACTACATTCGAAACGTAAATGGCGTCTGTACAAACATAGCAGATGATTATTTATTTACCCTAAATATTGAGACATCTTAATTGTTTGCCATACTTGTTCTAAAATTGAATAAGGCCGTTTTACTATGCAGTGTTGTGTCTAAAAGCTGTTAATTTAGTTGCAAACACTGTGGTCACAGATCAGACGAGGCTTAAAGCAGCGTCTGATCTTGCATCACGAAAACATGCCTATATAAGTTTGACCCCCTTAAACCCCACTTTTATATAGTAAAACTGGGGTTTACAGGGGTATACATTATTTTTCTTATTTCTGTTCAAAACATAGATTGTGGGTACTCGTTAGAACCGCCTCGTCGAGGCGGTTCTAACAAATACCCACAATCTATGCTTTGAGCAGAAATATGAAAATATGAGTTTTTTATCTGATATTTTTCAGTTTTCGAGGTGGAATTTTCTATATATTTGAATAGGCGTGTTTTCGTAATGTCTCCCTTCTGAAAATCAATCTACTCTAACGGGAATAAATTTACTCCTAAGGGGAGAAAATTCTTTCCTTTTAGAGTAGACCCCTTTTCAGAGGGGGTTAGTAGTGCTTGAAAGCAAACAGGAAGATACAAAAGTTCTCTTCCTGGTACAAAATAGCGGAAAATCTGCCAAGAGTATCGTCCACTTAAGTGAAAGCCGGATTCATTATTAGTCTATTTATGCCAAATACCATATTCGAACTAATTACCGCACATATCCCTATAAGCGCACAGTCAAGCAATTTCATAGTCTTCAGATCACAGTCATTTTAATTTTGTCCACTTCTTTGCAAAGGCATATGTTGTGGGTACTCATTTGAATTGCATCGACTTGTCGATGCAATTCAAATGAGTACCCACAACATATGCTTTCACTCGTATAAAATCAGAAAAAACAGAAACCCACAATAACGTCCTTTACATCACAAAAACATGCCTATATAATTTTGACACTTTTGAACGCCACTTTTATATAGTAAAACTGGGGTTGACAGAGGTATACATTATTTTTCTTATTTCTGCTTACAAACATAGATTGTTTGTACTCGTTAGAGCCGCCTCGGCGAGGCGGATCTAATAAGTACCATTATCTATGCTTAGAGCAGAAATATGAAAAATATCAGATTTTTTTTGTCTGAAAACTTTCAGTTTTTGGTGGTGAAATTTTCAATATATTTGAATAGGCATGTTTTCGTACATGTAATAATACATCATTAGGTAAGTCTTACGCTGATCTTTATATTAAGTGTACCCTTAGTATTAGACTGGCTCCAGTCGTTTTTGTTTTATATCTATTTCTCACTTTCTCTACATTATTTTTTTATCATGATCCTCTTTAATCCAACTTCAAGTTACCTATGGCTGAACAAAAAAACCCTTTCTTTCTAGCCAAGGGACTGAAGTAAACAAAAATTCTACAAGCTATACAAGTGTTGTATCCCCTCAAAATAAAAGAAGAAAAAGAAAGAAAAGAAAAATAAAGAAAGGGTCTGGGGCCATACTACCTTAGTATAAATGGATACATATTTTACAAGAAGTTTTTCCAGTAATTTGGAAAAACATAAGCGCACGTTGCGATATTGAGGTCGAATACGGTAGGTATTTGTCCCACAGCTGTTTCTGAAAGGTTGTAGAATATATTGCACTAGAATGAAACCCAACTAGGCTGCAAATGATGGGAAAAGGTACGAAAATACAGCCGCTTTGTCTGTGACGTAAATTTTAGTTATATCCGGAACCCGGAAGTACATCATAACTTATAAGTGGTCAGTGTGTTACAGGGCACAGACAACCACGTTGCAGGGCACAGGGAACCAGTTGTGACAAAACTGCTGACTGGTGCAAAAAAGTGTAGGGAAGCCCGAGGTAGTTATTTTATGAAAGGCGATCTGTGATTGGTTAATAATAAAGATGAATTAAAACTCATCATTCTAATTTGAAGGAAAATGTTAGTGTGTAATTTCCTTATTGTTTCAAAGATATAAATGTTTCTGTTTGTGTTTGCTAGAGCCAAAAGAAGAAGTGGTGAAATTGCAAAGTTTCAATTTTTGATACACCCAGCCTCCAAAAAGTCCAAGAAAGTGCTGGTGACAATGATGTTTTTTCTTTATTTATTTTGCTATTCTAAGCCTGGTCTTTGAATTAAAACAAAATTTGGAAGCCCGGCCATACCCTGAACTGAGCCCTTAACCACCAAAAAGGGTGGAATTACTAAGGAGCTCTATGGGAAAATACTTAGTTCACTGTACCCTACACTGTAAGTAACGTATTTACCCTAAGCAATGGGCGATAGCAGAGATAGCTGAGTATGTTCTGTGAACAACTAGGTTCAATCAATTGGATTCCTCTGATATTATTAGCATCTCTATTAAGGATAGCTGCCTTTTCCTTGAGAAAACTGATTCAAATATGATTATATGCAGATAAAGCTACCAAAATATCAAAAAGAAACATTTTCTGTGCAATAAAATACATAATGATAATAAGTCTTTTATATGAAAGCAGAATATTTTAAAGTTATAAATGAGTTAAATTCCACTGAGGATCTATGATAAAAAACAAAGTATTCCAGTTAGAAGGACCCAGTTAGTATTTGGTCTACCTTGCACTTTACCTATCAAGGGAGATAATAGAAAAAATACTGCTATCTCTCATTCGACAGACGGACCTGAGCAAACAGTGAAGTCCGCGATCAGATGCCAAACTAGTTCATCACGTTTTCGGTCTCGTGTATATTTAAAGCTTAGCACTATAAGCTAAATCTTCGAACAAAATATGATCGCTATTTTTTTTTTTTTTTTTTTGTCATGTTTTTTTTTTTTTTTTTTTTTTTTTTTACAAAATCAGGCTTGGCATTTCCCAAGGAGACAATTTGAATGAATGTCAAACCTAATTTTTTGTAGATTTTTTTTTTTATATATATATAGAAAGATCCAGAAGGCCGTCTGGTAGACTAGCCATAGAGCTAAATGTCTTTTACCTTCTTACATCATTGCACAAACAAAATAAAATGAATGAAATAAAAATCGAAATATTTATAGTCAGCAGGGGTAAAGTGTAAACTTTGAACTTCGGATACTCTCTTGTGTGTATTAGATGAGGCTCCGTCCCAATTTAGTCGGGAGAGTTAGATAAAAAGAAGAAAAAAAAAAACAACAAAAAAACCCCCAAAAAACAGATTATTCCGTTTAAAGTATTTCTGAGGTTTAAACCCTAGTTCTGCTTAACCCGGATACACCCTGTCTTTGCAAACAGTGTAGATCCAGATCAGTTGGCTTCTGAAGAAGCCAATCGGTCTGGATCTGCACTGTTTGTCATTCAGTATGTGAATTTGTACATGTATCAACAACCTGGATCTAGTAATCTGACTGGCTGAAAATTGGAAGTGGGCGTGGCATCTTAATTTATTCAGCATGACAAGGGTTAAAGATTGAACAGGAGCTTTCTAGATACAGAAGCTTTACTTTTGCTTCAAACTGATTTTCCCAGACTGTTGTTTTGATCATTATATTGTCCATAAAATTAATTAGAATAAGTGATCTGATATTCTAAGTTTCACGAAAAATAATTTATGCTCTCACTGAGGTTCTAAAGAATCTGCAAACTCACGTGAAAGAAATGCACATGCTTATCATAAAGATACATAAAAATACAAAATATACCAAAAAAAAAACTTTAAAGAAATTAGATTATAATCACTATTTAATTGATAACATTTTTACCTCCCTTTACCTAACTTGGCTACGTAGCCTAGCTAGAAAATTTCGTACTTAGACAATATTATCTCCTATAATACCTTGTTGCACAGTCCTCAGAAGCATTTTATAGCAAAATGGGGGCAGCTAAATTTCATTTGGAATCGGGTATTTTCAGACAACAAAAAGTACGGTTATATCAAAATTAGCTCCGGGATCAACCTTTAAACACAAACATGAGAAGAAATGTTTCTTTTATTCAGATTTGTACCGCTCCCTCTACCAACCCCACCCCAAGTGCATTTTTTGTATAGTAAAACGATGGTATTGGGATGGGTCTAAATCAGGATGGTCACGTGATATTTACCGGCAGGATTTTACAAAGCATGCTCCCCAAACGTACAATCGATCTGTTTTGACTTCAGCTAAATGGTTATTGACTTGTTTGATATCTGTATACTAAACTGATTAGTACATCTGGCTGGCCTAGTTATTTAGAGCAAGCTGATCCAATTAGAAGCTTGTTTCTGTCGAGCGCTAAAATGTTTCACTTATAGTATATGGACATTGACGTTTTAATGTTTGGCAGCTCCATAAACAGTTTAAACCACTGAAGCAAATATCTTGGAATCTGATTTTGATTCATGTGTTCTGTCAGGCGAAATGTCCCTTGTGCCATGTAAGTGCGAAACGCATTGGTTCGTGAAATGTCGAACAAAGATGAGACCGTTCTGGAAATTTCTTGATTTCGGGCATTTCAGATACATCGATCATACTTTTAGTACTTGCGGCCGTAAAAAGTCTCCCCCGTACATCATCATAGTGCAGGTTATTTTTTTTTTATTTTGGGGTCATTGAGCCCATTCTGGTTTTGAAAATCGAATACCGCTTAAGCCGACGCTAGGGGGCGTATGCAGCCTCGCAAACTACAGTGTTGCATATGAAGAGACTCAATCAAACCGAGTCTCCGATTTTCGTGATTTTGTGTGTTCTTTGTTTCCAAAGGCAATCTTTTTTGATGTTATTGAAACTTTGAATTATGGCATCACGGACCCATTCGGAGGAGTTCGCGGGGTGCAGTCGAACCCTCTTTCGACTCAAAATTCATTTCCGTGGGCAAACTTGGATAAATTTGATAAATTTGGGATAGCTTGTTCGCCATAAATATTCACACCCTTACTTATACTTCTCTTCATTCAGTCCATTTTACTACTCGGAATGTGTGTGAAATTGTTGGGTGAGTGGCAAACAGTGTAGACCCTGATCAGACGCTGCATTCTGCTCAGGGCTCTCTGTCCGAATACATGAAGTACGGTAATTGATCAATACGAACTCTCTTAGAAATCATTCTGGATCCGCTTAGGGCATTGCACTGTAAAATAACTGTATATGGAGCAATAAACCAAATGATTATAAACATTTGCATCACAAAAACATGCCTATACAATTTCGGCCCCCTTAAACCCCACTTTTATACAGTAAAACTGGGGTTTACAGGGGTAGAATTTATTTTTTTTATTTCTGCTAAAAAACATAGATTGTGGGTACTCGTTAGAACCGCCTCGGCGAGGCGGTTCTAACGAGTACCCACAATCTATGTTTTTAGCAGATATTTGAAAAATATCACAGGTTTTTATCTAAATGTTTTCTGTTTTTGGAGGTGAAATTTTCTACATACTTGAATAGGCATGTTTTCGTAATGCAAATGAATATACTCCTAGATAAGGCAAGGTTTCAAGTAAATAAAACAATAAGTGCTGATGGGGGCGGTTGCCTTGGGAATTATTCCAAAATTTACAAAAAAGCCAGTCATAAACAGTACAGAAATTAATTTGTAAAATGTAATCTTTGAGCAGAAAGCCAGTGCCCCTGACCTTCTTTTCAACATTATGCACACATGACGACTTGATATAGTCAGTCCTTTTCTGGGTGGAATAGTCCTTTTCTGTATTTAGTAGGACCGCGGCTCGGGTTACACTTTTTACCCAACGCTATTGATTTGGGTATTAACTTCAATCAGCCGATATTGTTCTCAATGTGGTTGAAATATCATTTCTCCAAAAGTTTGAAGTTTTCTTTCATTTGTACATTTATTCGCTATTTATAAGCATCAGAGTGTTTGAATGCCGAGTTTAGAGTTATCAGCGTCAGCAGAGAACTATTTTCTTTATTGCATAGATATAGGGAGTTACTGGGTTGGTAGTACATGTAACAGGAAAAGGGATTGTCGAAATGTGGTGTGTTAAATCTTGTGGCGGTACCGCCACCAAAAATAAACTTAAGTCACTTCCGCAGTCTAGTAATTACGTGGAATTTAGTCGAGGCTTTAAATGAGACACCCCACAGACCCTGATCAACTTGCTCGTGACGCTGTTTGTTTAGACATATTTTTCGGAATATTTAGAACTAAAATAATAGTTTCCGCTGGTGTTTTCTTCTTATATCAAAACATTTAAGAAAATAAGACATTTAATCTATTGATAAACAGTCATCTCAGCATCTTAACCTCTAAAGCGCCAAGCACAACTGCAGCAGACGACACTTTGATTTTTTATTATTATCATTATTCAAAGAAAATAAGTATTGACGTTTCATGAGATTCGTCTGCCAGGCAGACGATTATCAAGAAACGTCAAGGCTTATTTTCTATGAAAAAAAATGAAAGAATTGAATGTCATCTGCTACAATTTTTCTAGGTGCTTTAAGAGTGAACTATTGTTATATACCTATCAATTTTATAACTTTTAAATTAGATTCTGATCCGAAAAGCTGCACCAGTTGACGTTTCGATTTTTACAATAGGAACGAATTTCATTTTTGTGGATTTAAAGCACTGGCAAATCACTCACAAACTGATTAAAGCCCGAAGTTTTCGAGTGATCGACCGGCGTTTAAACATCGATAACATTCATAAAAAAAATCATTTCTTATAATTCGACATATACGTAAAATAGCTCAGTTTAGAAATTTTCGCGGATAAACATAGTTTCTGAATTCCTGCTCATTTGATTTATCGAAGTATAAATCCCGTTTTCGAATTGCTTTAAATTCAGTTTGCGTTAAATAATTGTATGTCTGTTGAATTTGAAATATAGCTGCATATCACACTCCCTCAAAAGTGGCTTGTTAAACTGACGTCATGATGTCGAATTGACATGTTTGTAGCGTTCCCTCGTCTTCTTCTGCTCTACAGCGATATTAACAATTGTAGGAAACATTGTTTATTAACATTTTCTTAGAAAATAAGGCTTGACACTCATGTAAATAGTCTGCACAAAGATATTTTTAAACAAATCGAAAGTACATGTAATCTGTTGCTGTTGTGAGTGGTACTTTAAGGACTTTACTTTACATAGATTGTGGGTACACGTTAGAACCGCCTCGAAGAGGCGGTTCTAACAAGTACCCACAATTATGTTTTTGAGCAGAAATAAGAAAAATAATGTATACCCCTGTAAACCCCAGTTTTACTATATAAAAGTGGGGTTTAAGGAGGTCAAAATTAAATAGGCGTGTATTGCGTGATGAAATCGACCAACAGAGAAGGCCCTGAGGAGACAAAAATGATGCGCAGTCTGATTAGGATTTTCGCTGTTCGCACATACATGTAACCTAAGGGTCCTTTTACTGCGCTGCGCATTATATGAGCCGGGACGTATCTTCTGGTATGCGCGCCCAACGAAGACTCAAATCAGCCTGCGCATCCACGCAGTCTGATCAGAGCCTCCATTGTCCGCAAAAAGAAACTTTGCAATCTTGACTATCCAAAATGCGCTCAGTGAAGATTCTGATCGGACTGTGCGACTGCGCAGGCTAATCTGAATCTTCGCTAGGCGCACATATCCGAAGATGCGTCTTCTGACGTTGCCCATAATATCTTCCTGCAAATTTCCTTAATTTGATTGCATGTATGAATTTCGCTTTAATATCTGGAAACTGAGACACATCAGGGGATCGTAATAAAATAATCTGCAGATATGTATTTAATTCAGGGTTCCAGATAATTCAATATTATAAAGATAATCATATTCTGTTGAAATTTTCAATGGAAAAATTGCCTAACGCGGGAAATAGTCCCTTTTGCCATACGCGAGCTGCTAAAAGACGTTTCTGCGCATTTTTTAGTCTTATCAGAGCCTTTTCTGTGGATATTGTGAGTCTTCAGTATTCGTTAATCTGCAAGCAGGCTTTCCAGAAGCCTAGTTTGAGCTATCGCTGGACGTAAAGCATAGTGGTTTTTGTTACGCTATGCATAAAATGACGTTTTGCAATAATTTTTCAACTCATATATTGGAATCACAACGTAACAAGCGATATCTTACTTTGTGTGGTTTTGGTAGAGTAAACCGCAGTGGTCCATTCCAAAGCGGATATTCTAAAGAGATACAAAATGCTACAAGACAAAATATTTAGACGTAAACATCTAAGTACCGGCGCAAATTTTGTTCATGTTTACATAGAGATATGGGACAAAGGTATACTAAAGTTTAATAAATTTTCAATGTAACAGGTAGAATCGAACAGCAATATGATTCTTTAACTTTCACTGCCACAGGCGATAGTAATAGGCTTTTGCAAACAGCATAGATCCAGATGAGACGGCTCATATGAGCCGTCTCATCTGGATCTACGCTGTTTGATATTCAATCTTTCAACTTTACGTATAAACTTCTTTTCAAGCGATAATTTGTTAAAAAAGAAAAACAGACGACAATGTCGTCTGAAATTTGGCACCAAAAGAGTTAATGTTTGCTTTTATTAAGCTTTTTGAAATTTCTTGATTGAAATGAAAATAAAATAGACATTAATCTGTTTATAACACAGTTTGTAATCAGATTTTTTTATATTTGCCAGGATCGTCACAAACCGACGATCCCGGCAAATATAAAAAGTCCTTAGTGAGCTTATCGAACACGCCCCCATATATGTAAAAATCCAAAGCTATATTAAGAGACCGGCGCGATTCGCGCGCCGGTCAATAATCTAGTATTGTGGCTAGATTATAGCATCTTGTACGGTTGTACATCGGCTGTACGCTGCTCACTTTGTTTGCTGTTTGTTTCTGTGCGATATATACAGTCGAACCTCAATAGCTCGAACACCGATGGCTCGTTTACCATGGCTAATTCGAACTCATTTTTGAGTCCCTACGAAATTGTTCCGATAGCTCAAGAAAACAAATATTTAGCGATTTTTCTTTTTTATAATGAAATTGTATGTTGTGTGTACTCATTAGAATCGCCTCATCGAGGCGATTCTAACGAGTACACTCAACATACAATTTTTGTGAAGGAAATAAATTTAAAAAACCTAAATTGTCACTATTTGCTTTCTGACCGGGCACCATGATTAACCCTCAGTGGCTCGAACTACCCATGTCTCGAACAATTTTCTATGGTCCCAGAGATGTTCGAGCCATTGAAGTTCGACTGTAATCTTGTTGCATGGTCGACTTCTTCAGTGGTTTTCCACTTTGCTTTCTGTTAACTCTCTGTTTAGTGTTCGTATCTGGATTGCTTTTAAGAGACAAATATAAAACTAGTTTAAACTCGCACTCACCGCCATTAGTTGTTGTATCTGACCGTTCCTAGATGGGTTCCTCTTTTGCATTCGCCTTTATTTGTATTGTAAAACCTCGCTGACTCGAACACCGATGGCTCGTTTACCTTGGATGCTTCGAAATATTTTGAGTCCCTCCTGAAATTCATCTGATAGCTCAAGAAAACAAATATTTAGGAAACTTTTCTTATTTTGTCACGAAATTATACATGTATGTTGTGTGTACTCATTAAAATCGCCTCATCGAGGCGATTATAATGAGGACCATCAAAATACCATTATTGTACAGAAGATTAAAATGACTTCCCTAAATTATCTCCATTTTCTTCCTGACCTGGCGGTACATGTATAAGTAACCCTCAGTGGCTCGAACTACGCATCCCCCGAATAAATTTCAATAGTCCTAAAGAAGTTCGAGCTATTGCGGTTTTACTGTATGTCCGTTATTGCAACTGTGCATTTGCATATTTTCATTGTTTTGTTCGTCATATTTTTAGCCGTGGGAAGGCCGTGTTTTGTGACTGTGACCGTGTAACCTCAATGGCTCGAACACAGATGGCTCGTTTACCGTGGATGACTCAGACTAGTTTTTTAGTCCGTAGGACATTTTTCCGATAGCTCAAGAAAATAAATATTTAGATATATTATCTTAATTTATGCTGAAAATGTATATTGTATAAAAGTTGGAAAAGACAATCCGGAATTATCTCCATTTGCCTCCCGCCTGGCGCTATGCCTAACCCTCAGTGGCTCGAACTATCCAAGTCTCGAACAAATTTCCATGGTCCCAAAGATGTTCGAGCCATTGAAGTTCGACTATATATATATTAATATATATATATATATATATATATATATATATATATATATATATATATATATATATATATATATATATATATATATATATATATATATATATATATATATATATATATATATCTTTAAAACAATCTATTTTGACTTAAAAAAAATTCTATATTTATGCTTTTGTATAATGATAAGAATCTAGACTGCGCAATTCGAATATGTTCTCAGGAGTGCGCCTTATCATGTCATTACCCATGGCCATACCGTATACCTTAGTATTGGGACCAATATTGAATTAAAAGTGTAACACCAGATCAGACGTCACGTTCTGCAGTGTCTGATCTGGATCTACACTTTTTGTCACACATTCATCAGTTTATAGACACATTAACATGCAGGTAAAATGAAGAGCCTATTTTAGAACAAGTATGGTACATGTGATGAGTTAAGGATTCTTAGCCTGTAGGATAAATACGGTGTATATTTCAGTATAGTTGATATCATTCCAAGAACCGCTGAAATTGCTCCCGGCAGTCATGCAATATAGTATTATACCCAATTTAAGGGAAAGTGATGCTTTTTTGAAGGAAGCAATTTTGTCAAGACAGCTTTACCTTCCTTCTGAAAAGGTCTACTATAAAAGAAAAGAATTTGCCCCCGTGTGGAGCAAATTCTTTCCTTTTAGAGTACACCCCTTTTTAAGAAGGGAGTTGGTGTGCGAGGAAAGCAAACAGGATGTCACAAAAGTTATCTCCCTCATTAAAAAATGGCGGAAGTTCAACCAAGCCTACCCATTTACCTTAAAGAAAACTAGCTTCATTTCGGAAACGAAATTCATCATGTTACAAAATTAAAATGTTCGATTTCGAATTTCTCTTGGACATTTTGAATTTTAAGAACGCAATTAGTCTGCCTGTCGAAATGAATGATACCATGCTTTAAGTGGGTAGTTGTACGTGAAAAAGGAACTTACGGTGGCCAATCAATGCCATCAATTGTTTGAATACGCTACAAATAACATTTTCTTATGGTGTGGTTCCTGTTTCTTGCCTTAATTAGCTTTTGAATCAATACATTTATATGATGCAGTGCGTATTTCCTTATACGTTGTTTCATGTCGAGTGAACGTTACAAAATGCATTATAAAATTGTACATACCATGGAAAACACTACCTTATACCAAGTCCTATCAAACACAAGCCAAGACGGGCTGGAGCTTATGCAACAGGTGCGCATCCAGTTGGCATTCGCTGCCTTCGCCGTTCGCTTTATGGAGTAACAGCGCAGGATTGCGCCATCTTAACCCTTCTCTTGCTGAGCACGACATGCCCTGTCTTAGCAAACAGTGTAGATCCAGATCAGTTGGCTTCTGAAGAAGCCAACTGATCTGGATCTGCACTGTTTGTCATTAAATATGTGAATTTCTATCAAAAACCCGGATCAAATAATTTGATTGGCTGGAAATTAGAAGTGGGCGTGGCATCTTAATTTAATCAGCAGGACAAGGGTTAATTTTAAGGGAATTGGAAACACATCACGAAACATGCCTATATAATTTTGGCCCCTTAAACCCCACTTTTATATAGTAAATCTAGGGTTTACAGGAGTATACATTATTTTTTTATTATTTCTGCTCAAAAACATAGATTGTGGTACTCATTTGAACCGCCTCGGCGAGGCGGTTCTAACGAGTACCCACATTCTATAGTTTGAGCAGAAATATGAAAACTATCAGAACATTTATCTGAAACCTTTCAGTTTTTGGTGGTGAAATTTTCAATATATTTGAACAGGCGTGTTTTCGTAATGTGGTACATTTACCGCCATTTTTACAAGGGAGTCGACTTTAATTTGTTACTTCCGGTTTATTCCCCGGCACACTAGGCCAATCATGAATAGGATTCTACCCTAAAAAAGAAGAGCTGGTAATTCCATTGACACAGCCTCATATCCAAAAATAGTTTCATCAGTAATCTAATGCAAGACATGCGTGGGCGGCTGCACTTCTCTAACAATCATTTGCTGATCGCAATATCAAAAAACGTATCTTCGGAAATATCTGCCCAGCGAGGATTCAGATCAGCCAGCTCATTCGTGGAGTCTGATCAGAATCTTCACTGGGCGCATTTAGGACAGGCAAGGATGCAAAATTTCTTCATGCGGACAATGAAGACTCTGATCAGACTGCACGGATGCGCAGGCTGATCTGAGTCCTTGTTGGGCGCACATGTCAGAAGGTACGTTTTCTTACGTTATGGTTCATTAGTTTTATTTGTTTTCTGTTCTTTTATTGCAGACAATTTGCTCAGACGAAAGCTGAAAACATAAAGTAACGCTCTTTGATATAAGCGAGGGATCTTTCTTGATTCGTAAAACTCTTTAAAATGCAATTAACCTATTTATTCATTACGTCTTTTAAAAGGGACCTACGTAAACAGTGTAGGCCCTGATCAGACGCCACGGGACGCGGCATCTGATCAGGGTCTACACTATTTGCGTCAAACTAGAGCATTTCTGCGGAAGAACTAATACGAATAAAAATAACCATACACCCCTAAAACTTACAATAGGGCTGTCCAATTGATGAGGGAGAAGAGTCTATAGTACATTAATTGTATTGTGGCCCATGTAATATGAAGTAAACAGCAGCAAACCGTAAGTCTATTACACTACGCCGCAAAAGAAACCCATATCAAGAGCTTATTAGACTTATATGCTATTTGCCCATATGTAGTGCAATTCCGCAAGTTTGATTTGTAACCTATATGTAGTGCCATTTCGAAAGTTTGATTTGTAACCTATATGTAGTGCAGTTCCGCAAGTTTGATCTGTAAACTATATGTAGTGCAATATCGCAAATTTGATCAGTAACCTATTTGTAGTGCAATTTCGCAAGTTTGATTTGTAACCCATATATTGTGTAATTCTGCAAGTTTGATATGTAATCTATATATGTATTGCAATACCGCAGTTTTGATCTGTAACCTATATGTAGTGCAATTCCGCAAGCTTGATTTGTAACCCATATGTAGTGCAATTCCGCAAGTTTGATTTGTAAACTATATATAGTGCCATTTCGCAAGTTTGATTTGTTACCTATATGTAGTGCAGTTCCGCAAGTTTGATCTGTAAACTATATGTAGTGCAATATCGCAAATTTGATCAGTAACCTATATGTAGTGCAATTCCGCAAGTTTGATTTGTAACCAATATGTAGTGTAATTCTGCAAGTTTGATATGTATTCTATATATGTATTGCAATACCGAAGTTTTGATCTGTAACCTATATGTAGTGCAATTCCGCAAGCTTGATTTGTAACCCATATGTAATGCAATTCCGCAAATTGGATTTGTAACCTATTTGTAGTGCAGTTCCGCAAGTTTGATCTGTAAACTATATGTAGTGCAATATCGCAAATTTGATCAGTAACCTACATGTAGTACAATTCCGCAAGTTTGATTTGTAACCCATATATAATGTAATTCTGCAAGTTTGATATGTAATCTATATATGTATTACAATACCGCAGTTTTGATCTGTAACCCATATGTAGTGCCATTTCGCAAGTTTGATTTGTAACCTATATGTAGTGCAATTCCGCAAGTTTGATTTGTAACCCATGTATAGTGCAATTCTGCAAGTTTATCTAATCTATATGTTCTGCAATACCGCAGGTGTGATATGTAACCATATGTAGTGCAATTCCGCAAGACTGATTTGTAACCCATATGTAGTGCAAATCCGCAACTTTGATTTGTAACCATATGTAATGCAATCCAACAAGCTTGATTTGTAACCCATATGTTGTGCAATTCCGCAAGCTTGATTTGTAACCCATATGTGGTGCAAATCCGCAAATTTGACTTGTAACCCCTATGTAGTGCAATTCCGCAAGTTTGATTTGTAATCTGTATGTACATGTAGTGCAGTTCCGCAACTTTGATCTATCAACTATATGTAGTGCAATTTCGCAAGTTTGATCTGTAACCTATATGTAGTGCAACTCCGCAAGTTTGATTTGTACCCATATATAGTGCAATTCCGCAAGTTTGATTTGTTACGTATATGTAGCGCAATTCCGCAAGTTTGATTTGTAACCCATATGTAGTGCAATTCCGCATGTTTGATTTGTAAGCTATATGTCTTCCAATTACGCAATTTTGATTTTTAACCAATGTGTAGTGCAATTTTGCAAGTTTGATTTGTAACCCATATGTAGCGCACTTCCGCAAGTTTGATTTGTAGACCATATGTAATGCAATTACGCAAGCTTGATTTGTAAGCCATATGTAGTGCAGTTCCTAAAGTTTGATCTGTAAACTATATGTAGTGCAATTCCTCAAGTTTGATCTGTAAACTATATGTAGTGCAATCGCACGTTTGATCTGTAACCAATATGTAGTGCAATTCTGCAAGTTTGATTTGTAATCCATATGTAGTGCAATTCCGCAAACTTGATTTGTAACCCCTGTGTAGTGCAATATCTCAAGTTTTATCTGAAACCTATATGTAGTGCAATTCCGAAAATTTGGTTTGTAATCTATATACAGTGCAGTTCCGCAAATTTAATCTGCAGCCCAATAGTTGATCTGCATCCCATATGTAGTGCAATATCGCAAGTTTGATTTGTAACCCATATGTAGTGTAACATCGCAAATTTGATCTGTAATCTATATGTAGTGCAATGCCGCAAATTTGATGTTACCTATTTGCAGTGCAATTTCGCAAATTTGATCTGTTACCCTTTTGTAGTGCAATATCACAAATTTGATCTGTAGCCTATACGTAGTGCAGTATCGCAAGTTTAATCTGTAGCTTAAATGTCGTGCAATTCCGCAAATTTGATATGTAATCTATATTTAGTGCAGTTCCGCAAATTTGATCTGTAAACCCATATGTACTGCAATTCCGAAAATTCGATCTGGGACCCATATTTAGTCTGGAAAAGGTTGAATGAACCAATCTGACCGATTTTCAGTGACAATGTAACTTAACTGCACATAACGTAGTCTTTGTTATTTTTAACCAACTACCTAAATGGAAATAGGAACATGTGAAGCTAATTGTTTTCAAAATAAATCATTGACAAACACCACTTAATGTTATTGATCAGACCCCAGAAAAAGTTATTATTTCTGTATAATTCAACCCGATCTATTATCAGGAATTTATTAGAATTATGCCTTATTGAACATTAAGTGTCTTTCGTAGAATATTACATCGGATGCTGGTTGTGTGTTTTCTGTTTTAAGGGGAATGGATACACTTTCAGGGGAGGCAACTCTGCTAAACTGTGTTTGCCTTTCTTCTGAAAAAGGGTCTACTCTAGAAGGAAAGAAGGCTTTGGGAGCCAATTCTTTCCTTTTAGAGTTGACCCCTATTTTAAAGGGGAATAGTGGGCAGAAAAGCATACAGGAAGTAAATAAAGTTATCTCCCTTTTTTGAAATGACAGAACAAAAAAACAACAACAAAAAAAAAAAACAAGTGTACCTATTTACCTTAACAGAAGTAGGAGGATGAATAGCTCAGTTGCTGTTCTGAAGTCAACAATCATATATTTTAATACGTTTATGTTGCTGCAAAATACAATAATAATATTAAGATGTAAATAGTTTCTTAGGGGATCGGGTAGGTGCTGGTCTACTTAACTCTTTCGGTGCCAAATTTCAGACTATATTTGTCGCCTGCTTTATTTTGTTTTAACACACTATCGATTTGGAAAAAAGTTTATATGTATAGACAAACTGAATGTCAAACTGCCTAGATCCTGATGAGACGGCCGTCTTATCTGAACCTATGCTGTTTGCAAAAGCCTATTAAATTATTGCCTGTGGCAGGTAAAGAGTTAAATATTTGCTGTCCAACCCTGCTAAAAAGCATGACATTTCGAAACTACTGAAAACAATTTACCATCAGAAATACAGATAAGCCGGAACGAGAGAAAACGTACTTTCTGACAGATGCATCCAATAAAGACTCATATTAGCCTGTGCGTCCGAGCAGTTTGATTAGAGTCTTCGTTTTTCGCAGGAAGAAACTATGCATCTTTGGCTGTCTACAGTGCGCCCAGTAAAGATTCTGATCTGACTGCGCCAATCCAATGCGCAGTCTGATCTGAATCTTCGCTGGGCGCACATGTCCGAAGGTACGTTTCTTGACGTTTCGGTTCATATATGTTCCAAGATGAAAAGATCAGGTTCGCGTCGGTTTATTAGCAGAACAAAACAGAACTTTAATATGATTTAAGCCCACACATCTTATCATCATACTCAAAAATGGAAACATTCATAACATTATGAAAACATGCCTATTCAAATATATTGAAAATTTTGCCACCAAAAAACTGAAAATTTTCAGATAAAAAAACTCTGATATTTTTTTTATTTCTACTCAAAACATAGATTGTGGGTAGTCATTAGAACCGCCTCGCCGAGGCGGTTCTAACGAGTACCCACAATCTATGTTTTTGAGCAGAAATAAGAAAAATAATGTTTACCCCTGTCAACCCCAGTTTTACTGTATAAAAGTGGGGTTGAAGGGGGTCAAAATTATATAGGCATGTTTTCGTGATGGCATCGTAGGCATGCATGTTCAATTACAAGACAAACTCAATATATAGTACAGTAAGTAGAAAAGTGTGCAGAGAGTGACCACAGATGTATTCGGTATGATGTCAAAATTGCATCAACGTTTAATTTACGATGTTTTCAGTATCTAATCTTAATTTAAATGACTTTATGGCATAAACAGCAAGGTTCTTGAGTACCTTAACACTGTTTGAATTCAGTAACTCAATGAAT
This sequence comes from Anodontia alba, assembly GCA_964016985.1. Lineage (NCBI taxonomy): Eukaryota > Metazoa > Mollusca > Bivalvia > Lucinida > Lucinidae > Anodontia > Anodontia alba. The sequence goes on along the minus strand of OZ024837.1, from coordinate 34,782,709 downwards.
TTTCACATACTTGGGTTTCTCGTATAGTAAATTGGAATATACTCATTCCGTAATGCTATATATTCAATACATTTAATCACAAAGTAATACTCATCCTCGATGTCATATTAGCAAAGCACAGGAAATGTTATCATTCTGAAAACGGAAACAGCATTATGAAATTAATCAATGGAGAGATAGTACGAATTTCCTGATATTAATAATCAAAAAATATAAATGAAGTTACCCAAAGCCTACAATCAATTCAAAATCAATGATGTTTTTTTGCTTCCACCTTTGATTGAAACATCTCTCGTAAAATCTTGCTACAAAGTACAGTAAGTAATCCTCAGATTTATTTTTCTCTTTCAACACAAAGGAAATGATTATCTTTTTTCTTAATCCAACTGGATTTGTCTTTATTGCGCAATAAATGTGCCGCAAAGAGCGTAACTGTTCCTTGGCGTAAATTCGAAAAACCGCAGACTGTATATATGAAAATCACAGCACACATGCATATGCATATAGGTGAAAAAAGAAAATCAAACCTTCTGGTGTTTGTGTGATTGGGTGAGAGTGGCGAAAGTGTTGTTTTAATTATTTATTGCCCCTTTTAAGCGGATTCGATGGGTCGAAGTCTGATTATAATACTATTATTATTATTATTATTATTATTATTATTATTATTATTATTATTATTATTTCTGTATTTCAAGGAATTGACTGATTTGAACATTTTGACCAGTCCTATTCGTATCGAACCAACTCGGTGTTTCGTAAATTTTAGCAGCCCATGCATTTTTAAGCAATTATGGCAGAATTTGTAATTTTTCAAATATACTGAAAATTTTACCACCAGAAAAATGAAAATTTTCAGATGAAAAAAAAATCTGATATTTTTCATATTTCTGCTCAAAACATAGATTGTGGTACTCGTTAGAACCGCCCCGCCTAACGAGTACCCACCATGTTTTGAGCAGAAATAAGAAAAAAAAACAATGTATACCCCTGTAAACCCCAGTTTTTCTATGTAAAAGGCGGGTTTAAGGGAGTCAAAATTATATAGGCATGTTTTCGTGATGGATGTGATAGAACATACAATACCTCTCTACCACAAGCTTGTTAAGACACAAAATGTGCTGTTGTAGAGAGGCAGCTGTAGTGGAAAGGTGAGCTATCATAAAACAGCACTTATCAGAAAAGTGACTGTTTTAGGGAAATTGCTGTTTCTGAGAGGTGACCGTCCGTGAAGGTGACACTGTATAGTCAGTATGTATTAAAAAGATTATTGCATCAAGCCTTTAGAGAGTACACTTTCAAGGGAAGTAACTCTGTAAAATTGTTTTGCCTTCCTTCTGAAAAGGGGTCTACTCAAAACAGGAAAGAATTTGTTCCTTTTAGGAGCAAATTCTTTCCTTTAACAGTAGACCCCTTATAAGCTGTGGACTGGTGTGCAGAACAGTTAAACAGGAAGTCACAAAAGGTTTTGGCGAAAATGACGTAACATCTACACTGTGTATCGGGTCCCCTTAAGCAAAAAAGTCATTTACAATGTTTCGTGCAATCTAAATTAAAATTCAGCTCAGCTTTTTCAATCAAAGTTGTCTTATTGTATGGATTAGGTTAGATTTCTAGGGGCAAAAAGGTGCATGTAACTTTCAATTATTGTGATATGCGCAAACGAGGCCATTCCTGGCAACTAACAGCCTTAACGTACATGCATGAGCCGCAACGTCAGAAATGTACCTTCGGACATGTGCGCCCAGGGAAGATTCAGATCAGCCTGTGCATTCGCGCAGTCCGATCAGAATCTTCACTGAGCGCAATCTGAATAGCCAAGGATGCAAAGTTTCCTCATGTTGACAGCGAAGACTCTAATCAGATTGTGCGAATGCCCAGGCTGATTTGAGTCTTCGTTTGGAGTACATGTCAGTAAGTACGTTGGGGTTAATACGTATTACATGTATCTCGGACATCTGAACGGCTGAAGCTAGAATCAGTTTGCGTGTTTGCCAATTCTAAGTCTGGGAGTACATATTGTACATGTACATGCAGTAAGTTGATTTTACGCTTGGCGCGACGGTTCTGAAATAACAAGAAAAAAAAAAGAATCATCATGAACACTTCAGCGGTGCAAATACATGTACATGTACACTGCAAGCAAACCTTTCTGAAGATATTGTTGCCGAGTGGAATATTCTACCCAAATCTATGGAAATGGCCGTCACCACTTAAAATAAGAATAATGTACATGTACTCTATTTATATGTAAGTATTGATGATTTAGTTGCAATGATTGTTTAAGAGGAAAACATAAAATGAAAAATAGAAAACCAAAAAACAATATCCTCAACAGACGAAAAATGATCCTTATCACATGCTCATTAGGTGCCAAATTTCAGACGACATTTGTTGTTTGCTTCTTTTGTTTTCAACAAAATATCGCTTGGAAAGAAGTTTATATGTGAAGTTGAAAGACTGAATGCCAAACAACGTAGATCCAGATGAGACGGCTTATTGAGCCGTCTCATCTGGATCTATGCTGTTTGCAAAAGCCTATTATTATCGCTATCGCCTGTGGCAGTGAAAAGAAGTCTATATACTGTCCTTTCGACATCATTTGGAAAGACGTTTTTCGCTTGGCGTTTTATTCTCAGGAACAATTTGTTTCTTCTGTTCCTCATTTGTACAATACAAATGGTTGCTAGAAGAAAAAACACATATTGTAAAATTAGTTTTAAAACGGCTTTACAATTTATGTTTTACTTCTAGCAACCATTTGTATTGTACAGATCTGTCTTAATTTGCTTACTTGCAAACAAAGTCTCATTCGCCATATTATATTGTAAAAATACCATGACTAATAAAGATAAAGATAGAAGGTGTATCAACATAAATGAATTTTCTGATTTCTCCAGACAAGCATAAGTTGTGGGGACGCCTGAGATGCGCCTCTTGGAGGCACTTCTCAGGATAACCCACAACTTACGCATTTTGGAGAAATCAGAAAAATATCAATAGATTTAAGTGTATATTTTACGTAAACGTGTTAAAAGAATGTAACGAAGAATTAGATCGGGATCACCCTGTGCATTCGCAAAATCTGGTACTAAGTCATTAGACATTGCAGAACACATTGATTAAACTGCGCGGACTGTGTAGACTGGGCTGAGTCTTTAGCTTGATGCACCTGTTGCAATGTCCATTTTCTCAAGCTGAAACGTAATCAACAATTAGTGGAAGCCTAACCAACAGCTGAACCACGACGTCAGGAAACGTACCCTTGGACATGCGCGCCCAGTGAAGATTCAGATCAGACTGCGCATTCGCGCAGTCTGATCAGAATCTTCACTGGGCGCATTTTTGGATAGCCAAGGATGCAAAGTTTCTTCAGGAGGACAGCGAAGACCTTGGTCATACTGCGCGCATGCGTAGGCCCATTTAAGTGTTCTTTCAGCGCACTTGTAAGAAGGTACTTTTCCTCATGTCGCTGATCATTAGTGGCTTTAAACTGAAACATGACGGGACGTGAATGGTATACACTGATATACATAGATTACTTCGGTTTAGTTGAAATTCAAGGAACAATGCTAATCACGAGATATCTATAGAAAGTTCCCAGACTAATGGTATATTTGCTAAAGGAAGAAGGATGATAAACATCGGATGTAAGGAAATAATTTGATTGCGAGTGAAGACGTCATTAGAGAGACGTTTAATCAAATTTGTTTTACCACTGGTGTCGTGTATAACGCTTTGCATTAACAATAAAGTCGCGACGACAAATGAGCATCATTTTCAGCCGCTTCGAACACAGATGCGTCAAGCAAAAAACAGCCTTCGAGCATGCATGAAATTTGCGGGTTAACATGATTCTGCGCATGCGCAAAGTATCATCCGGACATTTGCTCTCCAGTCATACATTCTTTATATCCAATGATTCTGTTACCGGACAGTAAAGACCCTGATCAGACTGTGCGGATGCGCAGGCTGATCTGGGCCTTTGCTGTCTGCATATTCCAGATGATACGTTTTCACATGGCGATGCCCAAAGGAGGATCATTCTTAACCATGCCGCAAACAAAGGTGGCTACACAGAACGACAAACGGACAGTATTCTGATCCGTGTCACGAATAGTGGCGACTTCGTAACGATGAGCCAGTATCACGCCGATCAATGACATACAGAGTGACGCTTCCGGGATGACAAAGGAATTATTCCAAGCCATGCAGCACGCACAATGATTCCGCGACGACAAACAATCATCAAAGCCGCGTTGCACACTGTACTAATACACCTCCGCGATAACCTCACGCATCGTTCTGTTCCGCGTTGCACACTAAGGCACCTCCCGGACGACCTACACGCATCACTCTGTCTCGCGCTCCATAGAAAGCCGCCTCGACTACGACATCATCCCATCCGCGACAACAAAAGGGCCGCCCCACTATGACAACGAGCATTATTTTGTGTTGCGTTGAACATAAAGATGCATCCACTACGACAATCGAGCATTATTTTGTGCTGCGTTGAACACAAAGACGCATCCGCTACGACAACCGAGCATTATTTTGTTTTGTGTTGCACATAAGTCGCCCCACTACGACAACCGAGCATTATTTTGTGCGGCGTTGAACATAAAGATGCATCCACGACGATAACCGAGCATTATTTTGTGTTGCGTTGAACACAAAAACGCATCCGCTACGACAACCGAGCATTATTTTGTGTTGTGTTGCACATAAGCCGCCCCACTACGACAACCGAGCATTATTTTGTGCGGCGTTGAACATAAAGACGGATCTACTACGACAACCGAGCATTATTTTGTGTTGTGTTGCACATAAGCCGCCCCATTACGACAACCGAGCATTATTTCGTGTTGCGTTTCACACAAAGGCCGCCCCAATTATTTTGTGTTGTGTTACATACAAAGATGCATCCGCTACGACAAACGAGCATCATTCTGTGTTGCGTTGTCAACTACGGTGCGCCCGCGATGACAAACCATTATCATTCTGCCCGCGTTGGACAAATAACCGTCTCAAAGAAATAAAAAAAGCGCCGATCGGTGCCGCATTGCACATTAAGGCATCTCCGGGACGACAAAGGGCTCATCGGTATGTACCGCGTTGCACAGGAAGAAGCCTTTACTACGACAAACGAGCATAATTTTGTGTTGTGTTGCATACAAAGATGCATCCGCTACGACAAACGAGCATCATTCTGTGTTGCGTTGTCAACTAAGGTGCGCCCGCGATGACAAACCATTATCATTCTGCCCGTATTGGACAAATAGCCGTCTCAAATAAATCAAAAAAAGCGCCGATCGGTGCCGCATTGCACATTAAGGAACCTCCGGGACGACAATGGGCTCATCGGTATGTACCGCGTTGCACAGGAAGAAGCCTTTACTACGATAAACGAGCATCATTCTATGCCGCATTGCACACTAAGATGCCTCCGCGACGTCATACACACATCAGTTTGTGCATTATTTAAAACGTCTTCCTGTACTTCACAATAGTGCGGATTGTATTTTTGTTTCTTCAAGAATACTGTGCTCATTCTGATTCCTTTAAAAATCGATTTCCAGTAAGCATTTTTTATAAATCTATAGCGGGCCGTCAAGGTAGCTGACGGGCCGCTAACGGCCCGCTATAGATTTATGTAGAATGCTTACTGGTAGGTTTTAAGGCATCTAAATAGTTGTATAATGTACAATTTATACTGTTCAAAAGTTCGACATGAATTGCACGTAGTTCCTAGCAGAAGCGGAACTTCTAACAGCAAATTTGTAAATGACGTATCCACGGCAATGCTAGCAGGGGGGGGGGGGGGGGGGGGGGTTATCGACAAATACTCCTAATGGTATTTCTTGTGTAAAAGTCTGAACATGTAATTGAGGATAATAAGCTAAATTATAGTTTCGATGTATGCGTTAAGGAGCTTAATGCTCATTTAAAAACTACTACTTCAGTGCATCTTACGTAGATAATAACACAACTTTACTGTCTATCTCGATGTCTTAATGAAAGCCTGGAAGGACGAGAGAAGGTCGGCTTTGTAGATTGGCTCCTGATAACCCATTTACGTCGAATGGACTTTTCTATCACAACTCTAAGGACCGGTCTATTTCCAATACCCTGGTGTCTGGTTAGTTCTTTTATTACTATGTTTCATAGAAATTCCTGTACTCATTGAAAACAGAGTAGATCCTGATCAGACGCCACGTTCTGATCTGAGTCTGCACTGTATGTCAATTACATTTTGAGGGTTTTCAGACTAAAATGGATCAACCCACTTAATACTGAATAAACTCCCTAAATTATATATTGAAAGAATCTAATTACAGTTTTAGGTGTGTAAGGCTATGCGAGAAAATTGCCAAAAGTATTTGCAAACAGTGGAGATCCTGGTCAGATGCCGACGCCCGCATTCTGCGGTGTCTCAGTTATCTGGGTGTGCACTGTTTACCAATTACGTTTTTTGGGGTCTCCAGACTAAACTTACCGACCGTTTCAAGGCGGTGGTTCTGTCGTGGTTTATTTCTGTCATTGTATGTCTTTGCATGTATGTCCCGGTGAAAATTTCATTTTGGACAGCTGTTTGGCCATTTTGGTGGGGGGGGGGGGGGGGGTGGGGGGTGGGGGGGGGCGGGGGGGGGGAAGAAACTATCTTTTTGGCTTTCTGCTTGTAGCGTTTTTACTTTGGTGCCGTTGCTTTAAGTGCGTCCTTCTTTCCCTTTGGTGTCTTGGACGGAAGATGTTAGGTAATTGTATTGATTCCTGATCATTACTTTCTTTTTTTATTTATATTATTGCGAACTACCAAATCTAACTGGACTGGGTTGGTTCTACGAATAGTTCCTAATGAATAGTACTAAGGCATTTTATCACTTGGGACGTTTTGTTTTCGAGTTTTTTGACCTAAAAGATTTCGTCTTTGAAAATCAAGACTAGAAAATGTTCAAAACAGCCAGTCGTGACAAAATGTGTCCATTGAGCAGAGAAACGCTTCTTATATGAACTATTAAATATTTCTGGATGCTGATTTGTCCGAAGAAGTATATATCCGAAATACTAAGATTCGCTTATTCCGTCAACTTATTTATTTTGCTAGTGCATTTACTTTAACAGTTGCAATAATTAAAAAAATGGTAAAACATCAATTTTGAACCCCTTAAACCCCACTTTTATGTACTTGTACATTGTATATAGTAAATCTGGGGTTTACAGGGGTATACATTATTTTTCTTATTTTGCTAAACCCCATAGATTGTGGGTACTCGTTAGAACCGCCTCGCCGAGGCGGTTCTAACGGGTATCCACAATCTATGTTTTGAGAAGAAATCTGAAAAAATATCAGATTTTGTTTTATGAAAAATTTAATTTTTTGGTGGTAAAATTTTCAGTATATTTGAGTAGGCATGTTTTCGTAATGGAAAGTGTCGCATTCACAGAACATAGCCTACCAATGACATTAAGAGGAAGGGTAAACAAGCCATGATGGACAGTACACGCGTAGCAAAACGACGAAAAGAAAGAAAACAGCTTTCTCTCCCTCAACGCGATAATCACACTGTCAGACAAGACTCACAATTAGACATTAAACAGGACAAAACAAGGAATGATTAACTCATTTACGCCGAGTAGATTCTTCTACCTAAAGTATTTGGACAGGTCTATTTCCTATGTAAGGGGTGTCTGGTTAGTTTTATTACATTGTGTTACCATGTTTTATGGAAATTCCGGTATTTAATGCAAGCAGTGTAGACCTTGACCAGACGCCGCATTCTGCGGTGTTTGATCTAGGTCTACACTGTTTGCTAATGTCCCATTTATGGGACGCTAGGCATAAATGGGTTAAGCGTACTAATCCTGACAAACCTTTAACAGATGAAATACTTAAGCAGGGCTTGCGTTATCATAAACTCCGTGAAACATGTTCAAAGTCTTATCGTCGATATTCGGAATACATTAAAAAAAAAAAGAAAAGAAAAGATGAACTTTTAAAACATTTTTGCCCAACATAATCTATAGGAGTCTGACTTTTACTGTAACTTAGTTAATATAAATACGCTCGTAGAATATAATAATATTATAGGTGGAACTGAATTTACGGAACAATTTGATAACATCATAAACAAAAAGTAATTTGGGAGAAAACCTTTACAGCTAGTTTAGAAAGAGAAGTACGTCGGTATAGCTACTCGTATCTTAGAAAGATTCCTCGACATTTATTATTTAGTGAATTTATAATACCTTTTAACATGTGCGCCCAACGAATACTCAAATCAGACTGCTCGAACCTGAGTCTTCGTTGTCAGCATGAAGAAGCTTTGCACCTTAGGCTAGTCAATGCGCCCGGTGGAGATTCCGATCAGACTGCGCGAATGTCCGCAGGTACACTGTATGTTTTCTCACATAGCTGCTTAGTTGTTTGCATTGTATCCTTAACCTATTTATGCCTGGTGGATTCTTCTACCTGAACTCTTTGCACCGGTCCATTTCCAATAGAACGGGTGTTTGGGTAGATTTTATCATTACAATGTACCATGTTTTATAGGATTTCCTGCATTTAATGCAAACAATTTAGACCCTGATCAGACGCCGCGTTCTGCGGCGTCTGATCTTGGTCAACACTGTGTGCCAATGTCCCTTTTATGGGACACTAGTCAAAAATGGGTTTGATACGTCTTATCTTGCAGATTCGTTATTTCCTATGGTAATGTTTTTTTTTTTTTGTTTTGTTTTTTTTTTTTTTTTCTTTTTTTTTTCTGCAATAAGAGGGTTTGTAAGAAAATAGTCGGAAAAGCCACAATGCCTGGCAACAATAACTTGCAGTTCATATAATCTACAATAATGAAGGAATTTGTGATTTTGATAGCAACAAGTCTTTAATGTGGTCTAAGCCACACAGTGGTATATACTGCTGTCCGTTTCAAGGTGGACATTCTGATGCTGACAATTTTTGCTGTAATGCCAGCATTATGACCACCGTCTATACGGCTGCATACTTTGCATTCTGTTTTCGTGTTGTAATGTTAGCATGGTGGTTGCAGTTCTTTGTTGATGCGTCTGTGGCTTTATACAGTCAAACTCCAAAGGCTCGAACATCATTTGGACCATGAAAATTTGTTCGAGAGATGGGTAGTTCGAGGCACTGAGGGTTAATCATGGCGCCAGATCAGGAAGCAAATGCGATAATTTAGGGAAATATTTTCGATCTTCTACATAATAATAGTATGTTGAGTGTACTCATTAGAATCGCCTCGATGAGGCGATTCTGATGAGTACACACAACATACAAGTTCATCATAAGATAAGATTTTTTTTCCTTCAATATTTCTTTTCCTCAGTTATCGGAAGAATTTGGTAGGGACTCGAAAACGAGTCGGAATTAGGCATTGTAATCAAGCCATCGCTGTTCGACTGTATGTAGCATTTGTTTTTTATGATTATTTGTTCTTCATCTCTCATTCTTTTAGTGCATCGGGAAGGCTGTGCTTCGTGATTGTGACAATACCTAGGTTTCTCCACTAATATTTTTGTAAAAAAAAAAAAAAAACTACTGAGAAGTGCCGCTATACCTGGCATTTTTAAATTGCACGGCACATAATTTCAATACGCAAATCAAGGATTGAGATGTTGACTGCAATAAATCTGAGGACTTGTGTTCATGGGAAGAAGATCAAGGTTTTTGTCAATTTTAATGCAAGTGTTCATCAATAAATGACACAAGTCCTGAACTGATAACCGACTTTTGTCTTAATTTTCAGTTAAGAGACTGTCGTACATTTCAATAAATAGTTGTCGGAATACAAGTTTCCTGTAAACATTTGAAGTGCTAATGCCACTAAAATCAATGCTTTATCTTTAGAATTGACACCCAAAAATTAAAACATTCTAATTACGTACTACTGTGTGTATTGACACATGCTGGTCATGTGACGTAAACGAGTTCAAGGACAGGTATTTCTGTATCGGCTTATTGTATTCTGAAAATCTGAAAAGCACGGACAGTCCTGCTTTCGTGAAAGTTACCTAATGCATTTAATTCTTCTCCCTTGAGTTTTACAGTGGACTGTTCTTTCTTTGAATTTTGACACGTCCACTATTGCAAAATATGGATGCACAAATATGGATGGCAACCAAAGAAAACTAAAGATAAATAAAAATGGCAAACATGGGTAGATCCTAATGAGACGACTCTTTACGAATCATCTTATTAGGATCTGCATTGTTTGCATAGGTATCTGTTTTCTGGGGATTTCTGCGCCATGGCTTTCTTCTCGCGTTTGGTGTCGTGGTTATCTGTGTTTTGTTTGCTTTTTTTTTTTTTTTTTTTTTTTTTTTTTTTGTTGTTGTTGTTGTTTTTTTTTTTTTTTTATAAATACAGCAGATTTGTTTTTCTAGAACCGGAGCCTGTATGTCAGTTCCATGTGGGCAAGCGTTGGCATTTTAGAGCTTAATTTTCTTTTAGGGCTAGTTTTAATATGGTTTATATTCTTCTGAATGATGGGATCACTTCAAAAAATGTCAATGTTAGGGTTCAATGTTGATGTTGCTTGATAATTAATCTGTTGTATTGTAAAAAAGGTAAGAGAAAAGTCCAGGGAGTGCCACAATCACAAACCGCAGCCCTTCCTAGACTCCAAGAGGAAGAGGAAACCGACACATCTAAACAAGCATAAACCGAACAAACGTACAAAAAGCACTAAGATTAGCTCTCTCTTCCCCAATCGAGGTAATCGCAATACTAAAAGGACTGAAAAACACAAGAACAAAATGACACACGGAAAGACATACAACAAATCGCCTCGTAGAATAAACCACAAAGCAACAAAGAGTAAGACTAACACCGGGACCAACGCCTTAGAACGGTCGGTAGAGCAAACCACCGGGGGGTTTAAAGCACTTTTACAGCTAGCTAACTTCACCCTGGGTCCTTTCAACCTTTCAGCTCTGTATCAAAGATATACGTATTGCCATTGTTTTCAGTCTGTGACCTGTTAATTTCACCTGAATTTCTTATAGATTTCACTTTTCAACTGGACTTGCGGTGTTAAGATGCGTTTTGGTTTAATAAAACTGATTGTCAGAACTTATGTCTTGCTGAATAAAGATGCCACGCCCACTTCTGATTTCCAGCCAATCAGATTACTTGATCCGGGGTTTTGATAGAAATTCACATATTTAATGACAAACAGTGCAGATCCAGATCAGTTGGCTTCTTCAGAAGCCAACTGATCTGGATCTCCACTGTTTGCTAAGACAGGGCATGTCGTGTTCAGCAAGAGAAGGGTTTATATAGTTAGATATTTAAATAAAGCACCCCACTGCCGTACAACCAGTAATATCGGGTTGTAACATTGTGCTGTTGTGGTCGCCTCTTTGTGAAAGAGAGAGTTGGTTACTTTGCTTTTCGTTGTCTTGTTACGTTTGTACTATAGGGATCAAACATGGCTTTTCATGCATTAGTATTCGCCAGGTCCCGAGGGAGGTGTTGAAAACTGAGGCCGGAGGCCGCGGTTTTCAACACCTCCCTAGGGACCTAGCGAATGTTAATGCATTGAAAAATTATGTTCGATCGCTATTATTGCATAAAAAGTGAAAACATTTGCTACATTTCGCCTTATTTCTTGCACTATTTTGTTTCGCCTTTTCACAGATGTTTCGCGTACGCCATTTCCTCGGACTATGCTCGTTCTAGGGCCGGGCACTACACATCTCGTGACGGCAGCATCTCTGTGGCCCGGTACAGGCATATTGAAAGTTGCGTAGCCGTGCATTAACAGCGCGTGAATTGCCTTGTCGCCGGTTAATGTACAGTTGTTAATAACGTGCGGCACTGCTTTTTATGCAATAATATCCGCTGACGTTTGTTCATTCATCCTCTCAGTTAGCTACATTATGTTTTGTGACTGTGGCACTTCCTGGACGCCATCTTTACTACAGTCGAACCGCGATAACTCGAGTACTGATGACTCGTTTACCATGGCTAATTCGAACACGTTTTTGAGTCTCTACGAAATTCTTTCGACAGCTCATAATCACAAATGTAAAGAGAACTTGTCTTAATTTATCAAGAAATTGTATGTTGTGTGTACTCATTAGAATCGCCTCATCGAGGCGATTCTAATGAGTACACTTAACATACAATTATTGTGTAGAAACTCGGAAAGATGTCCCTAAATTATGGCTATTTGCTTCCTGACCTGGAGCCATAATTCATCCTCGGTGGCTCAAACTACCCATATCTTGAATAAATTTCCATGGGTCCAAAGATGTTCGAGCCATTGAGGTTCGACTATATTTTGGCTTGCAGGTCTAAAGATATTAATTCCTAAAATTTCCCTAAATATTTTTTTCTTGAGCTATAGGAAGAATTTCCTAGGGACTCATAAACGAGTTCGGCCAGTGTAAACGAGTCATCGGTGTTCGAGTCATTGAAGTTTTATTGTATAAAGAATTTTCTTCATATACAGTATGGGGACTCTACGTGACCATGTGTGCACAGAGTGTGTTACTATTTTTAGCTCCGCATCAGGTAGGGTTTTTTTTTTTATAATATCTCGATTTATATCTGGTGGAATTTGTTCAAATAAAGCGCGGAGTACGCGGACGATCAAGCTCTTTCTGGTGGTGTAAGCGCTATTTTGCAATCTACTGATTCTCGAGAACATTCGGAGAATATTTTTCGTCAAAGTTCTTGTACATTGTCCCGGTAGCCCAGTTTGACAGCAAAAACATTTTTCGAATGTTCTTGAGTTTTAGACCAGATCGCAGAACTTACACCACCAGAAAGCGCTTGATTTCCCGCGTACTCTGCGCTTTATTTAAACAAATTCCATTTGGTATGAATAGAGATATTCTAAAAAAAAATCCTACCTTATGCGGAGCTAAAAAATAGAACAAACTCCGTCATTTGGTCACGTGGATTCCCCACACTGATATAGTCGGCTAGTGGTCAATTCATTTGGTAAGTTGATATCATGTGCTATGCTACATTCTAAATCCTCCAGGATCCTAAATCGCTATTTCTACTGAAAGGAAATACATAACCGACATTCTCCTAACAGATGGTCTGCATTCTTTTAGTGGAAGAAAGAATTCAGCAAAATATTATTTCTACAATAACATTATTCCTTGATTCTTGTCAAAATAAGACCTAGATTACTTAGCTGCGAGATGTAAAAAGATGTCTTCAGTCAATATACGAACATTAACCTTTACTTCACTCTATGCAAATTCAGCAGACGACAAATTGATTGATAGTGTTCTAGTTTTCCTCCGAAGGAGACAATATGCATAAAATTTCAAAGCATATTTCCTTGGAAAAATGTTTTAAAATGTCTACTGAAATTTTACCAAACATGCTAAGCGATAAAGATCCTGATCAGCCAGCAAAAGCACACAGTCTGATAAAAATATTCGCTGTCATATATCAGCTCTATTTAATGATTCTATGAGCTCTGATGAGATTGCTCATATAATCAGACTTATCTGTGTCTTTGCTCTCCGACAATGGTCTGAATTGTAATTACACGAACAGTATGTCAATAGTCGCACATGAAGCATGCGCATTATTGCCTCTTTCATACGGTTCTGATCACTAGTATTTGCATGCATTTTAACAACATATTACCCTAAAACTTCATACGGTTTTCTTTTTATAGAACTATTCTGAAAAGATCTACGTTGTGCCTATTATTCTGTCTGAACTACAAACATTGAAAAGTCTGGCTTAACGGGCTGGAACCATTACGAAATCTCGCCTATTCAAATATACTGAAAATTTTACAACCAAAAAAAAAACACTTTCCGATAAAAAATTCTGATATTTTCATATTCCTGCTAAAAACATAGATTGTGGGTACTCGTTAGAACCGCCTCGGCGGGGCGGTTCTAATAAGTACCACAATCTATGTTTTATGCAAAATAAGAAACAAAATGTATCCCCCTGTAAACCTCAGTTTTACTATATAAATGTGAGGTTTAAGGGGTCAAAATTATATAGGCGTGTTCTCGTGATGTAGTATGCCGTAGGCAAACACTTTTTTGCGTAAAAATTTATTCTGAACATTTAGGGTAGATAGAAAAAATATAAGTGAAGATACCCAGGAAATGCGACACTTACGAACCACATCCCTCTCCAGGCACCAAAGGAATGAGAGATGAGGAACATTTAAGGACACCACAAACGCCAGCTATGAAATCACAGGCGCACAAACAAAGAAGAACTGCCACAGAGGAACCCATCACATAAACATGCCTATATAATTTTTACCGCCTTTAACCCTACTTTTATATAGTAAAACTGGGGTTTACAGGGGTATACATTATTTTTCTTATATATGCTCAAAAACATATATTGTGGGTACTCGTTAAAACCGCCTCGTCGAGGCGGTTCTAACGAATACCGACAATCTATGTTTGAGCAGAAATATGAAAAATATAAGAATTTTTTATCTGAAAATTTTCATTTTTGGTGGTAAAATTTTCATTATATTTGAATAGGCATGTTTTCGTTATGCGCCTTGAAACGGTCAGTAGGAAAACTAGGAGGTGTGGTGGGGGGGAGGGGGCTTCGACTTGTTTAAATCGCGCGAAACATCGTCCTTAATTCTTATTCAATTCCAAATTACAAATATATGTTCGGTCCGCATAGGATTCTCTACCTCAGACATCTGTCCCAGCTAACATTCTAAATAAATCTATAGCGTGCCGTTATCGGCCCGTCAGCTACCCTGACGGGCCGATAACGTCCCGCTATAGATCTATTTAGAATGCTTACTGGGGGGGAGGGGGCTTCGACTTGTTTAAATCGCGCGAAACCTCGTCCTTAATTCTTATTCAATTCCAATTACAAATATATGTTCGGTCCGCATAGGATTCTCTACCTCAGACATCTGTCCCAGCTAACATTCTAAATAAATCTATAGCGCGCCGTTATCGGCCCGTCAGCTACCCTGACGGGCCGATAACGGCCCGCTATAGATTTATTTAGAATACTTACTGGGGTAAAAATTCACAGTGAAACTCATATAATCAAAGTCAGTGTGATGAAACAAAGCAAAAGGCTCAAAGGCGATCTGAAGTTAGAACACAACAAAATTACAAACAGGATCACGTGGAACCCGACCATCTCTTTCCTGTTGGAGGAAACTCGATTTTTCCTGTTGGATCTAAGACTATATCAATGGTTGCATATTGAATATGTTTTGGTTCATTATAAGATTTGTTTAGGCGATTAAGTCCACAGAGTGCTTAGGATTTTTTTTTTTTTTTTTTTTTTGTCTTTTTTTATGCCAGATCTTCAGACGTCAGTTACATTTCCCAGCAGAGCATTTGTTATTGAATTAACGACACAGAATCAGCAAATATTACACAACTGATGCTGACGTTCATTGAGTAAGAGAGAGTATTGTGTTGTGACTGTCACATTTTCTGTCTTGTACATTTCAAGCTTTTGCACTCTGCAGGCTAAACATTCGGATAAAAAAAAATACTGATTTTTGATCTTATTTTTGAACTGAAATAAAAGTCAAAAAGGATTGCCTTTGGAAACAAAGATCACAAAAAATCACGAAAATCGGAGACTCGGTTTGATTGAGTCTCTTCATATGCAACAATGTAGTTTGCGAGGCTACATACGCCCTCTAGCGCCGGTTTAAGTGGTATTCGATTTTCAAAATAACCAGGATGGGCTCCATTATCCCAAAGGAAATATAACCTGCACTATGATGATTAGACTGGCTCCAGTCGTTTTCGTTTTATATTTATTTCTCTCTTTCTCTATATTATTTTCTTATCATGATCTTCAACTTCAAGTTACCTATGGCTGAACAAAAACCTTTCTTTCTAGCTAAGGGACTGAAGTAAACAAAAATTCTACAAGCTATACAAGTGTTGTGTCCCCTCAAAAAAAAAAAAAAAAAAAAAAAAAAAAAAAAGAAGAAAAAAAAGTAAGAAAAGAAAAATAAAGAAAGGGTCTGGGGCCAGACTATATGATGATGTACGGGAAGACTTTTTACGGCCGCCGCACGGCACAACACCAGCCACATTTGAGTAAAAAACTACTGTGCTTTCGATATCTTTCAGAAAGTCTTCTATTGCTTGGTTACAAAGAAGATGTAAATTTGCAAACTTTTGTCATGATTTAGTGCAAAACCATTTGTCGTAACTGCCTATGTACAAAAAGTTTTATTCTAGTTATTGGTTTAAAAAAAATCAAATATCTTTACATTTCCCATGTGAAAAAAATGAATACAAAATGTGCAGAAATATTTAGGGTAGGTAACTTGGAGGCAGATTTTCATCAAGTTCTGCTTGATCATCTTTTTTGAAATTTTCATAGTATTGTTGTGAAACACCAACAATATAGAATTCAGCAAAGCTATAGTTTTAGACAAAATTCCAAAAAATCACTTTATTATAGAAATTGCATAGGCCAGATCCATTTCTGGTCGTAAATTTAATTTTAGGGTAAATATTTGAGAACTAAACACAGAAACAGAAAACACAAATGGTTTCAGATAAGTTATGGTCAATCAGAACAAAATATTCTTATTTAAAATAAAACATCAAGCTAAGAAAACGGTTCCCGAGCTATTTTTAAAATTGCAAACACAGTCATTAGAAGTAATACCTCATGGATTCATCTCTGCGGAGTCTTATCAGAGTCCACGCTGTTTGCTCAGCCCCGACTATCTCAAAACTTATGGTAAATTTGGCATATTTTATTGGCAAGACTTTGCAGACTCGCAGTTTAGTGACCCAACGAATTACTTAAGTTATGTCCAGTAAGCATTCTTTATAAATCTATAGCGGGCCGTTATCGGTCCGTCAGTGTAGCTGACGGGCCGATAACGGCCCACTATAGATTTGTAAAGAATGCTATCTTGGTGTATGTCAGAAAAAAGCAAGGGTCATTAATACAAAAGGAAAAACAAAAAAATACCAGTCGGAAAATTCTCTCCTAATGACCGTTTTCGATTAGACACACCAGTAAGGCTGGCGTTTCGTTTATGGTAGGTATCTAAGGAAACACACAGAACTAAAGTTTAGATCATCCAGCGCAAAGTCTGTTCAGACCGTATGAGGTTGCCTAATAACTGGACACTGAAACTCTACCTGGAGTAGTTTATTGATCCTGATCAGACAATGATTTTACAGTGGCTGGTCTGGTACTATCTAGGTTGCTAATGTCTTTAGGTACCCGTTACTGAATCCCGATCTATGAAAATAAGTACTGCATTTTTTTTTCTTAAAGCGCTAATCACAACTGCAGCAGACATATTGATTTGTTTTGTACTTTAACAGAGAAGATAAGGTTTGACATTTTTATATGTGCCGTCTGCTACAAGTTTGCATAGTGCATTAAGGGTAAACATAATGTTTACATAATTTGCAAATCACTCTTTCCATACACGTGCCCGTTTGTAAAACAATACATCACATTACGAAAACACGCCTGTTCAAATATATTGAGAATTTACCACTAAAAATGAAAACTTTCAGATGAAAAATTCTGGTAGTTTTCACACTTCTGCTCAAACTATAGATTGTGGGTACTTGTTAGAACCGCCTCGCTTCTAACGAGTACCCACAATCTATGTTTTTGAGCAGAAATAAGAAAGTTAATGTATACCCCTGTAAACCCAAGTTTTACTGTATAAAAGTGGGGTTCGAGGGGGTCAAAACTATATAGGCATGCTTTCGTAATGAATATGCGGTAATTAGTATTAATATTCGGATTCCTTCTGACGACTCCTAGGTGACGGGCTGTGCCTAGGACCGTCATGCAAGGACAAATGTGTGATGTTTCATAGATGTGGTAGAGGTCCCCTTTGCTGACCTGACTTCTGCTTGTCTTTTGGAGCTGCATCAGAATTAAGGGTGAAATTTCGCGCGAGTAAAACCGCATTTAAGTCTACCCATCCATTCAAAGTTGTCCGTCATTACGCCTATTCAAATATATCGAAAACTTCACCTACCAAAAAACTGAAAGTTTTCAGATAAAATATCTGATATTTTTCACACTTCTGCTCAAAACATAGATTTTTGGTACCCATTAGAACCGCTTCGTCGAGGCGGTTCTAACGAGTACCCACAATCTATGTTATGAGCAGAAATATGAAAAATAATGTATACCCCTGTAAACCCCAGTTTTACTATATAAAAGTGGGGTTTAAGGGGGTCAAAATTATATAGGTATGTTTTCGTGATGCTTTTTGTGTTGAGGTTTTACGGCCCAGTCAACCCAATAGGGACATGTCGAATGCGGTCAGTTTACCTTTCCACACTTTTACTGGGCAGGCTTAGTCCTTTAAGCGGTTAACCAGTGTTGTGCTCATTCTTTCGCCAGAAACTGACAACTACCCTTCTTGAATTAGCGGAAGGGAGAGAATGACCGTAGAAAATATTACATGGTCAGTTTCCACGAAACAATGTTGCCGATCCGGTGGGGGTCGAATCCGCAATCTCCTAGGCCCAGTTGTTCAAAGCGTCGTTAGCTTAACGAGCTCGATAGTGGTCAAAATGTTAACTTTTCTAGTAAGATAATATCTAATTCACAGTTATTTTTGTGAAAAAATGTGAGTAGCTTTTGCAAATGCAAAAGCTACTCTCATTTTTTCAGCAAAAATATTTGCTTATATGCCATATTTAACAATCAAAGTTTTAACGATACGTTAACTAACGACATCGTTAGTTATGGACAATTGGGCCCTGATCACCGGCCAGACGTACATCCATCAGAGCCACCATCATCAAAAGTTATCCTACTGGACTAAATATTTAGTTAACTCTTCCATTGCCACAGGCAATAAGAAAAGGCTTTTGCAAACAGCATAGATCCAGATGAGAATGAGCCGTCTCATCTGGATCTACGCTGTTTGATATTCAGTCTTTCAACTTTACGTATATACTTCTTTCCAATTGACAGTTTGTTTAAAAAATAAAAAAACTGCAGACACCAAATGTCGTCTGAAATATGGCACCGAAAGAATTAAAGGCGGTTCCTCTGTTGCAGTTCTTCTTTGTTTTTGCGTTGGTGGCTTCTAATGTCTGTTTAGTCATTATTTATTCCTTCTTATCGCTCCTTCTTTGGTGCCTCTGTAGAACTAGCCTTCGTGATTGTGGCATTCCCTATGTATTTTCACATTCTGCGAAACAGACAGCAAACAAAAAAGACAGCTACCATTAATTTGCCGTCTGCTGAAAGATTGGACTGAACACGTGATGTAAGGACTATTGCCAAATATATTTAATTTTTACGGCTGTATAGACAACTTCGGCAGACGACAAATTGACGTCATTTGTCTTATTTTTCCAAGAAAGTTAATTTTTTTTTACATTTCATGCAAATTGCCCTGAGGAGACAATTTGCATGAACTGTCAAAGCCCATTTTCTGAAAAATATAATATACATATTTCTAAATGTCGTCTGCTGAATTTTTTTTACCCAGCGTGCCAAGCGTTATCACAGACAACACGTGATGCCAAGACATAATGCCAAGTGTGTCAGTGCACAAGAGGACAGACTAATCATTTTCGTCTTCTCTTACGTAATACTTGGAGATCGCAAGACGGGGAAATAAAGACACTGATAATTCGCGCCACGTCACGTGAAATGGTGTTTTCGGGCTTTGTGCGGGCAGCGAGTACCCAGATCAGTCTGATCATGATGACCTTTGCTCTCCACTGCTCTCCACTAACCGACGCGTATGATACAGCCGAGAATACCAATAGACAGCCAAACTCTGCAAGAAACTGCGCAGATGTACAAGCTTTACACGTTCATTGTTCGTATATGCTCAAACAACATGGTGTGGCTCATTAATTGGCCACGCCATGCGGAAACGTGTCTTCGGGCATATGCGGACAGCAAAGGCCCAGATCAGACTGCGCATCCGCTTACAGAATAATTGGATACCGTAGAACATATTGGTGTTTCACAAAGGTCCTTGTCAGGGTGTGCATCATCGCTGGCTGATCTGAATCTTAACTGTTTCCATATGCTCCGAAGACACATTTTTCTTGGCGCTGCCAATTTAGACAATAATTGCAGCTTTGAATTAATTAACGCCATCTCTAACAAAAGTCCTCGGCTACTGAATACTCGGTGTCTCGTGTTGAGACGTGGTGAAATTGTCAGTTTTATTAGGCTAAGTAGACTTTAGGAAGAGACGAGAGAAAAACGTCCCTTCAACGTGTCAGTGTGTAGCGCTCCTTTTTGCGAAAAGGAATTGCTGTAGGCACGAATTTCAATTTTCTGGATTTTATCAATGCGTAAACGCCGGCAAGTCGCTCACAAACAAAATAAAGCCTGCATGGCTTTATGTTAAGTTTATGATTGATCTTCACCGGCATTTACACATCGACAAAATCCACAAAATATGAAATTAGTTCTTACAATTTCAATAGGTCACATTTATGCTGGAATTATGGATAAAATAGCGAAAAATAATCGTTGCCGAGATTCCTGCTCAGTGGATTTATCGATGTATAAATACCGCTTTTCAATTGCTCTCGGCCAGTCAAATTGTGCTAAATAAGTGCAAGCCTCTTGATTTGGAACTGTAACGAGTTTTAGGTGCCAATTATATTTAATGAATTTAATGAATCGATACATTTTCACAGTAGCAACTCTGTCAAATTTGTTTTTCATTCTTTCTATAAAGGGGTCTACTCTATAAGGAAAGAATTTGCTCCCGATGGGAGCAAGTTCTTTCCTTTTAGGGTATACCACTTTTAAGAAGGACCTTTCTGAAGATAGTTTTATTCTGAAGAAGAAGAAATAAAACTCACGGAATCCGCTCACTAAGGGAGTAAATTATTTTCTTTTAGAGTAGAACCCTTTTTCCGAAAGGAAGCAAAACAATTTTGACAGAATCGCCGCTCCTGGAAGGGCATCCATTCCCTTCAAAGTAAATAATTACAATAGTTTGCGATAACACTCCGTATAAACTCTAGTCCTGTTCGAAACAATGTGTCTTTAAGTATGTGAATTTGTATCAACAAATCTGGCTCAAGTAATCTTATTGGTTGAAAACTAGAAATGAGCATGACAATTTTTTCATCATGACAAGGGATAAAGTATATCATTCATAATTTTTAATTTTGTCTATGTTATTTCTTGTATTAAAACTTGTGTGCGCAATAATAAACTTAGCCGTATGGGCATAGTTAAAATGAGACCAAAAGTGGTACCACTCGTGTTTTTATTGCCCCTACCTAGTCGCTATGCAAGAGACATCAAAGGCGTGTCTTAAAAGGGTGATTTTCAGATCCCAGCAGGAGGTAGTAAAGAGAACTTTTTAGGGGTAATAAATACTTTGGAAAGGGTATTACCTATGGATTAAATAAATAAGCCAGTATTTAATTTCCATATTGGACCTCTATCTATCCATCATTTACTGGCAGTATACTTGGTTTTATTGCGCCCAGTCTCTTATCAGTAATAAGTCTAATGACCAAGACCCATCTTATTTTATGTCTTTAAATGATTATGATTGCCGTTTTATGATTGCGGAAAACAAAAGTTTCAACACGTATTTCCTTCATGCGCAGGCTAATCCGACTCTCCTCTGGATGCACATGGGAAATGCTTTACTGTGCTGTGTTCCGGCTCAAATGTTTCTTTTGTCCATTACGTCCATCACTATACAATACAGTAAAACCTCGATGACAAGAATACCCAATACAAAAACATGCTTATTCAAATATATTGAAAATTTTACCACCAAAAATCGAAATGTTCAGATAAAAAATTCTGATATTTTTCATATTTCTGCTCAAAACATAGATTGTGGGTTTCCATTAGAACCGCATCTATGTTTTTTGAGCAGAAATAAGAAATATAATGTATACCCCTGTCAACCCCAGTTTTACTATATAAAAGTGGGGTTTAAGGGAGTCAAAATTATATAGGCGTGTTTTTGTGATGGATGGCTCGTTTACCTTGGATGATTCGGATTCGTTTTTGAGTCCCTACGAAATTCTACCGATAGCTCAAGAAAACAAATATTTAGGGAATTCTTCTTAGTTTATCATGAAAGTGTATGTTGTGTGTACTCATTAGAATTGCCTCATCCAGGCGATTCTTATGGGTACACTCAACATACCATTATTGTACAGAAGGTAAAAATGATCCCTAAATTATCACCACTTGCATCCTGGCCTGGCGCCATTATTACGACCCCGTGACCCGTACTACCCATATATAGAACTAATCCCCTTGGTCCCAAAGATGTTCGAGCCATTTAGGGTTTGCTGTAGTTAGTGCATACGTCCCTAACTTCCCTGCAGATCTTTCTAAGGCAATGTAGTCACCACTCAGAGAACACACATTTTTATTGCTGTTGAGTCATATTATTTACGACTGTTTAATGGCGTCCTTGAAATACGACAAGCGAAATTGTACCGTTCGTTGCTGTTACGTAAAGAACAGACAATCTGATCTGTGCAAAAATCCATACACTATCTTAGATTTCGCACTTAGGATTACTAGAGGCCGACTTATTAAATAAGCGATGTCTGAAGTTCTTGACACTCTGCGTCGATGCGCAGTCTTGACCGTTTCAGTGCTATCAGTGTATATAACATCACAAAGTGCCTTTTCAGATGTCTTGTCGTACCATTTGCATCGGGTTTCGAGACTGCGTCAATTTTCTGCTATTATTCTGTGGATTTATACTTAATTTATAAATTATGATACCATTTGTCTTGCACTAAAGTTTTAATGAGCGTTGTCATGTTAAAAGAAACCGTTTATACTAGTAAAATACGAAAGCACATCTGTCCGAGGGAACGGGGAGCAGGATAGGCTCTCTCTCTCTCTCTCTCTGTGTGTCTCAAGCTATTACTATATTGAATCTATGTCGGACCGTTATCGACTCGTCGGTCCGATAAGGATCCGATATATATATATATTTTAGTAGAATGCCAGCTCTCTGTGTGTGTGTGTGTGTGTGTGTGTGTGTGTGTGTGTGTGTGTGTGTGTGTGTGTTTGTGTGTGTGTGTGTGTGTGTGTGTGTGTGTGTGTGTGTGTGTGTGTGTGTGTGTGTGTGCAATTCGATCCAGTAACTTCATTTCTGCTCTTTCATTTTTTAAATCCAATTTACCTGCCTTCGTTTCTTATGGTCCACCTGTGATTGTTTTGACCCCGTATGTTCGTGTTTTAATCCCTGGGTAACTTTTAATAACATATTCAGTCGACTTCAAAGGCTCGAACATCTTTTGGACAATAAAAATTCGTTCCAGAAATTAGTTGGAGCCCCTGAGGGGTAATCGTTAGCGCCATTTAAGGATATCTTTTCGATCTTCTATTCACAACCTACATTTTCACGATGAAATGAGAAAATTTCCCTAAAATATCCCTAAACATTTATTTTCTTGAGCTATCGGAAAATTTGCTTGGGACACAAAAATGAGTTCGAATTAGCCACGGTAAACGAGTCGTCGGTATTTGAGTCAATGGAGTTTTACTGTACCATTACGAAAACATGTCTATTCAAATATATTGAAAATTGTACAACCAAAAAAAGGAAATTTTTCAGATAAAACAATCTGATATTTTTCTTATTCCTGCTCAAAACTTTAGATTGTGGGTACTCGTTAGAACCGCCTCGGTGAGGCGGTTCTAACAAGTACCACAATCCATGTTTTTTTAACAAAATGAGAAAAATAATATATACCCCTGTAAATCCCAATTTTACTGTATAAAAGTGAGGCTTAGGGGGTCAAAAGTATGTAGGCGTGTTTTCATGATGAATATAGCTGTACTGTCAACAGCAGACGTTGTAAATTACATGAAATGTTTAGCCGGTTCTAACGAGTACCCACAATCCATGTTTTTTTAGCAAAATGAGAAACAATAATATATACCCCTGTAAACCCCAGTTATACTGTATCAAAGTGGGGTTTAAGTGGGTCAAAATTATAAAGGCATGTTTTCGTGATGAATGTAGCTGTACTATCAACAGCAGACATTGTATATTACATGAAATGTTTAGCCTACTGGTCTTATGAGAGGCTCATGTTTCACTTCCCTGTCACTTGAGAGTTGTTCAGAAGTGCTGAAACAAGTGCTAGCACTGACTTGACCTATGCAATCTACACATATACTGACAAACGCAGATACAACGACAGCGTTTGTTTCCAAAGACATTTTCATTAAAACGAATTTGCTGTTGTACAGAATACTTACTGAGCAGACAGATATATAATAAAGGCCTTGTTTTGTTCTTTTTTTTCCTTACAGAACATATATTTTGGGTAATCGTTAGAACTGACTCATTGAAGCGATTCTAACAAATATCCAGTACATGTGTTTCTTTTAAGTACTAATACAATATTCTTGCATAATTTACTACTAATTACATGTATTACCTCTTAAGCGAATGTTTCGTTACAGTCAAATTGTCATTATAACGATCTTTGTCGAAGTATCGAGTGTCGGTGAAAAGACCCTTTTCTTCTTTAAATTGATGACACTCATGTATGGTAATACTGTATTGATCCAAAGTATTCGAACAGACAGGCCTGTGCTTACGAAACGATTCTAATTAGTACATTTAGCATACCATTATTTTAACGAAGATCGAAAAAACATCCCTAAATTATTCCTATTTTCCTCCTGACCAGGCCCTTTGATTAACCCTCAGTGGCTCGAACTACCTATGTCTAGAACAAATATGCATGGCCCCAAGGATGTTCGAGCCATTGAAGTTCGACTGTGGTTTGTACTGACATATCATTAAGCCTTGTCATGCTGAATAAATTAAGAAGCCACGCCCCCTTCTAATTTCCAGCCAATCAGATTATTTGATCCGGAAATTCACATATTTAATGACAAACAGTGCAGATCCAGATCAGTTGGCTTCTTCAGAAGCCAACTGATCTGGATCTACACTGTTTGCTAAGACAGGGCATGTCGTGTTTAGCAAGAGAAGGGTTACGCCCTCATCTGACAATGTGTATGCAAAAGCTGATGTGACCTATATTGGTCACAAAGGATGTAAAGTACATGTACTTGCTGATGACTACTTGTCTCATTATGTAATAGCTATTTATTGAAAATGAAGACAAATCGGAAGAAAAATAGCTGCTTAATTGAAGTTTCCTGGAATTTATGGTGTTATTTGGTAATCTGAGCATATCAAGTGGAGACTCTTCGCATCTTGTTTCTGTTGTAGCACATGGCTTTGTCTGGGGCATAATGCGTTCAATATTAGACACTGACATAATTAAGCCAGCGGGGACAAAAAACAAACATCAAAATAGTACATGCATAACAAAATGTCAGAATGGGGCCTGAAGAGATTTTTGGATATATATATGGATACATGTCGAGACACTGTAAAAACAAATGAAGATGCCTTCAAAAAGGTTTCAGACTACCATTGATTTTCTGCAGCCCTAGTGTTTTTCTTCAAATGGTCAATACATGCCCAGTAAGCATTCTTTATAAATCTATAGCGGGCCGTTATCGCCCGTCAGCTACCCTGACGGGCCGATAACGGCCCGTTATAGATTTATAAAGAATGCTACATCACGAAAACATGCCTATATAATTTTGACCCCCTTAAACCCCACTTTTATCTAGTAAAACTGGGATTTACAGGGATATACATTATTTTTCTTATTTCTGCTCAAAATATAGATTGTGGGTACTCGTCAGAACCGCCTCGGCGAGGCGGTTCTAACGAATACCCACAATCTATGTTTTGAGCAGAAATATGAAAAATATTAGGATTTTTTAACTGAAAATTTTCATTTTTTGGTGGCAAAATTTTCAGTATATTTGTATAGGCATGTTTTCGTAATGGGCTGGATGTTTCTTGTCCTTGAATCGTAAAAATGAACAACAGAATGGTAGGTTGTATGTCACATGTAATTAACTTACGTCTCTTCGAAGACACTGACACAGATCATGTAAGAGGTCACGACAGGCGTAAAGGTAAACTACACACTCGAAAATTTCCTACTTTCATGTACAAAACAACCACCAAAAATATACATTTTTTTCTAATATCTACTGCAGAACAACTTAATATACATTTTGACATTTTGACCAATCTTTGCATCAAATCCATTACTAACACATGCCTATTCAAATATATTGAAAATTTCATCACAAAAAAAACTGAAAGTTTTCAGATAAAAATTCTGATATTTTTTTATATATATTTCTGCTTAAAAAAGATTGTTTAAGGAGGTCAAAATTATATAGGTATGTTTTTTTTTATGCCAGGCAAAACAAAACAAAACAAAACAAAAAAAAAAAAAAAAAAAAAACATTTTAGAAACAGACAAAAACTTTGGAACTATTAATATGGAAGCATATTCGTATAGAACCAAATCAACACGCCTATATAATTTTGACCCCCTTAAACCCCACTTTTATATAGTAAAACTGGGGTTTACAGTGGTATACACCATTTTTGTTATTTTTGCTCAAAGCATAGATTGTGGGTACTCGTTGGAACCGCCGAGGCGGTTCTAACGAGTACCCACAATCGAAGTTTTGAACAGAAATAAGAAAAATATCAGATTTTTTTATCTGAAAATTTTCATTTTTTTGGAGGTGAAATTGACGAGGCGGTTCTAACGAGTACACACAATCTATGTTTCTGAGCAGGAATAAAAAAAATAATGTATACCCCTGTAAACCCCAGTTTTACTTTATAAAAGTGGGGTTTAAGGGGGTCAAAATTACTATATAGGCATGTTTTCGTGATGTAAAAGGTTGTGGTTCGTGATTTTGGTTTATCTCATATATGCCGCACCATGCGAAAACGTGTTTCAGGCCTATGCGGACAGCGAAGGCCCGGATCGGCCTGAGCATACATGCCCTCTCATCAGGGCCTTCCCTGACTGCAAACAGATGCTATAACACGTTTCAATGAAGAGCAAACAAATGTCCTGATGAGACGTTGCACATGTGCAGGATGACGTGAATCCGCATATTTTGCGCATGCTCGAAGTCACTTTTTCGCTTGACACGGTACATTTATGAATTAACATTTAATTTATATGAAACACGAACTGTATCAAGCCCCCTCGATATTATCAGCAATACGTTACATGAGCGACACTCCATAGCTCATGCAATATTAAAAGTTTTAATATAGACGTATGTAATTTTCAACATGGAAATGTCATCTGCGCGAAAAAGTCAAGCGAAAAAGTACCTTCGCGCATGCGCAAATTCAGAACATTCTGCGCACGTGCAAAGTATCATCCGGGCCTTTGCACTCTATATATACATTCTATTGTATCCAATGATTCTGTTAGCGGATAGTGATGGCCCTGATCAGACTGCGCGGATGCGCAGGCTGATCTGGGCCTTCGCTGTACGCATATGCCCAAGGACACAGTTTCGCAAGCCTCGGTCCAATTCTTATCAAGTTACTGTTATTGAATTTGCTGTACTTAAGGTATCTTATATAGGATAAATAATTTCATTTAGATTAAGATTTACCATCCTACAGTTCAGTTCGTCTTGATTATGTCAGTGTAATCTACATTTTATTTTAATTTTATTGCGATTCCTCTGTACATCGAAAGACAAGTTAATTAGTTCATTGAACATGTTGTTTAAAATGGTACCATAAAAATAATTTGAAATTCTACATCCTTTTCACCGATTCCTCAGTGCATTTGACCTTTTAAACTTCAATCTGGCCACGCGTGCAAAACCGAATTCTGCCGATTGGCTTTACAGAATCCTTTATTTGAGGTTTTCACTATTTCCGGTTCCGCTGCATACACCGGTGTAAAACATATACAAATAAATGAGCTTATCTGATCCCTTCTTTTATCTTGCTCACTGAAATTCCGAAAAACCCTTTCTCTTGATAGCTTGGGCATATCCTGATGTTCAGTTATGAAATACTGCCGGGTATGTCTTAAGCAACACTGACGAGACTTATAGTTTGCCGAAACGCGAGTGCCTTATGTAGGAAGTATATATTTATTAACCTACACCTACCATTTATCCTAAAAGTTAAACTTTTGTTGAGATCCTAACTTTATACTATATCACAGCTTGCATTCTACTTAAATCTATGTCGGATCATTATCGGTAACTGTCCAATATACAGTCGAATTCAATGGCTCGATCGTCTCTGGGACCATAGAAAATTATTCGAGACATGGGTTGTTCGAGCCACTGAGCGTTAATAATGGTGCCAGGTCAGAAAGCAAATAACGATAATTTAGGAATTTTTTTATTTTCTTTCCTTCACAATAACTGTATGTTGAGTGTACTCATTAGAATCGCCTCGATGAGGCGATTCTAATGAGTTCACACAACATACAATTTCATGATAAAATAAGAAAATTTCCCTAAATATTTGTTTTCTTGAGCTAGCGGAAAAATGTCGTAGGGACTCAAAAATGAGTTCGAATTAGCCATGGTAAACGAGCCATCGGTATTCGAGCTATTGAGGTTCGACTATATAGAATTAAAGACATAAAAATATGATGTGCTCAGTCATTAGTCTTATCACCTTTAAGAGACTAGGTACAATAAAACCTAGTACTGGCTTATCTATCTGATCCATAGGTAATATCCCCTCCAAAATATTTGTTACCCCTAAGAAGACCTCATTACCACTTCCTGCTGGCATATCATAATCACCTCTTAATGACATGCCTTTGATCATTTTTGCATAACGCTTAAGTAGGGACAATAAAATCATTAGTGATTGGTACCGCTTTTGGTCTCATTTAAGCTATGTCTTTAAATAGAATCTATATCGGACCGTTAAATCTATATTGGGCCGTTATATGCTCGATAGGATTCCTGTTGGCCGTTTAACTCTTCTCTTGCTGAACACGACACGCTTTGTCTTAGCAAACAGTGTAGATCCAGATCAGTTGGCTTCTGAAGAAGCCAACTGATCTGGATCTGCACTGTTTGTCATTAAATATGTGAATTTCTATCAAAACCTGGATCACGTAATCTGATTGGCTGGAAATTAGAAGTGGGCGAGGCATCTTAATATATTCAGCAAGGCAAGGGTTAAGCTCCGATATTAATATATTTAGCTAGACTGCTAGCTGGAATTCTACAGTTACTGTTTTGCTAACATAGTGGTTACATCCTTATTGCGTCAAAGCAATTTCATGAAAATACTGTGTCATCCATCCTGAGTCGACGGTTCTGCCATTACCATAACGTGCCTGTGTAAAACATACACCTCTCAGCATGATAACCGTAGGTGCTTCTAATAGGTACCCATAAGATAACCAAGTTTTATAGAGATTCCTGTACTTAATGCAACCTGTGTAGATCATAATCGGACGCCGCGTTCTGCGGCGTCTGATCTGGATCTTCACTGTTTGCCAGTTTACCTTTTATGGGACGCTAGGCGTAAATGAGTTAATATACATTAATGCTGTAATACAAAGTAACCGTTGCTAAACGTAGCCAAGCATTGAAACGTGTCAGATGCCGCATTCTGCGATCTACATTTTGTACAATGTTTGCTTGCCCCTTTCCTGGCCTACATCCGGCGGACTACAGCCTTGTGCAATACAGATAGTATTTCTGATTAGATTTCGTTTTTATATAACAAGTCGGAATCGAATGAAAGTGTAATTTGTCACATACAAGATTAGTTGTTTAGCTGGTGTGCACTTTAAATCTGATACAGGACCCAGGAGAATACATATTTCGTAATAAATTAGCAGATTTGTCATTTAAGTTACAGGAGACAAAGACGCCTGTAATTGTCACTTTGCAGAGTGACTATTAGTATCATCGGTTATTACAGAAGTGAATAAATCGCTTAGTGAGTTTATCACATGTATTATCCAAAGTACGATCAGATGCACCAGGCCTCAAGATTATACAATTTTTTGTGCTCAACTAGCTCAGCTGAGCTTGAAATTTTGTCTGCTAATAAATATGAAAATGCCAACAATAGTTGGCATTTTCATATTTATTAGCAGAGAAATATTCAAGAAATATTCATGCTCAGCTATATTTAGCAAAACGAAAACAAAAAAAAAAAAAGAAAAGAAAAAAAATTGCAATCGTTAGTAACCTAAGATTCATTAGCAGGACAAATTCTACGCTCAGCTGAGTTGAGCATGAAAAACAACTTATAACCTTGGGTTTAGGCTGGAACTTCCGTGATATTTGTTTCCAAGGATAACATTTGGGCGGCGTCAAGTGAAAAAGTACCTTCGAAGTTCGAGCAAACGCAAACTGTGCGGATTCACATTATCCTGCACATGCGCAAAGTCTGATCCGGGTAATTGTTCTCCATTTAAATGTTTTATAGTATCCAATGATTCTGTTAGCGAACAGGCAAGGCCTTGAGCAGACTGCGCGGATGCGCAGGCTGATCTGGGCCTTCGATGTCCGCATCTGAACGAAGACACGTTTTCGCACGGTTGGTACGGCCATATATAGACTTTATATTAAATATATTTAGACGGCTTCCCTGTAGTTGGTTTAGAGTACTGTTTGGAGGCCGTAAAAAGCCTCCTCGTAAATCATCATAGTGCGGATTTTCTTCTTGTTTTCCTTGCTATCTTTGAGCCTGTTCTTGTATCTTGGAAATTCGTGTTCCGCTAAAGCAAAGAGGGTACTGGAAGGCGGGTGAGGGAGAAGGCTGGCGACGTGACGTATGTGGACCTGCAAACTATGTTGATGTCATATGAAGGGGCTCATGAAAACCGAGACTCCGGTTTTCTTTCTTTTTTGTATTTTTGTTCCCATAGATGTCGTGTAGAGGCTGTAAAAAGTCTCCCAGTACTTCATAATAGTGTAGTTTATTTATGATTATTTTCTCTAAGATTATTGACCTTATTCTGGTACTTGGAAAACTGAGTTCCGCTTAACCCATAAATCGCTTTCTATTGCATGTCCTGAGACACAAATAAGTACTGAGATAATTATATTACACGCCCACCGTATCCATAGGCAAGAAACGAGAAAAGCATTCTATAAGCCGCAACGGCAGGAAACGTACCTTGAGATTTGTGCGTCTAGGGAATAGCCATATCGGCCTGCGCGTTCGCGCAGTCTGATCAGACTATTCTCTTGACTAATTTTGGGTAGCAAAGGATACAAAGTGTCTTCATGCGGACAGCGAAAACTCTAATCAGACTGCGCGGAGGCGCAGGCTGATTTGAGTCTTCGTTGGGCGCACATGTCCAGGTATGTTTTCTCCCTTTGCGTATCATATGTTACAAATCGGCTTCCATCGTAGACAGAGATATCAGTACCCTCGGGCTTATAGATTCAGTGAACTTAGCAACTCATCAAATCCACTTGTAGACAAAATCCCTGTTGGTTATTTCTTTAATTTCATGTTTTTTTTTTTTTTTTTTTTTTTTTTTTGGTTTTTTTTGTGTTTGTTTGTTTCTGTTTTATTTTGTTGTGTGTGTGTGTGTGTGTGTGTGTGTGTGTGTGTGTGTGTGTGTGTGTGTGTGTGTGTGTGTGTGTGCGCGCGCGCGTTTCTCTCTCTCTCTCTCTCTCTCTCTCTCTCTCTCTCTCGGAGGAGGAGACTTGTTATGTAACACAAAAAGGGCAGCATCATAAAAATATAAATGAAATTCCAGGACATGCCACAGCCTTGGAGCACAGCCCCACCCATTCACCTTTCGCGAGCCGCAAAAATGTAAAGCACCGACACATGAACAAAGAACCGCCCTGGAACGATTAGTAGAAGAATTAACTTGGGGATGGGACCGGGGCTCTAACCAAGCCCTTAATTCTGTTGCTTCTCCAAATAACAACGCTTCAAGTCGCTTATGGGCGCAGTTGCGGAGTCATTAAATGCGAAGGGCAAAATTGGACGTCATGGACCCTGTGCTCGGAAATACATTTTACAGAATCCGTTGTTTCTGTCAGTCAAAAGCGGAAATTCAGTGTATAGCTCCTGTGAGTCACAGTCTGTAATTTATACGTAATAGATAATTCAGCACGGCGCGTTTACCGTAATTCGCCTAACACCTCAACTTCGTACCATACGTGTCCTAACATGTATCCAAGTCCATTTTACTACCTGTTGACATGTCCAGATGGATTCTAAAAGAAATAGCCCCCGAGAGCAGTGAACACACTCAAGTCTTCTGAGCAAAACCTTCTGGGCCCAGTTGTTCAAAGCACCGTTAGCTTAAGGACCTCGTTTATGACAATCTCGTTGACTGTTACAGCTAAGATATTTTCAAATACATTGATATATTTGCTGCCAAAATGCGAGTAGCTTTTGCAAAAGCTACCAACTTTTTTACAACAAAAGATATCAGTGTATTAGCCCTATGTCAAGACAGAAATTTAACGTCACGTGAACTAACAACTCCGTTAAGTTTTGAACAACTGGGCCCTGAATGCGCGGCAAACAGTTTCGACCGACCTTTGCCGACACTAATTGCTCAAGTATGTCTGTCTGAATGCTTACGATAAATACAGTAATACACAAATGGACACTTATTTTATTGGCAAAAACCCTGGTCAATATAATGATGATGGACACACTATCTAAAACATTATCATACTTATTTATGAATTTGCAGCGACGGCATGTTTCACATCCTTAAGAATATTGATGAAACAACTAAACCTATGTCCCTGAGACGTCATCAAAATAAGCTATAAGGGTCGCAACGTCCGAAAACGAACCCTCGTCCTTTGCGCTCAGCGAAGATTCAGATCAGACTGCGCATTTGCGCAGTCTGATCAGAATCTTCACTGGACGCATTTTGAACAGCTATTGACGCAAAGTTCTTTCATGCGGACAAATAAGATTCTGACCAGGCTGCGCGAATACGCAGGCTGATCTGAATCTTCGCTAGGCGCACACGTCACAAGGGACGATTCCTGCCGTTTCGGCACATATTGTTCCAATGCTGTAGATAAGAGAGGTACTTGAGTTCGCATTTATGAATTCGACTGTTTCATACACTAAAATGCCCATTAGAATCGCGTCTCCGGGCGAGTCGCATGAGTGCTTACAATATTAGTCTGGGTGCCAAAATATCAGAAATGTATCTACACTCCTACCACCTTAGTTTTGGTTTGTCTAGAGCTAGGTATTCCGAAAGCCATACTCTTGCTTTAATCAGGGCTCAGACAGCCGCCAATAAAAAGATTAACATACCAATCAATCGGATTTTGTGATTTTCGCACAAATAAAGATTGTCAAATAAATTTGGCTTCGTAGTTGTATCTGCCAAAACTTGTTATCTAGCGACAAACGAAACCTCCCATCCCACCTATTTTGTAATAAACGGAAATCGTAAAACAAAACCATACGAAACTGGCACGTTCGCCTAGAAAATAATCAGTGGACTATTCCAAGTGCAAATGTAGCACATTACGCACGTGATGAGCTTCTGACTATCCCCAAATTGCCATCACGACAACACGCCTATATAATTTTGATCCCTTTAAACCCCACTTTCATATACAGACAATCCTCTTTATACCGACACTCAACGACAAAATTCGTTATAATGACAATTTGACTGTCACGAAACCTTCGCTTAGTTGGTAACAATTAGTCACAAATTATGCAAGAATATTGTATTTAATACTTTAAAGAAACATATGTCTTGGATATTTGTTAGAATCGCCTCACTGAGGCGATTCTAACATATCCAACCCATATGTTCTATGAGGAAATAAGACCAAAACAAGACCTTTCTTATACATCATTCTGTCGATTAAGGATTCTTTACAACAGCAAATTCATTAAAATGGCAACATATTTGGGAACAAATGCTGTCGTTGTAACGAGGGTTCACTGTAGTAAAATTGGGGTTTACAGGGGTATGCATTATTTTCTTATTTTTGCTCAAAAACATAGATTGTGGGTACTCGTTAGAACCGAGTATCCACAACCTATGCTTTTTTTTTTTTCTTTTTTTTTTTTATTTGAAAATGTTCAGATTGTGGAAGTGAAATTTTCTATATATTTGAATAGGCGTGTATTCGTAATGATATGTAAACGATATCCCGTTGCCGCAAGTTCTGTTCAAAAGCACCTTTAACACACGTTTAATTCTTTCGGTGCCAATTTTCAGACAATATTTGTCGTCTGTTTTTTTGTTGTTGTTGTTTTTTTGTTGTTTTTTTTTTTTGTTTTTTTTTTAACAACTTATCAACTGGGTACATGTATAAGTTTATATGTAAAGTTTAAAGACTGAATGTCAAACAGCGTGGATCCTGATGATACGGCTTATCATGACCAGTCTGCCCTGGATCTACGTTGCAAAAGCCTATTATCATCACCTATGGCAGTGAAAGAGTTAACTCATTTATGCCTGGCGTCCTATGAAACATGGTAATAATAAAAACAAGACACACCTCCAGCAGACATTGACATGCCCAAAGAAAGATTAACAGAGCCCCTTAAGCTTTGATGGGTTAAATATTTACACATAGCTAGGTCTGCCTGGATTCGGCCCTGTCATTGCCCAGCGTGTATTTCAGATTTCTCCCCTTCACATTCTTTTTGGAAAACATTGTTTGTTTATTTGATTCTGGGAGTCTGCATGTCCGGCAGAAGCTTGTATCTCTTCATAACTAAATTGCAATTTCCAGGATTCGCTTGTCTTTAAGCTAATCTACTTGTATCTCTCTACAACTATATTGCAATTTCCAGGATTCGCCTGTCGTTAAGCTCATCCGTAGACATCCGTTGTTTTTGCCAATATTTCATGTTCATATGCTAAATAATGTCTTGTATGCAGACAGTGCTTGTCGCTGGTGAATAAAGACCGTTAATGGTGCATTACGTTAACATGTCTGTATTATGTATGCACTGTGTTCTCTCCTATAATATACAATGAAAACCAGATTTCTGTGACTGTCTTGCTTCGTGGGTCGGCGCAGTTGAAGTTGCTTGGGGGAGAGCCATGTACCAGGAGTTGCCCGTTTCATTACTGTTCAAAATTGACTTAGTAAAACTGGGTCTGGTATTTTTGTTTATTGTACACATTTCGGCATCTAAAGGGTCCCTCCTTTCGAAATTTATCTATCATCATTTAATATGGTGTAGCGGCCACATAACGAAAACACGCATATACAAATATACAGACAATTTCACCTTCAAAAACTGAGAATTTCAGATAAAAAAATCTGATATTGTTTATATATCTGCTCAAAACATGGATTTTGTTAGAACCGCTCAGCGAGGCGGTTAAAACGAGTACCCACAATCTATGTTTTTGAGCAGAAATAAGAAAAAGTAATGTATACCCCTGTAAACACCAATTTTACTATATAAAAGTGGGTTTAAATGGGGTCAAAATTATATAGGCATGTTTTCGTGATGATGAAACGTCCTTTAGTATTTTCTAGGCCTTTGATATATATATATATATATATATATATATATATATATATATATATATATATATATATATATATATATATATATATATATATATATATATATATATATATATAAATATATATATATATATATATATATATATATATATATATATATCACAGAGATCATTTGGATATACTTAAAAAAGAATATCGCTCAACCATGGGGTAGGAGACATAACGAGTGGTCCACGTGTTCATATTGTTCATGAACAGATTCAGTTTACCGAGACCGCTATTTTAGTTTATATAATGAATAAAGTGACCTATTCGAACTTACGAATGGAAAGGCTTCGTTTTTTCGGAGCAGGTCATTTCCTTTATTTGTTGCCACATATGATTACGTAAATTGTATCAAATTAATACATCTGTCTGACAGGTTTTTAACTAAAAATAAAACAAGTAAGTCGTAACGTGAAATAAAGTACGCTTACCTTCTGACATGTGAGCCTAACGAAGATCAGACTGCGTATCCTAGCAGACTGTTCAGAGTCTATGTTGTTTGGAGGAAGACATTTTGCATTACGAAAACATGCCTATTTAAATATATTGAAAATTTTACGACCAAAAAATGAAAATTTTCCGATAAAAAATTCTGACATTTTTCATATTTCTGCTCAAAACATAGATTGTGGGTACTCGTTAGAACCGCCTCGCCGAGGCGGTTCTAACGAGTACCACAATCTATGTTTTTGAGCAGAAATAATAAAAATAATGCATACCCCTGTAAACCCAAGTTTTACTACATAAAACAGGGGTTTAAGAGGGACAAAATTATATAGCCATGTTTGCGCGATGGCATCATTGGCTATCGAAACTGCGCACAGTGAAGATTCTGATCAGACTGAGCGAACGCGCAGTATGACCTGAATCTTCGCTGAGTGCACAAGTCCTAGTGTACGCTCACTGGCCTTGCGTTGAGACACTCACCCAGACCAGTAACTAAATTCTCGCGATATTTGGTATGACATAATGATGGGCGTTAAACTCATGTTCTTGTGTGATCTACATTATATGGGCTGACGCAGAGCATTTTCTACAAGATTGTACATGTATGTGTGCTCAATGAAGACATCCATGCAGTCTTATCAGATTTTTCGCAGGACAGCCAAGGATGCCCGAAGCGTCTTCAAAATCAATGAGAAATTTGCTAGTCACTTCATACTAAACTTAAAATGGCAAAAGAACAGCTGAAAGCCATTTATCCGTGACCAATAAAATTCAGCAGACCACGTTATACAACCCTCTTTATACCGGCACTCGATACAACGAAAACTTGTTATAATGACAATTTGAATGTCACGAAACCTTCGCTCAAGAGGTGACAGTTGATGAGAAATTATGCGAGAACATTGTTTTAAAACTTCAGGCAACATATGTTTTGGATATGTGTTAGAATCGCCTCAGTGAGGCGATTCTAACAAATATTCAAACATATGTTCTATGCGGAAATAAGAATAAAACAAAGCCTTTCTTACATATCATTCTGTCCATTAAGTATTCTTTACAACAGTAATATCATTATAATAGCAGTATCTATGAGAACAATGCTGTCGTTGTGACGAGGGTTCACTGTATTCAGTTCTTATCCATTATCCATACAAATTAACAAGTCCAAATCAAACATTTTGCATGAAATCAGTCGAGTTTCATGCTAATTAGAATTTGGGTCTGTACATGTATAGTTACTAATCCAAAGGCATTGAAATCCAGATTTCTTGAAAAAAAAAATTGAAAATCTGAACTTTAGTAAACTTTTAAAAACTTCTACGCGTCGATCGATACATATATGCGTTCTATAGACCTTGCAACCACGCTGACAATAGGTATGCCTTCATCAATGATTGTCAGAAATTTCATTAGTAGCACCAATGATGGCGCAATGATACATCAGATGTTAATTAGTTCCGTTTGTTTACATTTTCCTCGTGCATATGCATTCGTAATTTAAACTAGGCATTTTTCATTCCTGATTTTTTTTTTTTTTTTTTTTTTTTTTTTTCACATTTATCAAGCATTATATTCAAAATTCGAGAGATAATGCTCTTAAATATAATTTTGACTAAACCCATTTGTAAATGCCACAAAACTTGAGTATAGGTTGCACTACTTTTTGTGCGGAAGCATGTGCAGTGGAGATGAAAGCCATTTACAACAACAAATGTACACTGGAAAAGTTGATCGTAACGAAACAGGAAAGATGAAATCTGTTATTAAAACAAAGCACTGCTGGGTCGATTGTCTCTAAGCGAAGGCTGGCAAAATGGTCCTGAACTTAAGACTGTTTCATTTAACACTCAACTTCCTGTAATCTAAACAATCAGTGCAATCTCTGATCAGACGCCACGTTCTGTAGCGTCTGATCTGGGTCTACACTGTTTGCCAATGTCCCATCACTAAGCCAAGTCCAGGCTTTAGAATGGAGTTCGGTTCGAAGAGAATAGGTGGTGAATTTCATATCGTGAACACTTGGCTGCTCCAACTAACGCGCGATGTGATTTCATTGGTCAATGATAATCACGTGGACAGTTACAACATTACGGACATTTTGGTGAATGTATTCTCTGGATAGATTGTAAACAATCTACCCAAAAATAGAAATGAAATAAGAACCATTTCTTCCAATTTAGCTTACAAATTTCGCGCGTGAAGTGCTTCACATACATCGTGTAACACAATTTACGCACACTTCAGAAAACGCGATACCATTTTTGCCGCGACAGAATTAAACTTGATCACGCCTGAAAACCCTTAGTCCATCTACTCAAGTGCTTCTTAAACGCAGCTTAGCAGAAATGTAACAGACACTTTAATGATAATCCTGAAAATGCTCATTACAACTACAGCAGACATTTATTTATTTATTTATTTATTTATTTATTTATTTATTTATTGACGGTGAATTTGTATTTTAAAAGAAAATAAGACTTGGCATTTCATGTAAATTGTCTGCTAGGCACACAGTTCACATGAAATGCCAAGCTTTATTTTCCTTGACAAATAAACAAACAAAAAAGAATGTCATTGGCTACAACAATTTTTTAATTATTCTTTTTTATTTGTATTTTTTAGAGAAAATAAGGTTTAAAGATTCATGTGAATCGTCTGCTTGAAATGACAAACCTAACTTTCTCTCAAAACAGTTTGTTGTCTGCTACAATTTTGCTTTACGCTTTAAGGATTAAGTAATGTGTAACTAGGCTATAGAAAAAGTTTCTATGTCACGAAGTTTAGTATAATGGGTTCTTCAGAACTATATTATGCTGTTGCTTCCGGTTGCTAGGTAACAGTATGCCGTCATACTGTCCAACACACGAAAAAGACCCTTATATTATATGCAGACAACGAATGCCGGACTCATCCTTCTAAGAACTAGCCCCGAGGTTATAAATTTTTTTTTCATGCTCAACTCAGCTGAGCATGAAATTTGTCCTACTAATAATTCTCAAATAACTAGCAATTGCAAATTCTTTCTTGCTAAATATAGCTGGGCATGAAAATTTCTCTGTTAATAAATATGAAAATGCCAACTGTTATAGCATTTTTATATTTATTAGCAGAGAACATTTCACGCTCATCTGAGTTGAGCATGAAAAAAGGTTTTATAACCTCGGGACGAGGGCTCACAGGTGAAATCCTTCACTCACTGTGGTATTCGTAATGGACAAGAACAACAGTTGTTTGAGATGTAAGGAACATGTTGCAAACTAAATCAATAGTACCCTTTATTCAATTTGACTAAAGTAGAAATCCACTTGGTTACCAATTTTGAAGTTAATATCTACAAAATTTCAGGCATTTGCTTCCAGTGAACCCAGGAAACAGACAGCCATTTATATTAAAGACACGCACAATCAAATTGTATGTACTTTGATAGTACATTTGTAAAACAAAAATCTTCAGAATATTGTCATCGTCTGCAATATAATTTTACAAATCTTCTGCTCAGTGAGTAGGAGAATGAATATTTGCATATTTTCAAGTCTGTTGTTTAGGTTTAAAGTCCCGGTAGTTTACTTTACTAACCGTTCTAAGGCGGCACAATACAATACAAAACGATACAATGCAATAGTATACAATACAAAACGGCACAAAAAAGTACGATACAATACAATACGATAAATACAATACAATACAATTCGATTCAATCCAAAAAAAAACAATACAGTACAATACAATACAATTTAATACAATGCAATACAATACAACACAATATTGTATTATTATATTATAAAATAGTATAGAAGATGTCTAGGAATAGCCACAATTAAAGAATATAGCAGCGAGTAGCCACAAAACAGCACAAAGAACAAAAAGCACCACATCTACCGCCTTAAAACGGTCACTAGTAAAAATTATCGGAGGTGGACTGTCGGGGGCTGGGTGTTAAATCGATTTTATAAGTATCAAATCTTGTTGTGTTTCATTATTTTTATTTTATTATTATTATTATTATTATTACTATTATTATTATTATTATTTTTTTTTTTTTTTTTTTTACTTTTTATTGTGGCTTTTCCTGGATAAATCCATCTACAGTCGACTCCCGTTATCTCGACTTCGCTTATTTCGAATAACTGCTAATGTCGAAGTGAAAATCTAGTCCCTGTTTAAACGCGGAAATCTAACAACAAGTAACAAAATATTGTGGTAAAGAGGAGAAATTGCTCCTCAGGAGCAATTTCTCCTCTTTTCCACAATAGTTCAATATATCTCTAACTTCAGGAGTCAAATTACATA
Source organism: Anodontia alba (assembly GCA_964016985.1). Lineage (NCBI taxonomy): Eukaryota > Metazoa > Mollusca > Bivalvia > Lucinida > Lucinidae > Anodontia > Anodontia alba. The sequence goes on along the minus strand of OZ024837.1, from coordinate 34,742,622 downwards.
TTCATTTGTGAAATGTGGTTGTTTGATTTATTTTTTCCTCGACTCTGCAGATCTGATATGTCGAGGTACGGATATCTCGAAGTATTTCTGACAGTCCCTTGGGCTTCGAGATCACGAGTGTCGACTGTATCGAATCACCATAAAGTAATATTTGTTTTGCCCGCGAAAAATACAAAAACAATCACCGGGCCAATAGTATGCATATTTGGACCGACGCAAAGCCCTTGTTAATTCGTACATATTATGTCCGCTTTTTCTTCCCCATGTACTCTTTTGCACTGAATTTACGTTCGAGTCGTTTTTAGGCAATAGTATCAAAATGGGCCACCACGTGAGAAAACGTACCTTCTGGCCCGTGCGCCAAACGAAGACTCAAATCAGTCTGCGCTTCTGTGTAATCCGATCAGGTTCTTCGTTGTCCGCACGAAAATAAAATCATCCTTGGCTATCAAAATGTGCCCAGTGAAGGTTCTGATCAGACTGCGCGAATGCGCAGGATGATCTGAATCTTCTCTGTGTTCAGATGTCCAAAGGTTTGTTTACTGATGTCGCGGATCAAATGCTTTTCGTACGCAAACTGTGTTACTTTGAAGTTTGCTGCACGGAGCCAGATTATTAAAAGACCCGTGTTTTTGGTTTACTAAACCGCATCGTCACGAGTAGCTCTTAATGCGTATGATACATGAATATCAAAATTGAACCGAAACGTCAGGAAACGTACCTTGGATATGTGCGCCAAGCAAAGATTCAGATCAGCCTGCGCATTCGCGCAGTCTGATCAGAATATTCATTGAGCGCACTGTGGATGGCAAAGAATGCAAAATTTCTCCATGCGGACATCATAAGCTCTGGACAGACTTTGCGCATGCGCAGGCTGATTTGAGTCTTCGATTGGCGCACATGTAAGGAAGTACGTTTTCTCACGTTGCGGTTCGATTGTAACCAGAACATCACGAATGCATACGAAAGTTAATTAATTTCCAAAGACGATAGTCACTCTATGTTCTTTATTAGATTATCAATCGGACTTCACAGACTTGGTGGATCATGCAAAGCCACGTTCTCAGACTATGGATCATGCAATACTAAATTTAGCCACATTTTCTGTTTTAGCGACTTACAACGTAATAGAAGTCTTTTCTTATAAACTGTAAGCTCGTTCGACTGTGTTCTTCAATAAATGAGCCATGACGTCAGAGAACATACCATCGAAATATTTGCCCAGCGAAGATTTAGATCAGTCTGCGCATTCGCGCAGACTGATCAGAATCTCCACTGGGAGCATTTTTATAGTCAAGGATGCAAAATTTCTTCATGTGGATAATGAATACTCTGATCAGACTGCACGGACCCAGCTAGCATTCTACATAAATCTAAACAGTTTACCCTGTGTTTCTGTTTTTCGCAACAGTATATATTGAACATGTAAAAAGTATTCCACACTTCCTATACATCTGTCGATAGGAACAAAGTTATCAAAAGAGGTACCGTGAGCGATGTAACTTGTCAGAATGGATGGGTAAACAATAACCAATATGTGCACTATATTCGGGGTTTTCAAGAATTTACATTAAGTATTCTCGAGACACGTTAACTCACCAAATATCTATAACTACTTGTTGATGGGTCTAAAACTAGTGGTTGAGTGTCAAATAGTGTACACCAGGATCGGACCGAGGTCTACACTGTTTGCTCGGGCTCGTCTCTCCGAACACCAAAATGAATACGAATATGGCAGGTTCGTATCGACGGCACGAAGACGCTACCCTAATGGTACCTTTATCATTATTTTTTTTAAATTCCATCATTTTATTCAGTCATATCCTGTCAAATATAGAACAGCCTCTCAGGCATTTTATTTGTCTATTTTCAGATAGCAACTTTGTCCTAGGCAATGCGCAGGCGCCGGGCTGTCCAATCGTCTACTGTTCTGACGGTTTCTGCGAGCTGACAGGTTTTACGCGTGCGCACATGATGGGCCGGAGCTGTGCGTGTAAGTTCATGTATGGCAACAACACGGCGGTTGTAGAAAAAGACAAAATTGACGCAGCCTTAGAAAATAAAACGGAGTTGAAAACAGAGCTCATCTTTTACAGAAGAGACGGTAAGTACACGTTTGTTTTTATAGATGGTCCGCGCCATGTGAAAACATGTCTTCGGGTATATGCAGATAGCGAAGGCCCGGATCAGAGACTGACCAGGACCTTCACTGTCCACAAACAGAATAATTGGTTATTATAGAATGTTTCATAGGAGAACAAATGCCCGGATAAGACTTTGCGCATGTGCAGGATGTGCATTCGCAAATTTTGCGCATGCTCGAAGGCGCGCTTTTGCTTGACGCGGCCTTGATGATGGTTATTAAATGGTCCGTGACAAGCATAAATTAACCTTATCCCCAGCTTGCATTCTTTATAAATCTATAGCGGACCGTTATCGGCCCGTCAGCTACCCTGACGGGCCGATAACGGCCAACTATAGATTTATAAAGAATGCTTACTGGGATCATTTCTTTGAGAAGAGCATTTTGGGCCCGAGTGTGTTACTGCGGAGTGGTCGTACTCGGTGCGAGGCGCACAGATACATTTCTTTAATTATCCTTAATATTCATACACCATGTCTCATTGCCATTACAGGAATGGATTTCGTTTTTATGGATTTTATCGATGTCTTAAAGCAGGCTAATATATCACAAACTGAAAAAGTAATAGGGAAGAGAGCTTTGTGTAACGTTTGTGAATCATTCCTTAGACTGGCTCCAGTCTCCAGTGACTAAATGTTTTTCTTATAATCCTGTTTGATAATCCACTAGAATAAAACCAAAATAATATCATGACTGTAAAGGCTGGTCACTATCTAGTGACCAGCCTTTACAGTCATGCTATTATTTTGGTTTTATTTTAGCGGCTTATCAAACAGGATTATATAAAAATAAAATTTAATCACTTGAAACTGGAGCCAGTCTTATCATTCCCCTGCGTTTGCCGGTACGATTCAATATTTACCCTGGCTATTCGGACAGAGTGGCTTGAACAACCGTTGTAGACACGAGCCAAATCATTCAATTTTAGTCCCATCATCAGACAGTCAGTTGAATTGATTCAAAGTTAAAATTGGTATAATTCTAACCCAACACGTTTTCACTGATTTAATTCAATTTATTTAGTCAAAAGCGAATTCCAGGCTGTGGGGTCTGATCAGGGTCTCCACTGTCTGCTACCTATCTAGCAGCTTTTAGACACGTCAGTGGGTAGCAATTGAGCTTATTCAGATTTAAGAACATGTAGAGGATAAGGTAGACTGGCTCCAGTCTCCAGAGACTAAATATTTTTTCTCATAATCCTGTTTGATAATCCACTAAAATAAACCCAAAGTAATATTATGACTATAAAGGCTGCTGACCAGCCTTTATAGTCATGATATTACTTTGGTTTTATTTTAGTGGATTAATAAAAAGGGCTATAAGAAAACAATATTTAGTCACTGGAGACTGGAGCCAGTCTAGGAATAACTGGTCCAAATACTTCAAATACTTAGGGTAAATACGATGTATGTCACAACATGAAACGATGTGGACTGTTATCACAATGATGACAGAGAAAGCACAGACCAGTATGCATACTCTCTTTCTTGTCTGCATGTACAATCAAATGGATAATTTAGGAAAATATCTGACAAATACAGACGATTCTGATACGACTGCATAGTTTGCGCAGGCTGATCTGACTGTTCGCTGGAAGCGCATATTTTTAGCGTCATTTGATCCACAACGTGCGGAAACGTACCATCTGACATTGCGTCCAACGAAGACTCAAATCAGTCTGCGCTTCCGCGCAGTCTGATTAGAGTCTTCGATGTCCCCATGAAAAAACTTAGCATCCTTGTCTATCCGAAACGCGGCCAGTGAAGATTCAGATCGGACTGCGCGAATGCGCAGTCTGAACTGAATCTTCGCTGGGCGCAAATGTCCGAAGGTAGGCCTACTTTTCCTGACGTTTTGACTCGTTTATTCACGCTTTGGCTTCTATATATATACTAGACTAGTTCCTGTACCAATTAACACATTACGGATATAGAATGAGTCCCTTGGGGCTCGTTTTGCCATTCTGGGCGTATTTTATGACCATGACATACAACTGTATGAATAAATAATCAACAGTTATAGTTTTAGCAAGCAATAGCCTTTATTTGGATACATTTCTATTTCTGGCATGTCCCACTGCACTACGCTACTTACTTTCTTATTGCGTATTGCTTATTTTCTGCTAGCTGCAGATACTGCTATACATAGATCTTGCATAGGGTTACACTTTATTACGTGTGATAAAAACAAGAATAACCTGAATGCTTAAAGGGGAACGCAACCTTAAAAGGTACTGTGCTTTAAAGTAAAGAACTTTACAAACAATGAATTTTGACACAAATTTGATCAAACTCGGTGAAAAAATAAGTAAGTTATAGACAACTGAATATTTTAACATTGGTGGTATGGCGCCGCCATTTTGAATATATAATGAGGTTTCATAAAAATTAAAATTCGTTTCATACAGGTAGTTATTCTCATAAAGTTGGTTTCTTTTGGGGAAAATGATTGCTTGACACTAGAATTAAAACATTATAAAAAAGCTGTAGCAAAATTATTCTTAAAAACACTTTATAATTTGGTTTTGCATATTTAGTTTGGGCTGTTTGACGTCACGAAGCCTACAATATGGCGGCATCCATGACAGCCATTTTAAATATATTCAAACCACCATAACTTCCATATTTCTAGGCCGATTTTGAAAAGTCTTGCATTAAAAAAAAACGGCTTGTTAAGCACTTTACGCCAAGGTATACCTACAACTTATATTTCGTTCCCCTTTAACAAGAAGCATCTTCAAAAAAGAAGATAAGTGACGAAAAGTAGCTACTGTAGACAATGTTTGGAATTTGGTAGGTTCTGGGGCTGATCATGCTGGATGACTTAGATGAGATAACTCGAACTACCATAATTTTGGTGCGTCTAAACACCCAATGCACACACACATACCTTGACAGCCTACAAAGCCACCGACTTCATTCCGATTATTCACGTTAAACAGAGGCAAGTGGCAAGAAGTGTACTTTGGTTAAGCACTTTGTCATGTGCATCCTCTTATCTCATTACCTGTCACTGCATTAATCATTTAATCACGCCAAAAGATGACTTGGTAAGCTTGTTAAAAAGCTAACCTTGTTTATTTTTAAAAAAAGCTAGCTATTACGAAAAAACGCCTATCCAAATACACTGAAACTTTTACCACCAAAAAATGACAAATTTTCAGATAAAATATTCTGATATTTTTCGTATTTCTGCTCAAAACATAGATTGTGGGTACTCGTTAGAACTGCCTCGCCGAGGCAGTTCTAACGAGTACCCACAATCTATGTTTTTGAGCAGAAATAAGAAAAATCATGTATACCCCTGTAAACCCCAATTTTACTATATAAAAGTGGGGTTTAAGGGGGTCAGCATTATATAGGTATGTTTTCAAGATGCTTGTTTATCTTTGCTTACGAAAGCATCTTCGCGCAATTAATTCTATTAATTTGTTATTGTAAATAGAGGTTTTCATTGATTTTCAAAACTTGATTTCTGCGTGAACTTGAAGATCATATTGTAAAGATATTTAAAAATGCATACAATGAAAGCTGAATCAAAGGATTTGATTATAATAGCCATTTTATAAGGTTTATCATTGTCTAAAGGTACGTACATTCTTCCATACAGATTTTTTACATTCATGGGTCAGCGAATGATTTTAACTGACTTCGTCGAAAAAGTGTGCCATTTAATGGAACATTATTAATCTTAATCCGGGCAGTTTGCGCATGTTTGAAGAGACAATTCTAACGAGTATATATTTCATGATAAAATAAGAAAACAATCTTTAAAATATCCGTAAATATTTGTTCAGTTGACCTGTTGGAACATATATTTTCTAGGGACTCAAAAACGAGTTCGAATCAGACACGGTAAAAGAGTAATCGGTGTTCGAGTTATTGAGGTTTTTAAGAATATGTATGCATAAAAAAAATATTGTTGAAGTTCCATCTTCACTTTCTTGTGAAACTAACCAAAAGCATTCTCTCATCTCGCCGGACAGGATAGATAGGTCAAATAAGCAGGAAGGAAATTAATCTTAGTAGTCTACTTGAAGGCAATCGCAATCAGAACTAACTTTCCTTCTTTTTGGGAAAGAAAATGTGATTAGAATCTCGGAAAATCCGTGCGTATTGTTTTATGAGCACATGTATTGACCTCATCTGTATTTCACAGTGATTTATAGCATGAAACACATGTCATTCAGTAACAAAGAAGCTGAAATGGACTCTGTGTGCAAATTATGAACATAGCGGTACCAAACCTACATCCTATGTTCAAATGTTGTGAAAAACGAAATAATTGTTCGGCTGGCATAGGAGCTAGTTAACACATCACGTAACATGCCTGTATAATTTTACCCCCTTAAACCCCACTTTGATATATATATTATAAAGTAAAACTGGGGTTTACAGGGGTATGCATTCTTTTTGTTATTTCTGTTCGAAAACATAGATTGTGGGTATTCGTTAGAACCGCCTCGCCGAGGCGGTTCTAACGAGTACCCACATTCTATGTTTTGTGCAGAAATATGAAATATGAAAAATATCAGAGTTTTTTTTTAAATCTGAAAATTTTCAGTTTTTTAGGTGAAATTTTCTATATATTTGAATAGGCGTGTTTTCGTAATGATCTCAGAAAGACATGTATATCGAATTAAATCACTATGATCTGGGCCTTCGCTGGTCGCGTATGCCCCTTCCTTTCTTTTCTCCACACATGCTGTGCATTAGTTTATTGGCATTCTAACATCAAACTTAGAAATATGTAATATAGACACTATTCATATGCTTCTTAAGAATCCTCTGACTTTGTGAGCTAGCGAAGTGAAGACCGCCTACAACAAACATTACACAATACAAGTATTATGTTCCACAGAAGTGTTTTTGCTTGGCTATAATAACGTTGAGCAGTCGATTGCAAATAGCATTGAACCAGTCCATGACTTTTTATAAAGTGCTTCTGAAGCAATGTCAAACCCTAAGATTGGCGTAGACAATCAATACAATGATACAAATCTGCACACGATTGCAGCTAAACTGATACCAGTTTAATATTATTTGCATATCATATGGCATTTTACTATTGTTCAGTCGAGTGATCTTGGGTCATATACATGTATGGTCGTTGGTCATGCTCAGTGTAAACCATAACCCAGATAAAAGCAAGCATATAGCTTAGCACTGTGGATAAAACATATTGAGATATTTTTCTTATTTCTCGCAGAAAACAGGTTTTGACAGTTCAAGCAAATTGTCTCCCGCTAGAGACAATTTGCATGAAATGGCAAATCCTGTTTTCTGCGAGAAATCAGGAAAATATCATCAATTTATCGTCTGCTAAATTGGCCTAGAGAGTGGTAAATGTTAAAGTGCTATTGACGTATTCTGCATGAATAATCAAACATCATACTGATTTTCTCTGTTGATAAAACAAATACAGTGCCGATAAGGTTATTGGTCAAGGACCCCGTCAAGGACCCAGTGGCTAAATGTTGCCAATTCTTAGACATGAAAGATATACAGTTAATTTTGTAACCGAAAGAAAGCTTCTACAATGTTGTACATAAAAAAAGGTGAGAAAGAAGTCCAAGGAGTGCCACAATCACAAGCCGCAGCCTTCCCAGACACCAAGAGGAAGAGGAAACAGACAAAACTAAAACAAGCGCAAATCAAACAAACGTACGAAATGCACTAAGATTTGCTCTCTTCCCCAAGCGAGGTAATCGCAATGCTAAAAGGACTGAAAAACACAAGAACAAACTAATACAAGCCAAGACTTAAAACAAATCGCCTCGTAGAATAAAGCACAAAGCAACAACAAAGATTGGCCAACACCGGGACCATCGCCTTAGAATGGTCAGTTGAATAAACCACCATTGTATATAATACATGTAGATCCGCATGTTATAAAGCGCAAGTTTCAAAGGAGGACCAGACGATATTTGTTCAATTTCAAATATACGAATATAGGGATCAAACATGTTTTTTCATGTATTAACATTCGCCAGGTCCCGTGGTAGGTGTTGAAAACCGAGGCCGGAGGCCGCGGTATTTCAACAACATCCAACGGACCTGGCGAATGCTAATGCATTGAAAAAGCTATGTTCGATCGCTATTATTGCATAAAAACTCAAAACATTTGCTACATTTCGCCTTATTTCTTGCACTATTTTGTTTCGCCTTTTCACCGATGTCTCGCGAACGCAATTTCCACGGCCTGTGCTCGGTCTAGGGCCGGGCAGTACACATCTCGTAACGGCAGCAAATCTGTGGCCTCGGTACGAACATATTGAAAGTTGCGTAGCCGTGCATTAACAGCTCGTGAATTCACTTGTTAATACATGGCTTTACGCCGGTTAATGCACGGCTGTTAATAACGTGCGACACTGCGTTTTATGCAATAATACTTGTTAATTCCGACTATTACCATTGTTAAGATGTAAAACAATCTCAAACTACTGAAAAGAGAATGTAGTGTGTCCGTTGTGCATGCATTAAAATTGACCAATGCGTGTACCATGAACCAATTTCTTCTATCCAAGAGAGGATATCCGTCTTGCCTTCCTGAGACTGAAAGTAACTTCTCGTCCTGAAACTGCATGGTCGATTTTCTATGCCATTTTAATGGAATTACATATATGCTGAAGGAGAGTAACGTTGAAAACAATTTGATTGCGCAGCTAATTCGGCCGCTACAATTAACATTGGTGAAAACGCATGTTTTGGAACTTTACATTATTGTTATAAATGATATGATTGAATTTGTTGCAAACAGTTCTTGGACATCTGTACTTAAAGTTTATCAAATGTTTTTATTCGTCATGAAGCCATTTTACATTTTTTAGCATTTCCTGAAAGTGCAAACGGAAAGGGGTTGCTACGTAACACTCAAACTGTTCTTTTATTAAACTGATCATGAAGGAGAATCCTTGTCAGGAACATTAGAAGACGGAGTGTAATAAAAAAAATATGTTTCCGTAACAATTTTATGTCAGTCAGTTCTCCAGAATACATACCTAATTTTGGGTAGACACTCCAAAAGAATACAAAGATTCTGTTAGGTTTTTAAAACAGGCGTTTACTGTATTTGGAGTATTTAATTTGTGATATTCATAATCTAAACTAACTATATTAGAATAGCCAGTCAGGGTATCTGTTTATAGTTGTACACTTATACGCGCTGTGCCGTTGCTGGTAAAAGAAAGACATATTGTATCGTGCAAAATGCATGCATCTTGCCCAAAGTCAGTGTTTACATATAAAGCAATGTCCAGTCATTATATATATGAATGAGTATTCAGCGGTATATCTTTCCAGTCAAGGTACGATGGCTTTATTGCAAGATCCGTCACTTTGGGTCTCTGCCTATATTTACCTCTCGTGTGTGTGTGTGTGGGGGGGGGGGGGGGTTAACTTCCTACATATGACATAGTACGGATGTGCGTGCCGAATGGCCCCCTTTTTCAGCGCTGCCAGGTTTTTTATTAGCCCCCCTTTAGGTAACTTGGAGCCACATTTTCAACAAGTTCCACTTGTTCAATTTTTCTGAAATTTTCACAATATTGTTGTTGAACATCAATAATTCAAATTCAGTTAAGAAAAGTAAAAAATATTTTCTTAGACAAAAATTCCAAAAAATCAATTTACCATAGAAATTGCATAGGTACAACCATCTTTTGGCCGTAACTTTAATTTTTGTGTAAATATTTGAGAACAAAACACAGAAACATAAAAGACAAATGCTTTCTGATGAGATATGGGTAACCAGAACAAAATATGTTTATTTAAAATAAAACGCCAAACAAAAAACGTCTTTCCAAAAGATGTCGAAAGGACAGCAAGTCAGATTTTTTACTAACACACCGGGTTACTTATAATGTCACATAATCACTTTTCTGTGTATTTACACTCTTGGCAAGGACTAAATCAGATTAAATAGGATTCTGAATAACGTCGAGGTATAACGATAATAGATGAACAGTGATGGGTCACCAGTTATATACTCTAAGGTTTTGAATTATGTAAAACATGTAGTACGTAACTCATGCAATAGTTGATATGCCATTGTGTTTTCGTACCCTGGGATTCCCTGCACTGAAGTACGAGAAAACTGAACAACAACAATTGATATGTCATTTCATCGTGTTGGTAAAAGCCAAAACCTTAAGAGTTTCAAAATTGGCTGCCTCTTTTATCTTAAATGGAAATTGCGTAACGAATCACGTGTCCACCCAACCATGTACACTGGCGTAGACAGAAGGGAACTATTTTTACGCACACTCAGATAAAAATCTTGAAAACTATGCCTAAAATCGCTTCCAAAATAGGGGCTGTTCTTAAAGGAAAGAATTTGCTCCCTGAGGGAGCAAATTCTTTCCTTTAAGAACAGCCCCTATGGTAATGAAGCAAAATATTTTATATTAATGCCATTTTACTATAAATATTTGTCTAACGCATGTTATGCACATGCGTTATGTTCATAATGAGCGCTACATGTACGTCTATGCTGTGTATGTATAGGTTACTGCAGCTGATAAAGTTTGCCGATTCTTGGTATTGTTTGATGCCACTGTTGGTGGGATTGCATCTGTATTTCTTCTCATTTATTGTTATTTTTCTTCGCCTTCTTTTGTTTTTAGGGATAACAATAATTTTTCGCTGGGTATCCATATTTCTATTCGTACGAGTGTGCGTGCGCGCTTATGTGTACAGTCCCGTCAGCGGTTAGCTTTACCACCTGAACGACCGATGAACGGAGAACGACCGGAACGCAACCGGGACCGGACCGGTACCGGAACGACTGGAACGGAGCGACGGTCAGTTCCATTTCTCGCTTTCTTAGCGTTCCCGGTCGTTCCGGTCCATTCCAGTGAAAAAATGGAACGGTGTTTACTAAAATTGAGTTGTTATCAGACGAAACGCAATTTGACCTTTAAAACAATATAAAGTGGCCACTCTTCCCGCTCCAATACATATTCTAAAACAGTACTTTCTTAAAATGACAATCTAAATAATCTTAAAGCAGTCAATGCTGTCTATTATATGCTGCCAAAGGAGATTTTACTTGGTTTGTCAGCTATGAAAAAAGGCTTCTCTCTCTCTCTCTCTCTCTCTCTCTCTCTCTCTCTCTCTCTCTCTGAATGTTTAGGTTATGAGTTAATAGAATAAATATGTAAATCCCTGATATAAGTTTCAGTAAACTTTACCCTGTATAAACAGACGTTCATATAATAAGCAAAGAATTACACTATAAGCCAGTGACTGGCATTGTCCTTGACAAAACAGCAATTGCAATTTAAAAATAAACACAATCTAACCTGGTATCAGAGAACTTCATATCGCTGATTGATTGACTGATTTACAAACACGATGCGCAGCATAGAAAGTATGTTATGTTCTACTCAATGTGACAGTGTCGAGGTTAATGTTTTATTTTTTTTTTATTTTTTTGTTAGCTGACAGTTATAAATATACCTGAATAAGCAACAAAGTATACAAAGACCTGTCAGCTGCACTGTTACCCAGTGTCTCAGTCAGTAACCCAGGGTATAGTGGCCTGTCTCATGGAGAGTATACCAGAATATTGGTCAGCGACAGAGTAAACCAAGACCTGCAAGCTACACTGTATATCAGCGTATCAGTCAGTAACCCAGGGTATAGCAGCCTGTCACCTAAAGTGTATACCGGAATATCAGTCGGAGACAAAGTATACAAAGACCCATCAGCTACACTGTACCCCAAAGTATCAGTCTGTAACTTAGGGTATAGCAGCCTCTCACCTGGACTAGAATGTCAGTCAGTGACAAAGTATAAGAAGGTCTGTGAGCTACACTGTACCCAGGTTTAGCCGCTTGTCACCTAAGTACATACCCGAATACCGGTCAGCGACAAAGTATACGAATACCTGTCGGCTACACTGTTACCCAGTATATAAGTCTGTAACCTGGAGTATAGTGGCCTGTCACATGGAATGTATACCGGAATATTAGCCAGCAACAAAATATATATGAAGACCTGTAAGCTACACTGCTCCCTGGTATATCAGTCAATAAGCCAGTGTATAGGGACCTGTCACCTAAAGTGTAAACCAGTGAATATCAGTCAGCGACAAAGTATACTACGGGACCCTATACTACAAAACATTCTGGGTGACAGGCTGTTATATCCCGGGTTACTGACTGATACACCGGGGACCAGTGTAGCTGACAGATCTTCGTATACTTTAATTGTTGCTGACCGATATTCCAGTATATCTATACACTCTAAGTGTATATCCCAGGTTACTGACTGATACATCAGGGTGCAATGTAGCTGGCAGGACTTCATATACTTTGTTGCTGATTGATATTCGGGTGTACACTTTATGTAACAGGCCACTATACCCTGGGTTCCTGACTGATATTCCGGGTAACCGACAGTGCAGCTGACACTGGTCTTTGTATACTTTGTCGCTGACAGATATTCCGGTATACAAATAGGTGACAGACCACTATACCCCGCATTACTGATTGACACAGGGGTACAATGTAGCTGACAGGTCTTTGTATCCTTTGTCGGGGATCGAACCCACAACCTCCCTGTCAAGCAGATGCTCTGACAACTGAGCCATTGGGAACAAGGAATATAGAAAGTCAAGATTTTAATTTTGGGGAACAAGGGAAAATGCTGACTTTATTTCAGGGGACCAGGAACAGCCCTGGGAGGACTTCCCTAAGGGTTTTCTCGGTGGTATAGCCATCTCAAACAAAACAAATTAATGTTGGCTGGCTAAGGAGAGAGAGAGCGAGAGAGAGAGAGAGAGAGACTGCAACAAAAGCAAATGAACTTGTTGTACAGACAATCCTAAATATATCCGGCCCGGTGCGGTACCCTAAGAAGAGGTGTTCCATTTTCGGAAGAATATTCAAAACGTCACAATCAAGCTGGCTGGAACAAAGAAGAACCACCCGAAATGTAAGTTTACTTATTATCCTCTTTTTAAAGTGTTTACGCTTTACTTTTATGTTTGACAACATTACTGTCCGTAAAATTACAGTGATATCTCTAATAACAATAAGGTATTATTCGGTTTGTACAAAATCGGAAAACAATCACCTTCTTACACACTTACTCGTCTTGCACCAGTTGTCGGACAAGTACAGAACCATTATTCTGTAGCATGAATTTAATTAGCAGTGGCCAGCTGTATATGTAATGTAGGGACTGCAGACATGTCTGTTAAAAATTTGGTCTGGCAAAAATTCTTAATAATAAAAAAAAATAAAAAATTTCATGTACAGACTACAATATAGTGTGGTAGTTCAGTGGTGAGTGCACTGGCATCTAGAGCTAACGGTACAAGGATTGATCCTAGGCTAAGCAAGGGAATTTTTGGTGTCTGAACACGCTTTGGTGTCTGAACCCTATAGAAATTCATAATGGGACATAGTCCCTAAACCCAAATTGTTGAAACATCTGTTCGGTTGTCTGTCCGTTAACACTTTAAAATGACAACTCCTCCAAAGCCATTGAAGCAATTTGTACCTTACTTGAAAAGAATGTTGCTTGGTTAGGGTCCTTTGAAAATGGCCAAATTTTTTGGTGATCTGCCTCTTGGTTTGATTGCCATGGCAACAGAAAGATCCCATAGACTTATATTGGGAAAATGGTTAAATTAATTGCATTTTCTCCAAAAACGTGAAGTGATGTGAACCATGTTTGGCAGTTATGATCATTGGATGAGTGTTTGCCCAATTTATATTTTTTATGACCAATGGCTATTTTGTTTGGTTGCCATGGCAATATTAGATTTAAAAAAAAGGAATTTTTTAAATGACATCTCCTTCAAAACCAATCAAGCGGTATGATTCTAATTTTGTACAAATGAACTGCTTTGGGGTAAGGACAATTCAAAATGGCTAAAATTATGGTGATCTGCCTCTCGCTTTGGTTGCCATGGCAACAGAGAGCTCCTGTAGACTAATATAATGGGAAAATGGTGAAATTGCATTTTCTTCATAACCATTGAAGTGATGTGAACCATACTTGGCAGTTATGACATTTGATGATGGTCTACCCAGCTTGTGCCTTTCATCAGTGAGAATTTTGTTTGGTTTCCATGGCAATATTAAATTTTAAAAAAAAAAAGAAGATTTTTTCAATGACCAGTCCTCCAAAACCACTGAAGTAGTAGGACTCTAAGTTGGTGCAAATGTTAAATGGGTAAGGGCAATTGAAAACAGATAAAAAGTCTGCCAGTCTGCCTTTTGGTTTTGTTGCCATGGCAACAGAAAACTCCCATAGACTTATAATGAAGAAATGGTTAATTCATTTTCTCCATAACCAGTGAAGTAATGTGAACCATATTTTGCAGTCATGATCATTGTCTACCCAGTTTGTGTGTTTTTATGACCAGTGACCAATTTGTTGGGTTGCCATGGCAAAATAAAATTTTAGAAAATGATTTTTTTTTAATGACAGCTCCTCCAAAACCACAATTAAAGCAGTGTTGCAAACTTCTTTACTGCTTATGAAGATTCTCAATAAAACCAAGACTCACGTTTTCTAATCTGTAGTGTGATCTTTGTTTCCAAAGGTAATCATTTTGACATTTATTATATTTCCCTGCCCCTGTGCTGTTTACTTGTGTATAAAATCATGGTACTGTTAAACAACTCTTCAGAAACCACTTAGCCAATTTCCATCATTTTACATTGATTCTACTAGTGAAATATGATTGAGAGTTTGTCCAAATGGTCACGCTTCATTGACTGCCATGGCCATGTGTCCTTCTTCAAAACTAAGAACTGCTTAATTGATCATCCTTTCATTAGTTGCAATGATAGGATTGGAAAATGTTGCATAACGGGTGCATACCTGGAGTAGCTATGTCACTCAGGCGAGTGAGTCGTGACCCGCAGACCTCTTGTTTTAGATTCATCTTCCCTCGTTACCCTGTAATACATGGCCTTGTTCCCCTGTTCCTCAAAATCCCTGGGGTGGCCTCAACATTGTGCACTTATGGACTGTTTTAGTGTTCTTTTCCTTGACATAAAATATAACCAGATTATATGGAATTCGTGCTTTATTGTTATATATTGTGTAGCTCAAGGATGTTTGAAACAATTTAGATAAAAAACTGCTTCACATGGCACAAACAATAGTCAGATATTCATGGATTTGCATGTTTTCAGATTTTTTCCATGGAACATCAAAATATCCACAATACTGGATATTTTGCCTTTGGCAGGTGCGTTTGCAATTTAACTCTGTTGGGTAAAAAGAAATGCATGTATTGATGAAATGATAATATTTGACACGGAGATCTTCTAAGAGGCAGGGAGTGGATACTGGCATGCAATATTAAAGGTCTCGGAATGTTACCTGGTAATACCTGGCTCTACTATACATTTTAATCATTTATCTAACCATTGTCAGGAAGACTTTGAAACAGTACATGTACTTGCACATACTCTGGCCTGGAAGCAGATTAGTAATGCTGCTGGCCTCTTGTGCTAGAAGTTATTGACCGAGAGATTGCATGTATGATCATCAGCTGATTGGAACCTGCTCAGCAGTGCAGTCAGTAACTAGTGCATTAGACGGCAGATCTAGTGGTTGCAAGTTTGAATCCTAGCTTGGCAGCCTACCTCATCAAGAGATTGATCGTGAAATAATTTCTACCATCATTCTCCCTGGTCTGCTGATTCAAGAAGGGAGATTGTCAGTTGGGCACTCCTGAATTTGGAACATGAGATTCCAGGTTCAAATCCCTCTTGAGGTTGATATTTATTTCATGAATGTATGAGCTGGCGTTGGTAGCTTAGTTGGATGTGTGTCCGACTGGTGATCAGGAGGTTGAAAATTGTGGAGATCTGCTTTGGGATTGCTAATTGGCAAGTTTCATCAATTTTCATATGCCTGTTTGAAAAACGGGACTGTTATGTTACGGGGTATGGCGTCTGTCCGTCTGTCCATAACCTTTTTCGTTTCTGGCTAACTCCTCTTACAGTTTACATCCGATCAAGCTGAAACTTGGTATATAGTTAGACCATGATGAGGAGCAGCGCATATTATTTCGGGGTTACAGTCTACTAACTATTAGCAGAGTAATGCCCCTTTGAAAATTTCCGTTAACTTTTTGTTTCAGGTCAACTTCTCTTACACTTTACATCCGCTCAAGCTGAAATGTAATTTATAGTTAGACCATTATGTGGAGCACGGCATATTGTTTCTAGGTTACAGTCCACCAAATATTAGCAGAGCTATGCCCCTTTGAAAATTTCTGTAAACTTTTTGTTTCCGGCTAACTCCTCCTACAGTTTACATCTGATCAAGCTGAAACTTCATTAGTAATTACCATGATGTGGAACAGCGTATATTGTTTCAGTGTTACAGTACACCAAATATAAGCACAGTTATACTCCTTTGAAAATTTTTCGTTTCTGGCTAACTCCTATAGTTTACATCCGATCATGCTGAAACTTCTTAAATAGTTACAGGATGATGTGGAGCAGCGCATATTATTTTGAGGATACAGTACACCAAATATTGGCAGAGTTATGTCCCTTTTCATAATTTCGTAAACTTTTGTCAGCATATTGTCTAGAGGTAATAGTGTGCAAATTTTATTTTATAATAGGTATATTGTTTAGCTCACCTGAGCCAAAGGCTCACGGTGAGCTTTCATGATCAGTCTTTGTCGGTCGTCCGTCTGTCAATTTTTTACTTAAAGACATCTCCTCCTAAACAGGTGAATGGATTTTGAAATAATTTTACAGGAAGGAATGTTCCTTGGGTGACCCTCTACCAAAATTGCCTAAATGGTTCTGCTCCGCTAAACAAAATGGCGGCCAGAACTAAAAATAGAAAATCTTAAAACAACATCTCCTCCTAGACCAGTCCACTGAATGGATTTTGAAATAATTTCACAGGAATGTTCCTTAGATGACCCTCTACCAAAATTGCCTAGATGGTTCTGCTCTGCTAAACAAGATGGCTGCCAGAGCTAAAAATAGAAAACCTTTTAACAACATCTCCTCCCAGGCCTATAGCCTGATTTCAAAATAATGTCACAGAAATCTTCCTCTCATGCCCCTTTACCAACTCTGCTCTGCTAAACAAAATGGCCACCAGAGCTAAAAATAGAAGAAACCTTTAAAAGACATCTCCTCCCAGGCCAGTGGCCGATTCAAAATAATTTCACAGAAATGTTCCTCTCATGCCCCTTTACCTAAAATTGCTAAAATGGTTCCGCTCCACTAAACAAAATGGCCACCAGAGCTAAAAATAGGAAAGCCCTTTTAAACGACTTCTTCTACTAGGCCAAGGTCCCGATTTCAAAATAATTTTACTGAAATGTTCCTCTAATGCCCCTTTACCAAAATTGCTAAAATGGTTTAGCTCTGCTGAACAAAATGGCAGCCAGAGCTAAAAATAGAAAAAGGTTGTAGACTGTCATGCCTCTGTCAACAATTTACTTAAGAGACATCTTCTCCTAAACCGGTAAATGGATTTTGAAATAATTTTACTTGAATGTTCCTTGAGTGACCCTCTACCAAAATTTCTAAAATGGTTCCGCTCCTAAAACAAACTGGCCACCAGAGCTAAAAATAAAAAAACCTTTAAACAACAAATCCCATGCCAGTGGCCCGATTTCAATTTAATTTCACAGAAATGTTCCTCTAATGCCCCTTTACCAAAATTGCTAAACTGGTTCCACTCTGAAACAAAATGGCGGTCAGAGCTAAAAATAGAAAAACTTTTAAACGACATCTCCTCTCAGGCCTATGACCGAATTTCAAAATAGTTTCACTGAAATGTCCCTCTTATGACCCTTTACCAAAATTGTTAAAATGGTTCCGTTTGGCTGAACAAAATGGCCAGCAGAGCTAAAAAAAAGAAAAGGGAGTAGACAGTCATGCATCTATCAACAATCTACTTAAGAGACTTCTCCTCCTAAACGGTTAATGGATTTTGAAATAATTTTACAGGAATTATACCAATATTGCTAAAATGGTTTCGCTCAGCAGAACAAAATGGCCGCCAGAGCTAAAAAGGAAAAAAAAACTTTTAAAGGACATCTCCCAGGCTAATGGCCTGATTTCAAAATAATTTCACAGAAATGTTCCTCTAATGCCCTTTACCAAAATTACCATTCTATAGTTTCAAGATAATTACCAGTTTTTTATGTCTGCTTTCTATGATTTGTTGATGCAGTTCAAATGAGTACCCACAACATATGCTTTTATAAAAAAAAAAAATCAGCAAAAAAACAACACAAAAACATCATACAAGCATCATTTGATGAGCCCTTAGCAGATCTTTTTCTTTTTATACACTGCTACATGATAGTGGTGGGTATTATGGTTTCACATTGGTTGTACTAGTGTCCCTCTGTCAAACCATCTATCATAGTTACATCCCTCCGTCCTTATTTTTGTTTCCAGATGATAACCTAAGTGAATATCAATGGATTTTCACCAAACTTGGTGTGTTCATTCATAATGTGGAAGGGGTGGTTGGGTGGTGCGAAGGTGTCGTGTGTCTTATGTCACTGGGGCAACTAATATTGGCTTACAGTTGGGCAAGGCCTGCTGTCCTTGTAGCAGTTAAGGAAGAGGGGGAAAATTTTCATTTCTTCTGCTTCTTCCCTTTCATTCCTGTTCCTCTTTCTTCCCTGTCCCTTTCTTTCATCTCCTCTACTATCTTTTCTGTCTTCTTTCTCCCTTTCTCTGGGAGACGACATAAATGACCCACAAGGATTGACGTGTCGTTAAACCCCAACACAGTCAATCAATCTTAATGTGGAGATCTGGTTTGGGATTGCTAGTTTCTGACAGACTGAGCTATCTATATCTGAGACACACCTGACTTTTCTTTGCCAGATGATTGCTTGAGTACTTTATTAATGGATTTTCACCAAACTTAGTGTTTGTATCGATATTGTAGAGATCTGGTTTGGGATTGCTAATGGGCAAATTTCATAAATTTTCGACAGTTTTCTGCCCGCAGCAAGTCAATATTGATAACTAGTAAATGTCAACGGATTTTTACCAAAGTGGTACATATCTATTATGGAGATCTGATTCGGGATTGCTTATGGGCAAATTTCGCCAATTTCTGACAGAGTATTCTGCCCATTGCACAGCCACATATTCATTTCAGGACAATAGCTTGAGTAAATCTCAAAGGATTTTCACCCACTTTGTATTTCCATTGATATTTTGATCTGGTTTGGGATTGCTAATGGGTACATTTCTTCAGTTTTTGACAGTTATCTCCCCTTGACATGATAATGGTGAGGTATTATCATTTTACTGTTTTATTTAAAAGTAGTATTTAAGTAGGTACATACTTTCCACAAGCCTTTCTAGCATTTTTGAAAAACCTAAGCGCACAGTGTGGTAACTAGGCCAAATATGGTATGTTGAGCACTTGAGGTACTCATTACAGGCACCTTATCAAGGTGCTTCTAATGAGTATGTACAATCTTTGTTTTCATGTAGAAATAAGAAAAATATTATCTTAATACCTCATTTTATCCAGATAGCCATGGCTTACATATCCAATTTTAAAGTTCATAACCATCATTAAAATCTGGTTTTGCATGCTTTATCTACCAAACTATTTTACCCCTACCAGGCATTTTGCAAAAAAAAAAAAAAAAAAAAAAAAAATAATAATAATAATCTGCAAAGGTTGACATGATTCATTATGAATTGGTTAATCTTCAAGTGTGTCACTGGCAAACACAGTTGCAGATGATACATGTAATTGTGAAATATTTTTTTTTGTTATTATTCACGGACAAATTATTTAAGATATGAAGTGTCCTCAAGTTGGCCGAGTGTTTAGTGCTTCTGACTATGGACCATGAGGTCCTTGGTTCTATTCCTTTCATTATCATACTTCCATCATCTCCATATATAACCAAATCTTCATCATTACCAACACCTTCCACATAATTAAATGGCAGTTTGTTAGTTCTAATAAACTTGAAGTGACTATAATTTTAAATTTCTACCCTTCATGCCATTTTAATTTACCCCCCAGACCCACACCTAATGCCCTAACAGTCAAACCAAAATGCAAACATGTCCATGCATAAATTTCTAATGCCCTTTACCAAAATTACCATTCTATAGTTTCAAGATAATTACCAGTTTTTTATGTCTGCTTTCTATGATTTGTTGATGCAGTTCAAATGAGTACCCACAACATATGCTTTTATAAAAAAAACAAATCAGCAAAAAAACAACACAAAAACATCATACAAGCATCATTTGATGAGCCCTTAGCAGATCTTTTTCTTTTTATACACTGCCACATGATAGTGGTGGGTATTATGGTTTCACATTGGTTGTACTAGTGTCCCTCTGTCAAACCATCTATCATAGTTACATCCCTCCGTCCTTATTTTTGTTTCCAGATGATAACCTAAGTGAATATCAATGGATTTTCACCAAACTTGGTGTGTTCATTCATAATGTGGAAGGGGTGGTTGGGTGGTGCGAAGGTGTCGTGTGTCTTATGTCACTGGGGCAACTAATATTGGCTTACAGTTGGGCAAGGCCTGCTGTCCTTGTAGCAGTTAAGGAAGAGGGGGAAAATTTTCATTTCTTCTGCTTCTTCCCTTTCATTCCTGTTCCTCTTTCTTCCCTGTCCCTTTCTTTCATCTCCTCTACTATCTTTTCTGTCTTCTTTCTCCCTTTCTCTGGGAGACGACATAAATGACCCACAAGGATTGACGTGTCGTTAAACCCCAACACAGTCAATCAATCTTAATGTGGAGATCTGGTTTGGGATTGCTAGTTTCTGACAGACTGAGCTATCTATATCTGAGACACACCTGACTTTTCTTTGCCAGATGATTGCTTGAGTACTTTATTAATGGATTTTCACCAAACTTAGTGTTTGTATCGATATTGTAGAGATCTGGTTTGGGATTGCTAATGGGCAAATTTCATAAATTTTCGACAGTTTTCTGCCCGCAGCAAGTCAATATTGATAACTAGTAAATGTCAACGGATTTTTACCAAAGTGGTACATATCTATTATGGAGATCTGATTCGGGATTGCTTATGGGCAAATTTCGCCAATTTCTGACAGAGTATTCTGCCCATTGCACAGCCACATATTCATTTCAGGACAATAGCTTGAGTAAATCTCAAAGGATTTTCACCCACTTTGTATTTCCATTGATATTTTGATCTGGTTTGGGATTGCTAATGGGTACATTTCTTCAGTTTTTGACAGTTATCTCCCCTTGACATGATAATGGTGAGGTATTATCATTTTACTGTTTTATTTAAAAGTAGTATTTAAGTAGGTACATACTTTCCACAAGCCTTTCTAGCATTTTTGAAAAACCTAAGCGCACAGTGTGGTAACTAGGCCAAATATGGTATGTTGAGCACTTGAGGTACTCATTACAGGCACCTTATCAAGGTGCTTCTAATGAGTATGTACAATCTTTGTTTTCATGTAGAAATAAGAAAAATATTATCTTAATACCTCATTTTATCCAGATAGCCATGGCTTACATATCCAATTTTAAAGTTCATAACCATCATTAAAATCTGGTTTTGCATGCTTTATCTACCAAACTATTTTACCCCTACCAGGCATTTTGCAAAAAAAAAAAAAAAAAAAATAATAATAATAATAATAATCTGCAAAGGTTGACATGATTCATTATGAATTGGTTAATCTTCAAGTGTGTCACTGGCAAACACAGTTGCAGATGATACATGTAATTGTGAAATATTTTTTTTTGTTATTATTCACGGACAAATTATTTAAGATATGAAGTGTCCTCAAGTTGGCCGAGTGTTTAGTGCTTCTGACTATGGACCATGAGGTCCTTGGTTCTATTCCTTTCATTATCATACTTCCATCATCTCCATATATAACCAAATCTTCATCATTACCAACACCTTCCACATAATTAAATGGCAGTTTGTTAGTTCTAATAAACTTGAAGTGACTATAATTTTAAATTTCTACCCTTCATGCCATTTTAATTTACCCCCCAGACCCACACCTAATGCCCTAACAGTCAAACCAAAATGCAAACATGTCCATGCATATATTTTGTTGTCCCATATACACAATACATACATGTATGTGTTCTGTATCACATACATTTTAAGCTTTAGCACTTTGTTGGCTAAGTCATCAGATATTTGGTGATATTTTTCCCACAGACACTTGGGGTCAGTAGGGCAGTGCAGGCCCAAAAAAATATCTTGTATATATTTTTTCTCTAGTTATTTTTAGCTCGGCTGTTTTCGAAGAAAACAATGAGGTATTGTCATAGCTCTGGCGTCGTCTGAGTCGCCGTTGTCCAAAAACTTGGACATTTTGTAATATCTCTGTCATTACTGAAGATATTTACTTGAAACTCGGATTGGTTGTTCATTATGGAAAGGGGAACTCATACCAATAGGGGGGGGTAACCCTCAAAATATTTTTGGCACAGTTATGCCCCTTTTTCGACTTAGAATTTGCAGCCGAGCAATAACTTGAGAAAAAAATATATACAAGATATTTTTTTTGGGCCTGCACTGCCCTACTGACCCCAAGTATCTGTGATTTTTCCCACAAAATAAGGCTTGACATGTCATTCAAATTGTCTTCTTAGAGACAGTTTGTATGAAACATCATATTTGTTTTGTGATGAAAAAGAGAAATCTTTTATAAATGTTGTCTGCTCTTATTTCAAGTTTAAGTTATCAGCAAATCAAAGACACAACCTCAAACCTAAAAATGCAAAGTTTATGTCTGCCTCTTTTTTAATAGACTGCTTACTAAAAATGTTACACATTACGAAAACATGCCTATTCAAAATATACTGAAAATTTAACCACAAAAAAATGAAAATTTTCAGAGAAAAAATTCGGATATTTCTCATTTTTCTGCTCAAAACATAGATTGTGGGTACTCGTTAGAACTGCCTCGCCGAGGCAGTTCTAATGAGTACCCACAATCTATGAGCAGAAATAAGAAAAATAATGTATACCCCTATAAACCCCAGTTTTACTATATAAAAGTGGGGTTTAAGGGGGTCAAAATTATATAGGCACGTTTTCGTGATGAGTACCAAAACTGTTTCTGAGGATTAAAAAGAAATTTATGCTTTATATAGTAAAAAAATGGGATGCTGGTATCAGGGGAACATGTTGGGGTGGTGATGGGGTTGGAGGGGTGGGGTGTGGGGCAGGGGGGTGGGGGGGTTGGTTGTGGCTTGGAGGATATTTACAGTTTTACACCTGGACATTTACCTACACAGACATTTACCCACCTCATTACGAAAACACGCCTATTCAAATATATAGAAATGTTCACCTCAAAAAACCAAAAATTTTCAGGTAAAAAACTCTGATATTTTTTCATATTTCTGCTCAAAACATAGATTGTGGGTACTCGTTAGAACCGTCTCGGCGAGGCGGTTCTAACGAGTACCCACAATCTATGTTTTTGAGTAGAAATAAGAAAAATAATCTATACCCCTGTAAACCTCAGTTTTACTATATAAAAGTGGGGTTTCAGGGGGTCAAAATTATATAGGCATGTTTTTGTGATGTGGACACTAGAGATAAATTTGAGACAAATATCATGTTCAGTGAAATGCCATTTATAATTTCTATTAGAGGAAATGTCATTTGGACAAAATGTCTTTTCAATGAAACGCCATGTATTCTTACATTTGAATGTTGAACAAATGAAATAAATGAAAATATAAATTTTGTGTAGAAAACAATTTCACTGTTGTGTGTGGTTTTGTTAAATATAATAGGCTGTGTATCTGTGTATTTACAGGAAGTTATATGGTTATAAAATGGTAGGATATTGTAAGTTTTATGGTACCCAAATAGACAAAGGGATTAGAGTTAAAAATGGACAGAAGCTAGGTGATTTGTAGCCCCAGATAAGTTGGCATTGTCCAGATAAGTCCAAATGAATGAATAGACTTATGCCACTGAGGCAAGTCTAACGTGGACCCCATTAAAAACGCTTTTAATGGAGTTCTAAAGAAAATAAATCAATTGATTTTTTTTTGTTTTTTGTTGTTTTTTTTTGAGAAAAAAATGAAATAAACTAAAATAAAATTTATCTTCTCTGGAGCACAACAGGTCTGGTGGGGAGGCCCTAAAAATGCAGATTAAGATATAAAAGATCAGAGCTCCAAATAAGGTGCTTTATTCCAACAGTAACAAGTTTATTTACTTTTCAGATTTCAATGAAAAATAATTAAAATACTGATATGGCCAATTAAAAATAGGTGTGTTTTAACTTTAAGGTCGCATGTTCAAAAAAAAAATAGGTATGTAGAACTTCAGGGATTGTTGTTTTGTTTATTTTGTTTTATTATTATTTTTTTTTATGTACAATTATACCATAATTACTAAATATATTTGGATTATTCACCATGATTTACAGATATTTTATCCAGCATGTAAATATTTCTGATAGAATATGGCAAAGAGTGTAGACCCAGATCTTGTAGGAGCAGTTTGATGAAGGTCATCACTGTTTGCACAGACCTGTTTTTCTGAATATTTTAAAAGTATATAATGCCCACAGACTTAAAATAGGAAAGTGGTTAAATTACATTTTCTCCATAAAAAGTGGAGTGATGTGAATTATAATCATCTTGATGATTTTCTAGTTTGTGTGTTATGACCAGTGGCCATTTTGTTTGGTTATTTTTTTTTAAATAACAAAACCACTGAAGCAGTAAGACTTTTTTCCTTGATTTTATTCCCGTCTTTTCCAGAGCACCATAATATCTGCCTTCTCTAAAACCCATATTCATGCTGATGTAAAATATTCTTTTCTAATCTTTGGCATTTCCATTCTATAAAAAATAGAAAAGGTGAGGGAATACAGATTAATCAATCCCTTAGAATAGATTTGTGCAATGTCAACTCATAAGAAAAAAATCTAAACACAAGCATTAAAAAAATAATGAATTGCTAAATTTCTCCTAATAAGGGAGCCCCTTTGCAAGCTGAATAATTATTTTGTATTTTTTACATCATTTGAACATGGAGTGAAGATTTGGTACCAGTAAAATTGATTTACCCAAACTCACCCTCCCACTCCAAGTAGTTTTATACTGACCATTCTAGGGCCAAGGTTCTGTCACACTTCCTTCTATGTGTGGACCAAGCTCCACAGGACAGTCAATAGCACAACTGCCTGCAGATCCAGGAATTAAATGTTCAAATCCTAGCTAGGTCCCATAACTTTTGTGGGGATGGATGGATTAGACATGAAATGACTTTTATGGTCTTTCTCCCCCTTCTCCTGCTTCAAGAACCATGGCAGTTGTCACTTTCTGGCGAAAGTCTGCACACAAAGTACTGGTGCTCAAAGTACTGATTTCTGCCTAGAGGACTAAGTCTGCCCAGAAAAGTTTAAGTAGGTTAATTGACTGGCTGCACATGAAGTTGACAGTTTTTGCTGGGCTGCAAAACTCCAAATTAAACAGAAATTTCAATCTTAGTGAAAGGTAAAGTTTTATTTTCTGTGAAAAATATCACTAATAATTAAGTTTCATGATGATTTTATCTATACTAGTACAAAGTGTTAAAGTTTAAAATGTGTATGAGACTGAATACATGTACATACTATATTTATACTAAAATAAGCCCCATTATATCTAGTCACACCTCTCCTACTTTGGTAGGTGAAATCCATTATTATACGCATGCAAAACTGAGTTTAAGCCATCCAAATATCTTATTTTTGCCCCAAATTTGGATTTAATACTGTCATTTTGGCAATAAGAATTGCAATGCCCTGGGGCTTATTACCGCTTAGTTTAGTTTTGAATAAACAAACAACTGTAATAATTTGTGCATTTTTTCTGTTATTTCAGGCATTAAAATAGCAGCAGGACATGATGTAGGCCTTACCTTGGATTTGATTTGATTTTGAAAACAAAGAGTTCAAAGACAGCAGAAGACATTCATCCTCTTGAAACCAACTCCAAAAAGAATATTCTTGACTTTAAAAAAGATGCAAAGAATATTGGAATGCTACTGAAAGGATCCACGTTTATGGATGTTTGTTTTTCTGAGCATGTTTCAGATTTTAAATTAAATTCTTACAGCATACAAACTGGAACTGTTAACACAGCCCCAGATAAGGCACTTTTTTCTGTTAAAAAGAACTGATATTTTTCTTATTTCTCCACAAAACATATGTTATGGTACTCAACTGAAGGTTGTCGCCAAGGCACTTCTGATGAGTACCCACAACATAGGTTTTCATGGAGAAATAAGAAAAAAAATATGGGGATACCCCTCTTATCTGGAGCTATCTATTAACTTTTGACAGAAAGTGACTACAATATTCTGAACAATGAGAATGGATATCAAGAACTGAAATTAGAGAGGAATTTGAAGTTAGCAAATACTTACTATCAGTCATCATTTTGAAAGAAAATTACCAAGAATAAATATTTCTCTGGTTTTAGATTTTGTTTCAGTGTTACTGTGTTGTACTTTTTATCGCACCTGCTTGTAGCAGGGTGCGATATAGGCGTCCGATTTTCTGTCCGTCCGTCCGTCAGTCCGTCCGTCCGTCTGTCAACATTTATGTCGACGTTCGACATTTATGTCAAAGTTAGTATTCTAATCAACTACAAGACTAAACAACCATCAAACCTTGCATAAAACATCTCCCTGACCTCCTGACTTTGCAACATAGGCGTCCGCTTTTCCGTATGTCTGTCTGTTCGTCCGTCTGTCTGTCAACATTTATGTCGAAGTTCGACATTTATGTCAGAGTTAGTATTTTAATATACTACAAGACTAAACAACCATCAAACCTTGCATGAAACATCTCCCTGACCTTCCGACTTTGCGACATAGGTGCCCACTTTTCCATTTGTCTGTCTGTTCGTCTGTCCGTCTGTCCATCTCTTAACAGTTCTGTTATGTCGAAGTTCGACATTTATGTCAAAGTTAGTATTCTAATCAACTACAAGACTAAACAACCATCAAACCTTGTATGAAATATCTCCCTGACCTCCTGACTTTGCGACATAGGTGCCCGCTTTTCCATTCGTCTGTCCGTCCGTCTGTCTGTCTCTTAACAGTTCTGTTATGTCGAAGTTCGACATTTACGTCAAAGTTAGTATTCTAATCAACTACAATTCTACAACAACCATCAAACCTTGCATGACACATCTCCCTGACCTCCTGACGGCAGATATGTTGACCCAGTGACCTTGACCTATATTTTGCGCTCCATTGACTTTGACACAATTTACGTTGACGTTCCAGATCTTCTCAACTATAAGGTGTACAACTACCAAACCTTGCATAGTGCTTCTCCTAGATGTACAGACTTGGCAGGTACCTTGACCCGGTGACCATGACCTATATTTTGCGCTCCAGTGACTTTAACATATTTTTTCGTCGACGTTCGATGTCTCCTCAACTATAAGGCCTACAACCATCAAACCTTGCAAAGTGCTTCTCCTCAATGTACTGACTTAGCAGATACCTTGACCTGGTGACCTTGACCTATATTTTGGCTGCAGTGACTGACATAATTTACGTCAACGTTCCAGATCTCCTCAAGTGTAAGACCTCAAGTCACCAAACCTTGCATAGTGCTTCTCCTATATGTACTGACTTGGCAGGTATCTTGACCCGGTGACCTTGACCTATATTTTGTGCTCCAGTGCCTTTTATACATTTTACGTCAACGTTCAATATCTCCTCAACTATAAGGCCTACAACCATCAAACCTTGCATAGTGCTTCTCCTCAATGTAAGGACTCTGCAGGTACCTTGACTGGGTGACCTTGACCTATATTTCACGCTCCATTGACTTTTACACCTTTTACGTCACCCTTCCATATGTCCTCAACTGTAAGGCCTTCAACCACCAAACCTTATATAGCACTTCTTCTCGATGTACTGACACGACAGGTACCTTGACCTGGTGACCTTGACCTATATTGTGCACTCCAGTGACTTTGACACATTTTATGTTGATGTTAGGTATCTCCTCAAATATAAGACCTACAACCACTAAACCTTGCATAGTGCTTCACCTCATTGCACTGGCTTGGCAGGTACCTTGACCCAGTGACCTTGACCTATATTTGACACATTTTCCGTTGATGTTTGATAACTTCTCAACTATAAGGCCTACAACCACCATACCTTGCATTGTGCTTCTCCTTGATGTACTGAATTAGCAGGTACCTTGACCCGTGACCTTGACCTATATTTCATGCTCAAGTGACTTTTACACATTTTACGTCAACGTTCCATTATCATTGGGCTGTATGATACGAAAAGTCAGTGCTGAAGATATAGCCATTAGAGGGAATGGGACTGGCCTGGAATATATGTGCCCCACTAGGCACTTTGTCTATATTTTTTTCAACCCAGTTTTCCAAGTAAGCACTGCTAAGAATGAAATAAACTTATTTAATAACCACATTCTGATTGTGGCTCCTGTGACTTTTGTGCCAGCAGGTGCGATGACGCCTTCCGCGGAATTCTTGTAATCAGTTTGATGCTGGCCTCGGTGGCTCATTTGGATGCGCCGTCCGACTGGGGACCAGGAGGTCGCAGGTTCAACCCCCGCAGAGGTTGGCAACATTCTTTCGTGGAGATTGATCATGAAATATTTTCTACGGTCATTCTCTCCCTTCCGCTGATTCAAGAAGGGCAGTTGTCAGTTTCTGGCAAAAGAATGTGCACAATACTGGTTAACCGCTTAGAGGACTGAGCCTGCCCAGTAAACGTGTGGTTAGGTAAACTGACCGCACTTGACTTGACCCCATTGGGTTGACTGGGCCGTAAAACCTCAACACAAACAAACAAACCTCCTCCATGTAAGATTTAATATCTCAGAGACCATTCAGAAACATATATCAAACATATATTGTTGTTCAGTATGATAAGATGCATTCAGTGACACTGACTCTGGGTCCCCAGGTGTATGCCCCACCCCATCCAGTTCACATAAACCTTAATCTCTCTGACACTGTTGAGATCCCACTCACTTAAACATATATATATTATTGCTCCTTATGATAAGACACCAACAGTCGGTCCCCAGTGGACTGTGGTATGCCCCACCCCATTCAAACCATTCAGATCTTTGCCAAGAATAATGGGTTTGAAAATACTTTTATCTTCTGATTTAGATTCCAGATACGACTGCAGTTTGCCAACCTTTTCTCCATGCAAGAACCCCACAATAGACCTATATATCTTATTTGTATCTTTAATGCTGCTCTAAATACAAAATCTTTATCACATATAGCCATTTACATGTCAACAGACTTAAAGCCAAGTGTGTTGGTGAAGATATATGTGTCAGTTGACATACCTATGTATAAGATGAACAGTATCTGGACTGACATACTGACTGCATGTATGTCCACCGAGGTTAGATTTCCCAACCATCAATGACTGAGATATGTATATACATCAAGAATTTGGGAGTTATCTATAAATTGAATACAGGTAGCCACCTTTTTTAGCTCACCTGAGCACAAAGTGCTCAAGGTGAGCTGTTGTGATCAGTCAATGTCCGTCGTACTTTGTCTGTCGTTCGTCATTCGCCTTCAGCAATTGTTTCAAAAGCCTAGTCCTCCTACACCCCTGGGCCAGTGGACTCGAAACTTGGTAGGACGCATTGGGGTGACTTACAGATCAAAAATAGCAAAAATCATTCTGATCTGACATTCAAGATGGCAGCCATCTTCTCCTGAACCAAAATTAACTCAAAACTTAGTAGGAAGCATCGGGGATGACTTGTAGATGATAAATAGCTAAAATCATTCCAGTCAGAATTCCAAGATAGCCGCCATGGCAGCCATCTTGAAAATCTATTTTTAGCTTCTTCTCCTGAACCGAAAGGCCGACTGACTCCAAACTTGGTAATGGTAGGAAGCATTGGAGTGACTTCTAGATCAAAAATAGCTAAAATCATTCTGATAGAAAATCCAAGATGGCCGCCATGGAGGCCATCTTGAAAATCTGTTGTTTGCTTCTTCTCATGAACCTAACGGTCAATAGACTCAAAACTTGGTAGGAAGCATCGGGGTGACTTGTAGATCAAAAATAGCTAAAATATTTCCCATAGGAAATCCAAGATGGCTGCCATGGTAGCCATTTTGAAAATCTTTTAATCACTTCTTCTGAACTGAAAGGCCAATTGACTCCAAACTTGGTAGGAAGCATCGGGGTGACTTGCAAAAATAGCTAAAATCATTCCAATAGGATATCCAAGATGGCCACCATATTGAAAATCTATTTTTCTTTTCTTCTCCTGAAACGAAAGCCAATTGATTTGAAACTTGGTAGGAAGCATCGGGATGACTTATAGATAAAAGAGAGCTAAAATCGTTCTGTTTGGAAATGCGAGATGGCCACCACGGCGGCCATTTTGAAAATATTTTCGCTTCTCCTGAACCAAAAGGCCAAGTGACTGGAAAACTTGTAGGAAGCATCGGGATGACTTGTAGATCAAAAATAGCAATTATTCCTATAAGAAATCCAAGATTGCTGCCATCTCGAAAATCTATTATTTGCTTCTACTCCTGAACCTAAAGGCCAATTGACTCGAAACTTGGTTTGAAGTATGGGGTGACTTGTAGATCAAAAATAGCTAAAATAGTTCCGATTGGAATCCAAGATGGCCGCCATGGCGGCAGTCTTGCAGATCTATTTTTCGCTTCTTCTCCTGAATCGAAAGGCAAACTGACTCGAAACTTGGTAAGAAGCATCGGGGTGACTTATAGATCAAAAAAGCTTACTTCTCCTGAACCTAAAAGCCAATTGATCCAAAACTTGGTAGGATGCATCGGGGTGACTTGTAGATCAAAAGTAGCTAAAATCCCTCCGATTGTATATCCAAGATGGCCGCCATGGCAGCTATTTTCAAAATCTATTTTTGGCTTCTTTTGAACCGAAAGACCAATTTTTTTTAAATTTGGTGGGAAGCATAAGGGTGACTCCTAGGTAAAAAATAACTAAAACTTATCCTATTAGAAATCAAAGATGGCCGCCATAGTGGCCATCTTGAAAATCAATTTTTTGCTTCTCCTGAACCTAAAGGCCAATTGACTTTAAACTTTGTAGGAGTCATCAGGGTGACTTGTAGATGAAAAATAGCTAAAATAGTTTCATTTGGAAATGCAAGATAACCGCCATGGCTTTGCATCCTTTCATCTGTCTGTCATGTTATCTCCTCCAGGGCTCCTAAACCACTGGTCGGAACTCAACCAAACTTGCTACATCACTTTCCCTCATTGTAAAGATGTGCTAGAGCAACATTATTTTTTGATGTGTTGGTCATCCGTTCATCTATTCTTCACACTATCTCCTAAACCACAGGGCAGAATTCAACCAATATTGCTACATTACTTACCCTCATGGTAAGGGTGTGCGCAAGCAACATTTTTTTCTGTCCGTCTGGTGTCCGTCCAACAGGCTATCATCTAAATCATTGGGCAGAATCGAACCAAGCTTGCTATATGACCTCCCCTCATGGTCAGGATGTAGAAGAGCAAGTCTGTCTCTCCGTCATGCTATTAGCAACATTAGCAAAGTTAGTTTGTTTTGAGGTTTTACGGCCCAGTCAACCAAATGGGGTCATGTCGAGCGCGGTCCGTTTACTTTACCACACATTTACTGGGCATGCTTAGTTCTCTAAGCGGTTAACCAGTATTGTGCACATCCTTTCGCCAGAAACTGACAACTACCCTTCTTGAATCAACTGAAGGGAGAGAATGACCGTAGAAAATATTTCATGATCTATCTCCACGAAAGAATGTTGCCGACCTCAGCGAGGATTGAACCCGAGACCTTCTGGTCTTCAGTCGGACGGCGATCCAACTGAGCCACCAAGGCCGGCAACATTAGCAAAGAGCGTGGGGACTGGCAATGGCAAGCCATGAAATCATTTTTGTGGTCGTTCTCCCTCTTCCGATAGCCGGCCTCGGTGGCTCAGTTGGATGCGCCGTCCGACTGGAGACCAGGAGGTCGCGGGTTCTACCCCCGCCGAGGTCAGCAACATTCTTTTGTGGAGACTGATCATGAAATATTTTCTACGGTCATTCTCTCCCTTCTGCTGATTCAAGAAGGGCAGTTGTCAGTGTCTGGCGAAAGAATGTGCACAATACTGGTTAACCGCTTAGAGGACTAAGCCTGCCCAGTAAACGTGTGGTAAGGTAAACTGACCGCGCTTGACATGACCCCATTGGGTTGACTGGGCCGTAAAACCTCAACAGAAACAAATCTCCCTCTTCCGCTGATTCAAGAAGGGCAGTTGTCAGCTACTGACAGAATCAGAATATTTTACTGGTATACATTCTAACATTTTTTTCGTATTTCTGCTAAAAACAGATTGTGGGTACTCGTTAGAACTGCCTTTAGTGTATATATATTCTTACATCAAGAGTCTATATATATTCTTACATCAAGATCAATGAATGTCATTAGAATTGTTTACTTTGGTGAATGGATATCATTAGACGTATCACCAGTAAATATCTGATCAATGATTTAGTACAGAAAATTAAAGTATTTTCTCGTTAGTTTAACTCAGCAAATTCTATGCATTTCGATACTTGATTTTTTCCCATACGGGTAAGGTGTGTGCATGATGATAGTGTGTATTTTTTACAACAAAATATGAAATTATTTTCAATCTTTTTTTTCCGAATTATCGGTCACTGGTGAACCGTCCCGATGGAATTTTTTTTGCGATGTCGTTAACGTGACAAACACCAGCGATTAATAGGTAAAACAGGCTTGGAATTCAGTAGTTGAGACTATTAAGAGTTTGTATGAAAAAAAAAAAAAACTTTTAAAACCGTTGCATAAAACAAAATAATGATAATAATGATAGCGAAAGCGACACAAAGTCGCCTGTTTTATGCGGTCGCGTAAAAAACTAGGAATTAAAGTTTAAACGAAAAAAGAAATTCATAATTCAATAAGTAAATCGTTCAAAATGATAGCTAGACAGATTTTAGGAATGTTTTGTTTCACACGCAATTCAGATCAATTGTAAGTAAATAATTTGAATGATTTTTTTTATTGTAAATTATTATAACAATAACGCGAACACGAATGAATGGAATGGAACGGAACGGCGGTCATGATTATGGAGCGATTGGAACGGACCGACCGATACCGCTATATTAACCGGAACGACCGTGGACCGGGACCGGAACGACCGAGGACCGGGACTGGAACGACCGTGGACCGGTAAAATGGTTAACTTAACCCCTGACTGGACTGTACCACTCCAAAACCCACTATGCCTAATATTTTTTTTTTTTTTTTTCCCAATGAGCTATTCCATCGTGAATGCTGGTAGGGCCGATAATGCCATTAAAGGAAAATTATATAGAAATGGCCTTATTTCGTTCTGTGACAGTATTTTGAAAAAAAAAATCTACACGTTGTAAATCCTGATACGACGCCGCGACGACGCATAATGCAGTGCTTGATCTGATTTTATACTGATTGCGAAAGTCATTTTTGCCCTTTTATGGCTTGCTGAAGTTCACATAATTGAACACCTCGAAAATTAGGCCACAGCTCAAAAATCGTACACGGCCAATTATTACTAATGGTTCGTTTAAAATGATAGCTCTGCTTCGGAACCAAACCCCCTCGGGATCAGTTGTTTGTCATATCAAACCAATGCTGCTAATTGCGTCTCCTGTTAACGATACCATTCCCTTTTAAATGGAGGACCGGGCTTATTTTTAAGCAACAGGGCCGCACAATGAGAGAACATACCTTCTAACATATGCGTTCAACGAAGACTCAAATCAGACTGCGCATCCGCTCAGTCTGATTAGAGTCTTCGTTGTCCGCATGAAGACACTTTGCATTCTTGGCTATCCAAACTGCGCCCAGTGAAGATTCTGATCAGACTCTGCGCAGGATAATTAGAATCTTCGCTAGGTGCACATGTACTAAGGTACAGTTTCTGACTTGCGGAACAAATAATAATTTACTGAAATACATAATTATGTTGGAAAATGTTCTTGCATTCGTTTTTCATGTTAATCTCAAACATTTTCAGATCGAAACGCCATGCAAAAAGCTGTTTAGAAGGGATGTGGTTTATTTAATAATACTGTCATTTGAACGAAAATGAATGGATTGGAATAAAATTTTGCTGCGGACTGAGAAAATGGTTCTTATAAAAGATGCTGACACTGAAAATTTGGATTAACCTGCGAATCGGTGCAGTGCATCCAGGGGTTTTGCTGCTTGTTTTCAGAATCGTTGAATAATGAAAAATATATCAACAGACAGCGAAGGCCTTTGCCAGATTGCGTAGATATGCAGATTAATTTGGTCCTTCGTTCTCCGCATTTCGATCTGGATCGTTTCCTCTTGAAAGAGATCAAATTAACTCTGTTAAAGTGCTTAAAGGGATAATAATGCACCGAAAGTTTGATTTTGGAGAAGTCAATTGACAATTTAAACTTAAATTGCTAACGAAATGCCCTTAAAACAGCTTGAAATGTGTTTTATTGGGGGAATTAAATTGTGACAACAGGCAAGCTCATTTAAGTCACTGATGATGATTAGACTGAATTTCGGCAATTGTCGGAAAATTCCAATTGTAATGAGAAAT
Source organism: Anodontia alba (assembly GCA_964016985.1). Classification (NCBI taxonomy): domain Eukaryota; kingdom Metazoa; phylum Mollusca; class Bivalvia; order Lucinida; family Lucinidae; genus Anodontia; species Anodontia alba. The sequence goes on along the minus strand of OZ024837.1, from coordinate 34,707,867 downwards.
ATCCTTAATTGTGATTGCTGTTTAATGTTAAAAGTGAGAGGCAGAGTCATTTGCATTTTATTCTTTATTAACCCATTGTAGTCTGGAAACCGCTAAATAAGTGACAGGCAAACAGAGCAGACCCAGATCAGACGCCGCATCATGCGGCGTCTGATCAGGGTCTCCACTGTTTGCAAATAGTTCGACCATTTTTCTTTAGGAATAGCTACATCATATTGCCTGACATACCTAATAATCGATATCGGACTCTTCCAATAGATAGTGTGGGAGAGTTTATTCAGTCTTTAATGGGTTAAGGCTGATTGCTTTGGGGCTTTTTTTTTTTTTTTTTTTTTGATGTTTTGTCATGTTCGTTGTCTTATTGTTGTGTTTAGAGGATCCTGTCTGGCGTTGCGATCAACTTGATTTGGAATAGGGAACTGGTTTCTGTTTTTTTTTTTTTTTTTTTTTTTTTTTTTTTCTTTGGTCTGTAGCTTCTCATCACGAAAACATGTCTATATAATTTTGACTCCTATAAAACCCACTTTTTTTCATATTTCTGCTCAAAAACATAGATTGTGGTACTCGTTAGAACCGCCGCGCGCCGAGTAACCACAATCTATGTTTTTGAGCAGAAATAAGAAAAATAATGTATACCCTTGTAAACCCCAGTTTTACTATATAAAAGTGGGGTTTAAGGGGGTCAAAATTATATAGGCATGTTATCGTGATGCATGATTCGTTATAACCTTAGGACAGGCAGGGCAAGGTGTTGACGCGTCCAAATATTTAGATTATAAACGGTAATACAAATATAGCAAATAGTTGTACACATGTGTCTTTAACTCATCTAAAACAGGACAAAAATCATTCAGATTGCTATCATGAGAGACATAAATGATTAGTTCTAACCACAAGGTAAATTTTCCATATTCATAGCATATGTGCCTTCATAATTATTCCTTATTCGCAAGACTACCTTCGTTTTTGGACTTTTACATTTTACACATCTATTAGCAAAGCATAGGAACCGCTTGACACTTTTCAAGTTCTTCAAAAGTTAAGTTTGGGTACTGTTTTTATTTTAACATATTCGGACGCCATACATTTTACCTTATACTGCTTAAATTCCAAGAAGATCAATATACTACTTAAATTTCAAGAATATCAATTTACTACCTAAGAACATGTATGAAATTTCCGGATGAGTGGCAAACAGTATAGATCCAGATCTGGGTCTAAATTGTTTGCTCAGACCTTTCTTTTTTCAAATAATTAGGATAAATGGAACCCGCTCAGAATTTTGAGCCCCTGATTTTTACATGGAAAAGTTGCCGTAATGAGTTGAAACATGTAAACGTGAACAAGGACGTTCCCGAAATCGGCAAGTGCCTTATATTCAGAATCGTCTGACATATTCAATTTACCTGTAAAGAATCAGAAAACCATATTTTCATTAAAACTGACTCTGTGGTATATGTCTGTTTCAGAGTCTCATTAAACATGATTTATTCTTGTAAAGTGCATAAGAAAATGCTGTAATGGCCTTTTAGTTTCTGTTTCTTATTGTTGTTTTTTTATCCTTAATTTATTACAATGTTAACCTTAAAGCAAATTTAAAATAAATTTGTAGTAGACATTCTAAAATTGATTTTATTATTTTTCAGGGAAAATAAGACTAGTCATTTCATGTGAATCGTCTGCTAGCAGACGATTCACATGAAATATCAAACCTTATTTTCTTTGAAAAATGAAACTTAGGTTTTTTTCTAGCTTTTCCTGTAGTATTGCCATTAATTCCTTCTTCTTATAATTATCCATCATTCAGAGATTCCTGTTTAGCCTGACATTTCTTCAATAGATTTTACACTTATCAACTTGGACTGTTAAAATAGTTTTAGCTCCTGTCAGTTGCTTTAATTTCAACATTTGTGCAATGTACATTGATCGGATGCAATGACTCATGATCACAAATCTATGATTGCTTGGACTATTATGAGAGCTGAATTCATATCAGCCGAATGCTTTTTGTTTGTTTGTAAATTGTTGTTATCTTAGACAAACATCAAAGTTTACTTGTGAAAACCAAACGGTAAATATTAGACAAACAATTTACTGTGTAGTTGTCATTCGCGAAAAAGGTTTATTTTACTTGTAGATTTTAATGAACTTCACAGGTGAAAATTAGTATGCAATGTTACCTTTACCGCTTGGTTGTCAGTCACGGTAAAGAAGAACATGGCATACTGATTTTACCAGTATGATTTAATAAAACATACAGATGAAAATCCCTATGCAATGTCTGTCTATCCTTTATTAGCCGTTCGTTTCACAACTAGCATTCTTTATAAATCTACAGCGGGCCGTTATCGGCCCGTCAGCTACCCTAACGGGCCGATGACGGCCCGCTGTAGATTTATAAAGAATGCTTACTGGGTTGTCAGTTACGGTAAAGATTAGACAAACATGGCATACTGATTTTACCTGTTTTATCTAATAAAATATACAGGTAAAATTCCGTATGCAATGTATGTCTAACCATTATTCGCTGTTTGTTTGTCAATTATGATCATAAAGTTTAGACAAAACATGGCATATTGATTTTACATGTACGTGTATAATTTAATAAAATATACAGGTATATATCAGCGTGCAAGGTTTGTCTAACCTTTACTTGCCGTTTGATTGTCAGTCACGGTTAAGGTTAGACAAACTTGGCATATTGAATTTACATGTATAATTTAATAAAATATACAGGTAAATTCCGTATGCAATGTCTGTCTAACCTTTAATCGCCGTTTGTTTGTCAGTCACGGTAAATGTCTGACAAACATGGCATATTGATTTTACCTATATAATTTAATAAAATGTGCAGTTGAAACTCCTTGTCTGTCTAATCCATTACGAAAACATGCCAATTCAAATATACTGAAAATTTTACCACCAAAAACTAAAAGAAAAATCAGATAAAAAGTCTGATATTTTTTATATTTCTGCTCAAAACATAGATTGTTGGTACACGTTAGAACCGCCTCGCCGAGGCGGTTCTAACGAGTACCCACAATCTATGTTTTTGAGCAGAAATAAGAAAAATAATGTATACCCCTGTAAACCCCAGTTTTACTATATAAAAGTGGGGTTTAAGGGGGTCAACAGTATATAGGCGTGTTTTCGTGATGCTTACCCCCGTTTGTTTGTCAGATACGGTAAAAAGTTATACAAACTTGGCATATTGATTTTACCTATATAACTGAATAAAATATACAGGAAAAAATCCGTATGCAATGTCTGTATAACTTTTACTCTCCGTTTGTTTGTCAGTTACGGTAAAGGTTAGACAAACATGGCATACTGATTTTACCTGACTGTATAATTAAATAAAATATACAGGTATATATCAGTGTTCAATGTTTGTCTATCCTTTACTTGCCGTTTGATTGTCAGTCACCGTATAGGTAAGATAAGCGTTGCATACTGACTTTACCGGTAGGTTCTAATACAGTTGAAAATCTTTCTGTAAAGGTTGTCAAACCTTTTCCGTTTGGTTGTCAGTCATAGTCAAGGTTAGGCATACATTTCGTACTTATCTTAGCTGTATTAAGTGAAACATCAATGACTCGAACGCGGTAACTCGTTTATCGTGGTTAATAAGAACTATTTTTTTACATTACGAAAACACGCCTATTCAAATATATGGAAAATTTTACAACCCAAAAAAAGGAAAAAAATTCAGATAAAAATTCCGATATTTTTAATATTCCTGCTCAAAACATAGATAGTGGGTACTCGTTAGAACCGCCTCGGTGAGGCGGTTCTAACGAGTACCCACAATCTATGTTTTTTAGCAAAATAAGAAAAATAATGTATACCCCTGTAAACCCCAGTTTTACTATATAAAAGTGGGGTTTAAGGGGGTCAAAATTATATAGGCGTGTTTTCGTGATGAATCCTTGTTACATTTTTCCGACAGCTCACGAAAACAGATATATGGAGATTTCTTTATTTTTCCTATTTTCTCATGAAAATGTATTTTGTGTATTTCGGTGCGATTCTAATGAGTATACTCAACATACCATTATTTTATAGAAGATTGTAGACATTCCTATATTATTCCCGTTTGTCTCTTAGCTTGGCGCTATGATTAATATTACCCAAATTTCCATGGTCCCAAAGATTTTCGAGGCATTGAGTTGATAACATATACAGGTAAACCCTAGTATGTAACGTTTGTTTAATCCTCTCCGTTTGGTTGTCATATTATGACCTTTTGCTTCCGTCGTTTGTCAGCTAGTTCTGCGGAAAAGTCAAACATAGCACAATGTTTTTCGCCCGTTCCGATCAGAATGTGTAGTCTTTATTGACGGAAAACAATGGTTCTGCTGAACAGAGAAAATGTTTTGCAAAAAGACTGATATTGACAGGTTCTTACTTGAAATTGTTATACTTTTTTTCTTCTTCTTCTTTTTGTCAATTGTCAACACAATAAGAGACTTTGATTGGCGTCAAGAAATTACTTCTGCTTAATATCTAGAGAAAGAATTGATGGATCGCCATCAAATTATGAATACGTACTGATATTGACAAGTTCTTGGTTGAAACTGTCACGCGCAAGACTTTGTTTTTTATTTCCTGTTGAGCTAAGGTTTTTGACTGATGCAAAACAGTTCAACAGTGTTTCTTCCCTCTCCCAGAACTCGGGCATGATTTGATGTTGAACTTGATCAAACTGTTTAATTCACGCAATTCTGCATTTAGGTATTGCAGAATTGTATATTCTTAATGGTTGCTTTGAATATGAAAGTACACTTGTAGAAAATCATCTGGGGTAAAATTTACCCTCAGCGGGCACATGGTGTTTATACAACGTCGATGCAACGTCATGACGTTGCATCGACGTTGAGGCGACGTTGTATAAACGTCATGTGCCCGCTGGGACCCTTACACTGGTTGAAACGTGTCAGCGAGTGTATTACAAGCAACAACATATCATTCCATTTCGTTGCTGTCTCCATGTGACTTGGTTGCCTGGTAGCGTTAAAAATATACAAATAGAATAGAATACATTCCGTTCCTTGTTTGAAGACTTTAGAGGGAGTGCTACCAAGCGAGCACCAAGTATTGACCATTTTATCTTAAAGAACAAAAAGAATGGTTTGTAGAATATTTTCCAAAAATGAATAAAATATATAGGAAATTCTACATTAGTCTGTACCCTAAAGTGTCTGGAATTTCGTAATGAAGCGGCCTGTACTACATCAGGTCCCATTTTGCTGGTAAGAACTAATCATATATCCAGATATGAGGGGATCCCAGATTTAATATTCTTAATATTTCTCCACGAAAACGTATGTTGTGGGTACTCATTAGAAGCGCCTCGCCTTCACGAAAACACGCCTATAATTTTGACCCCCGTAAACCCCATTTTTATATAGTAAAAGTGGGGTCTACAGGGGTATACATACATTTTTTTATTTCTGCTCAAAAACATAGATTTTGGGTACTCGTTAGAACCGCCTCGTCGAGGCGGTTCTCACGAGTACTCACAATCTATGTTTTGAGCAGAAATATGAAAAATATAAGAGTTTTTTTATCTGAAAATTTTCAGTTTTTGGCGGTGAAATTTTCTCTATATTTGAATAGGCGTGTTTTCGTAATGGCTGAGGTGCTTCTAATGAGTACCTGCAGTACATTTTATATGTTTCTATGGAGAAATAAGAGTAAGAACAATATAAAGGCATCAGCGGGGTGGTATTTTCAATGCTTTGCACTCTGGGAAAAATCTTAACAAACGACATTTGAAATATTTTTCTTATTTTTTCCCAGAAAACCGGATTGACCTTTTATGCAAATTATTTCAAATGGAGATAACTTGCATGAAATGTATGTAATTCTGTTTTCGGAAGAAAAAAAATAATTTAAAAAATCGCCAATTTGTCGTCTGCTGAATTAGCCCAGAGAGTGGTTTAGATTAATGAGATATTGAAGCTCATATGATTTCCAGACGGATAAAAAAGTACAGATAATTATTATTTTCCTGGAAACCGTCTACTTACAATATCACTCGGTATTTTTCCTTTGTCGTTAAGAAATGATCGTAAATTGAAATCAGAAGGCTGGATTTTGTTACAGTCTCTGCATATTGTCATATGATTGTTACCAGGTCCAGGAAGTCACGTGACATAAATGCACAGTTCTTTGAATATGAAAGTACACATCTAGAAATTCATCTGGGGTAAAATTTACCCCCAGCGGGCACAAACAGAAAATTTTACCACCAAAGAATGAAAATTTTCAGAGAAAACAATTATGATATTTTTCATATTTCTGCTCAAAACATAGATTGTGGGTACTCGTTAGAACCGCCTCGACGAGGCGGTTCTAACGAGTACCCACAATCTATGTTTTTGATCAGATATAAGAAAAATAATGTATACCCCTGTAAACCCCAGTTTTACTATATAAAAGTGGGGTATAAGGGGGTAAAAATAATATAGGTATGTTTTCGTGATGACCTAAGAAAACGTACCCTCTGAGAGATGCGCCCAAAGATGACTCAAATCAGCCTGTGCATTTGATCAGAAACGTTGCACCTTTGACTATCCAGAATGTGTCCAGAGAAGATTCTGATCAGCCTATACGAAAACGCAGGCTCATCTGAATCTTCGCTTTACGCACATGTCCGGAGGAACAGTCAATGCCGTTGCTGCTCATTTAATGAATTTATATAAATGTCTCTCTATTTAGTGGTAAAGATGTGCATGCGTTTGTGCGTGCGTTTGTGCGCGTGTTTGGTCTGTTTTTAATCATTCAGTAGCGTAACGGTATGCGTATCGTCCATCATACAGACAACCCTCTTTATACCGACACTCGATACAACGTCAAAATTCGTTATAATGATAATTTGATTGTCACGAAACTTTCGCTTAAGAGGTAACTAGTCACCATCACGAAAACATGCCTATAAAATTTTGACCCGTTAAACCCCACTTTTATATTGTAAAACTGGGCTTTAAAAGGGTAATATTTTTTTTTTCTTATTTATGCTCCAAAGCATTAGTTTAAACGTTTATTTCATGTATAATATTAACATATTTGAACATATACAAGACATGTGTTTACTACATTACAATATTATACAATGGGATTCTGAAGAAAGTCAACTGACTTAAGAAGTCCGTGTCCCATTTTTTTTTTTTTTTTTTTTTTTTTTTTTTTTTTTTTTTGCAAATATGACTGTACAAATACAACATGTGACTTGAAATAGAACAAACTAACAGTGATAAAAAGGACAGAGTGAATTTCAGACAGAACAATCGTGAAGGTACATCTTTTCAACCAATGGCAGCTCCACGGGGATGTGGAAATACGCCCAAAGCATTGATTGTGGGTATTCGACGAGGCGGTTCTAACGAGTACCCACAATCTATGCTTTTAAGCGGAAATAAGAAAAAATATCAGATTTTTTTATCTGAAAATTTTTATTTTTTGGTGGTAAAATTTTCAGTACATTTGAATAGGCATGTTTTCGTAACGATAAATTATGCCAGAATATTGTATCTAATACTATAAAGAAACATATGTTTTGGATATTTGTTAGAATCGCCTCAGTGAGGCGATCCTAACTAATATCCAGAACATATGTTCTATGAGGAAATAAGAACAAAACAAGACCTTTCTTACATATCAATCTGCTCATTAAGTATTCTGTACAACAGCAAATTCATTTTAATGGCAACGTTTCTGAGAACAAATGTTGTCGTTGTAACGAGGGTTCACTGTAATAATATGCTGCGTCTAGCGAAAGCGATCATGCGCTAAATGCGCAGATTCAGATCACCCTGCACATGTTAAGGTATCATTCAAGCCTTTCATACATTCTGTAGTATCCAATGTTTCTGTTTGCGGACAGCGAAAACCTGGTCAGACTGCTGTCCGCATATGCCTGAAGACAGGTTGTCGCACGGCGAGACCTAATATTACAATTAAGGTGAATGGTAGGAATTTCACCATTTTGTGTGTATACATACACCGGTTGCTGTCCACGTGATTATCATTGACCAATGAAATCAAACCGCGCGCTTGTACAAAATCCAGGTAACGATAATTTAGTGCCGCGCTATTCTTGTCGCTGCGACGTCAGAGTGCTGTGTAGGGAGGGCTGTCTGTAAATCCTGGACTTGGACATTGGCAAACATTGCAGACCCAGATCAGACATCGCAGAACGCGGCATCTGAACAGGATCTGCACTGTTTGCTTAAATGACAGGACTTTAAGGGTTAAATGAAACAGTCTTAAGTCCTCCTTTAGGACCATTTACCCAGTCCTAACTCAGAGTTAATGACCCACCAGTGCTGTCAGTGCTTTGATCACAAGTTTGGGGGAGGGACAATTTTGAGACTTCCAGTTTTACTCTCATTTGCACTCTGCCTGAGAGACCCCTTTTCAGATGGGAAGAAAAAAATAACAGCGTTGCCTCCCTGAAATTGTATCTATTTATCTTAATCCTTTAGCCTTTCACAAGCTAAACAAGAGTAGGCTTTCACAAAAACTTGGTCTACGCTTCGCATACAATAAATGTTAAAGTTGATTTAATAGCCTTGTGTTCTTTGAATGCAAGTCTTGACTAAATCGGCTAAATTCCAAAATGCAATGCGTGAAGTGGAGAGGTCTAAACGAGACCTCGTCTAAATGAGAATGACACTCACGTTAAAAATAATTACTGCTGTTTTACATTGCTTTTTAGGCTTACCCCATTCAAACTAAAATAAGTAGTTATGCGGTTTGCCGAAAAAATTCACGCGAATAGAAAACACCTTCTGTATATGTATGTGATCCAATATTTTTCTATTCTGTTCTCATTAGTTCTATATCTAGTCTCAGGTTTTACTTGTAGAAATACGCATAAGGTCAATGATGTATTGTGGATCAACAATTGATATCAACTTGTTTTGACTGAAATATGTCTTACACATGTATAGAGTGATGGCTTAGAAGTATACATTGCAGTTCAAATAGCAGTGCCCCCCACCACACGCCACCCCACCCACCTCCAATATTTTTCTTTTTCATGGAGAATTCTTAGAAAATATCGAAGACCCCTCCCCTCGCCCCACCCTCTGCAAATTTGAACCCCCTGTCCAAAAATCCTGGATCCGCCCCTGAAACAGTGTGTTAACATAGTGGAATGGTTTGGACAAAAACGGTATATGGTACATTGTAATAAATGGGTCTATCCTGACTAAATTTAAGCCGGGACACAGCGTTCCCTACAAAAAAATGCATGTGCGCCCAGCGAAAACTCAGATCTGCCTGCGCTTCCGCGCAGTCTGATCAGAGTCTTCGCAGGGTACACTAAGGTAGCCAATGATCCAAATCGTCTTTACGAGGACAGCGAAATCTCTGATCAGCCTGTGCGGATGCGCAGGCTGATCAGAGTCTTCGCTGGGCGCACACACAGTCCTGTAGGAAATGTTGTATCCCGGCTACTTAACAATACTCCATTACCGCATAACATTATGTTTTATTGTTTCGTGTCTCAGACACCAGTTGGCAGCAATCGTAAAACTGTTTTGTGATAAATGATTAATAACACTTGCAGCAGGAAACCCGATATTTGGTCGTATCTGACCAGTGACTAGCCCGCTTACTTATATTTCCGTAAATTCCCGTGTATTTTCTTTTAAATGTCAATATTTCCGTGAATGTCCGTGTATTTCCGTGATATTCGACTCACAATCTCCCTTCAAAAACGTTTCTTGCGCGATCACAGATACCATATTAACGTTAAACATGCCGGGTGAGATTTTCAACAGACGACATTTTGAAACATTTCTTCTATATTACATATGTATTCCAGAAAGTAGCTTTGATATCCCATGCAAACTGTTTCCGTAGGGAATATCAAAGCCTGCTTTCTGGCAAAAGTAAGAAAAATATAATAAATTTTGTCGTCTGCTGAAATTGTCGGGTAATGATTAATCATCTGGCTTGCACGCTTCCATGCATGCCATCTATGCACTCTGGTCACAGACTTCATCATTTGCCATTTAAGGGGCATTACAAAGATCACTAGTTTATTCAGTCAAACGATCACTAGTTTGAGCAGCGAAAGAGCAAAGATCATCTAAAGACGCAAACTGTATCTTTGCTCTTACCCCAGCAGGCACATGACGTTAATACAACGTCGCCTCAACGTCGATGCAACGTCATGACGTTGCATCGACGTTAAGCCGACGTTGTATAGACGTCATGTGTCTGCTGGGTACGCCTGTGCGAAAATGTTCTTTTTCCCCAATACAGGATTGAATGCCAGAATAATCAAACCCACATAAAATGGGCCGCGCCATGCGAAAACGTTTTTTCGGGCATTTGCGGACAGCGAAGGCCCAGATCAACCTGCGCAGTCACACAGTCTGATAAGGGCATTCACTGTCTGCTGACAGAATCATTGTACACTACATGTACAGAATGTTGGAATGGAAAAAGTCCCTTTTGTTTCTTTGCGTATGCGCAGGATGATTTGTAGCTGCGAATTTTGCGCATGTTCGAAGGCACTTTTTCGCTGGAAGCGGCTTTCATAAAATATAAAGGTTGTAAGCGTCATCTGAGAAACATCAAATGCCGCTTATACTCTTAATAAGTATTGAAATAGTTTAAGTTCATATAAAACCGCTCCAAAAATTTTAATAAATCTACTTTACAACCTGTTGTTGCGTTTTAAACTGCTGAATGGGTGGTAAACAGCGTAGACCCTGATCAGACGACGCGTTTGATCAGGATAGTATGTCCTAATAATTAGGTTTGATATGGTCTTATCAAAGATCAGGGTGTCATTCGTAACAAATTAATTGTGTAACATCTCTGTTTCACATGACATCTTGTCACAGAGAAGACATAGACAAAATAACAGGAGGTGCCTGCAGTCATGAAAAGGGTCTTAGCGCATGCGCGTCTGGACAGTCGGTTCGGCGCGTTTCTTTTACGCCATTAGATTCCAAGGTAGAGGGTTAGCCCTTGCTATTCGGACAGGCATTACGTGATTCGATTCATATACGTTTTAGCAAGCGCACTACTAAACATACAATAAGACCTGCATTACGAAAACACGCCTATTCAAATATATTGAAAATTTTCATCGCCAAAAACAGAAAGTTTTCAGATAAAAATTCTGATATTTTTCATATTTCTGCTCAAAACATAGATTTTAGACACTCTTTAGAACCGCCTCGACGAGGCGGTTCTAACGAGTACCCACAATCTATGTTTTTGAGCAGAAATAAGAAAAATAATGTATACCCCTGTAATACCCAGTTTTACTATATAAAAGTGGGGTTTAAGGGAGTCAAAATTATATAGGCATGTTTTCGTGATGGGGTGACCAGCCAAGATACTGAGATCAAGCTGTCCATCCACTCAGTGTGTCAAGTGTTCTCCTTTATTCCTCGTTGGATAGCGCGGAGGCTGTAGAAGGCACGTGCGATCAGCGAAGACTCTGATCAGACTGCGCGGATGCGCAGTCTGATCTGAGTCTTTGCTGGTCGCACGTCTTATTGTAGATTTTGTCGTGCGCTGGCAAATTTTATACTTAGTCCTTTGTAGGCTAAATCATAATATGAATATCAATGATATTTTTCAAAATTTTCCCAGAAAATTAGATGACATTTTATTGTAATGGTCTCAAGTAGAGACCTTTGAATGAAGTGTTCAGTCATATATTCTTATCAGATCAGAGTCCTCGCTGTCAACTTGAAGACGCTTTAAATCCATGGTTGCTTACAGAGTGCCGTGCGAAGAGTAATCAGACTGCGCATGTGCAAAGGTTGATCACAGACTTCGCTGGTTGCACTTGCAACCTTGTAGGAAATGCTACATGTATGCCCTGGCTAATGTTGTATCCGCCATTAGGTCCATTTTTACAATGACGTATATTAGAGGCAAACATAAGCCTAGCAGTGTTTTCAGTCAGACAAGAAACCATAAAACAAAAACTAAATTTATCATAGAAAAAGTTATAACGTCAACAGACGGCAATTTGAAATATTTTCTCAGGTAACAGGATTTAACATTTCATGCTAATTATCTCCTCAGGAGACAATTTGCGTGAAATGTCAAAGCCTATTTACTAGTAAAATAAGAAAACAATATTGTCAATATCGTCAACTCGCCGGCTGTTGAATTTGCCTTTAATTTGGTAAAATTATAAAAAAAAAAAAAAAAAAAAAAAAAAAAAAAAACATCAAAATACAGTTGCACCCCAGGAGTGCTATAAAACAGAAAAAAAACATGCGAGATAATAAAAAAAAAAAAAAAAAGATGTGCAATATACATTCTTGCATCAGGAAATAGAAGTTACTGCTAGTTGTCTTATTTAGATAGATTAAATGATTATCACCGGTCAAAATGTGAATAAAACACTTCTATATTTGAACTTTGTCAGATGACTTTACCGCCATGGCATCGATACCGCAGCTCAATTTATAGAGCATCCGCTTTGTGACCGGTAGATTGTGGGTTCCATTACGAAAACACGCCTATTCAATATACTGAAAATTTTACCACCCCCAAACAAATTGAAAATTTTCAGATAAAAATTCTGATAATTTTCATATTTCTGCTCAAAACATAGATTGTAGGTACTCGTTAGAACCGCCTCGCCGAGGCGGTTCTAACGAGTATCCACAATCTATGTTTTTGAGCAGAAATAGGAAAAATAATGTATACCCTTGTAAACCCCAGTTTAACTATATAAAAGTGGGGTTTAAGGACGTCAAAATTATATAGGTATGTTTTCGTGATGGATCCCCGGGCGAGTCACACCAAAGGTTTTAAAAATGGCACTAGCTGCTCTCTCGCTCGGTGCTCAGCAATAAGAAAGTAGAGCTAGAACTGGTTATCCCAATGTCAATAAAATGTGACTGGGTGAAATATCATGCCATGTGTCTGAGACGTGATGTTGCAATAAGGCAGCACTCTGAAAGTCAGCATTGAGCTCCCTGTTCAATCCAGACACGTTGCGATATGACTGAAAGATTGTTGAAAGCGACGTTAAACAAGCCGATTGTCGCCGTTGTGGTTTCAGTTAACAGGTTTTAATGACCATCAACTAAGGAAAACGGATGTATACAGTGCCCACCCCCCCCCCCACCCCCCCCCCACCCCCGCCCCTTACCCCCCTACGAAATTCTTCCGATAGCTCAAGAAAACAAATATTTAGGTAAATCTTCTTATTTTATCATGAACTTGTACTCGTATGTTGTGTGCAATCATTAGAATCGCCTCATCAAGGCGGTTCTAATAAGTGCACTCAACATACAGTTATTGTCTAGAAAATCGAAAAGGTTATCCTCAATTATCGCTATTTGCTTCCTGACCTGGCGCTATGATTGACCCTTAGTGGCTCAAACTACCCATATCTCGAACAAATTTACATGGTCTCAAAGATGTTCGAGCCATTGAAGTTCGACTGTACATCATTCTCATCTTCAATTTCCCTAGTGTTCCACTTGTAACAACAAAACTCATAAAAGCCTCTTAAACCCAAGGAATAATGGCAGCATTATTACCTTTTATGAGATCTAGCGGAATGGTATGGAAAATGACCACACAACGGGCCTAAACCCTTTGAGCGCTAATCATAACTACTGCAGCGAACAATCTGATATTTTTTTCTGCAAAAATAAGGCTTGGCAACCCTTATTTTCTTGAAAATAAATAAAAAAAGATCAACAACAAACAAACAATGATGTCAAAAACAATGCTTCCGCTACAAATTTGAATGGCGCAGTAATGGCCGCATTGAGCAGTTCGTTCATACATACACATTTATTATCTCTAGGTCAACACGGTTAACAAGAGGACATACTAATTTATATGAGCATATTTAAATAGATATAAAGGTGGTTATACCATTCAATACATATGTAGTTAACTAAATGGACATACGATAATAGATACTATCAGCATTACATACGTGTTAATTATATTCCGTTCAGCCAGTATTGTCACTGGGAATACAACAAACGCAGATTTTACCCACAAGTCTTGTCAGGGCAATGTACTATAGACGTTGTTCTTATACATGTACTATTGTATATGTAATATCTATTAGATATTATCTGTTTCTGAAGGTTGTATGAGAAGTCCCATATATACATACATACACATATACACGGATACATATACATACATATACACATACATACATATACCATGCGGGCACATGACGTTTATACAATGTCGCATGACGTTGCATCGACGTTGAGGCGACGTTATTTAAACGATATTTATATACTAGCGGAAATAAATAAATAACCCGCAAGTTTTCTTTTGGAGTAAAATAAGAGAAATACTTGAATGACATCACGAAAACACGCCTATATAGTTTTGACCCCCTTAGCACATTAGTGACGTTTTAACGTAGACAGCCAAATAAAAAAAGGTTATGGCACCAAAACCGAACTTGTGTTGTTTTTTTTTTGTTTTTTTTGTTATTATTATTATTACTATTATTATTATTATTTCCGTTAGTGTGTATGTATATATATTGCATATATACGCTCCCAAGCAGGCACGGGGGAGGGGAATAATAAAACGTCGCATAACGTCGCTGCAACGCCATGACGTTGCCTCGACAATAATGCGATGTGGCATCAACCCCCTTTCCCTCACCCCTGCCCATCCCCACCTCCACTCCCCACACACACATCCCTGTACCCGCTGGGTCGTAATCACAAACATAATGAAAACCGGAATGCATTAATTAACCCTTCTTTTGTATCCCAAAAGATAAAATAAATCGGCTTGCGTAGTGTGTACTTAATTGCTCTATACGTATATTCAATAAAACTGGTGTCACGTATGGTTAATTCCTTATTGAAAGTTATTTACGGTTATTCTACAATAGAATTACATTGCAGAGATAATATCAGCCAGTAAGAACCACTGAAAAGAGATGATAATTGACAACGAATGCGATAGAAATAAGCCACAACCGTTTTAGCTGATTCTAGAAGATTTTTATTGCCAATAATTCAACCTTGAAGCTTTGATGTGTAACTCTAAATACTTCAAACTCATTTAAGCCGCTTTACTCCTTGAAATCTTCTTGTACGTTGTCGAGATGAACCAGTCTTTTATTTAGGTTGTGTAACTTTGTTTCACAATGGTGACTCAAACGGAAAGAGGGCATCCTAAACAGTATTGGCAATGAAGGCGCCTGACGACATGAATGGTCGCAAAAGCTAGTTTTGGGTTTTGACCTACGCTACTTCTTCGTGAACAGACTCAGTCAAACTGGCTGTCCGTTTTTGCGGTTGATTCTTATGCATTCCTAAGTAAGGGCTGTCTACTTCAAAATATCTTAAGGCGTACCTAATCTTAGTCCTGCTTAACCCGGATAGGTTCTGCCTTTGCAAACAGTGTAGATCCAAGAAGCCAACTGATCTGGATCTGCACTGTTTGCCATTAAGTATGGGAATTTATGTCAACAATCTGGATCACGTAATTTGATTGGCTGAAAACTAGAAATGGGCGTGGCATCTTAATTTATTCAGTAGGACAAGGGTTAATTATCCAGGTAATATACAAACTGCATTAGATATTTGTATTCGATGGATTTTTATGTTCTCGGAGATGTTGCATTGATGAGTTAGGAATTCTTCACGCGGACTGAACAAATGTCTTGTGCATACGAAGGCAGAACTAAGAGCGATAGTTGTGGCCACGTAAAACCGATTTAAGCCCCCCAACACACACACACCAAGTAACATTTTACTGGCCGTTCCAAGGTAGTGCTTCTGCTGTTGTTTACTATATCTGTCATTGTATGTGTTTGCATATATGTCTTGGTGAATTTTTATCTTGGAAAGCCGTTTGGTGATTTTTTTGGGGGGAACGAAACTGCCCTTTTGGCTTTCTGCTTGTAGTGTTTTGTTGTGATGCCGTTGCTTTAGGTGCACCCTTCTTTCCCTTTGGTATCTTAGAACGGAAGGTGTTAAGTAATTGTATCGATTCCTGATCATTGCCTTCCTTTCTGTTTAGAATCTGAACAAGTAAACCTCTCAAATACAGTCTAGTAGTTGTTCCACTGAGCGTTCAATGCGGTTCCTCTGTTGCAGTTCTCCTTTCGACTTTTGCAATTGTGCATTTGTGTCTTGTCATTGTTTGTTTCTCATCTCTTCTTCTTTCGCTGGCTTAGAGAGTGCCATGTGGCGGCCGTAAAACGTCTCCCCGTGCTTCACCTAAGTGCAGATTATATTTTCATTTCCTTTGGAATCACTGGGCCACTGTTGTGTCTTTGAAGATGGGGTTCCGCTCATGTATACGATAGAGGGCGTAGACAGTGTTGCAAACTTCATTGCTGCTAATGAGGAGTCTCAATAAAACCGAGACTCCCATTTTCTATCTGTAATGTGTTCTTTGTTTCCAAAGGCAGTCTTTTTGCCTTTTATTTCCTTAGTGATAGGAGCCTCTCCCAGGTAACTTCATTTATATTGTAAGCCATACTCTAATGACCCAGCCTCTAATGCAAACAGTAAAAATGTCATTACGAAAACACGCCTATTCAAATATACTGAAATTTTTACCACCAAAATATGAAAATTTTCAGATGAAAAATTCTGATAATTTTCATTTTTCTGCTCAAAACATAGATTGTGGGTACTCGTTAGAACCGCCTCGCCGAGGAGGTTCTAACGAGTCCCCACAATCTATGTTTTTGAGCAGAAATAAGAAAAATAATGTATACCCCTGTAAACCCCAGTTTTACTATATAAAAATGGGGTTTAAGGGGGTCAAAATTATATAGGTATGTTTTCGTGATGTTTATTTTACAGTCGAGTATCTTTGAGCCCCTTTTCACTGGACGTGTCTCACTAGGTCATGTGATCATGTACAAAAACACACCAGTTGATAATTGACACACAAAATGTTAAAAGGCTAATGGATTAGCTATTTATCTATTTGAGTTTGGACAATTCTCATAAGATGACAATTTGCATTTTGTTAAAAACATTTATTGTTCAGATGTACTATTATACTATTACGAGGTCAATCAATTGAAAGCTATTAGCTGATTGCTTAATCTTGGATTGATGCTATGATATTCCATAATGCTTGTGACGTTTCATTTAAGGAAACTGAGACACTTTCAACGGAGGCAACTTTGTCGAACTGTTTTGACTCAGTTCTGAAAAGGGGACTAGTCTAAAAGGAAAAAAAATTGAACCCGTAGGGAGTAAATTCTTTACTTTTAGAATAGACCCTATTTTTGAACTGATTTGGTGTGCCGGAGAGCAAACAGGAAGTCACAAAAGTGTTCTTCCTTGTTTAAAATTGCGGAAAAGCTACCACCTATATCAAGCCCCTTAAAGAACAAAATTCGTTGCGCGAGCCTAGATAATAAATGCTATTCCTTTGCGTGCAGAGAACTTTTCTGTACTTCATTTTTTATTTCCTCATTTGCTTTGAGCCTTATGCAGAAGATTTCAGCAGAGTATCGTTGCAGCTGTTTTTTTAACGTCTTCCATAATTTCACAATATATTAAATTTCATAGCCGACATTGTGTCTGGCCTCTGCATGCCTTAAAGTAAATTGACTCTCTTCGGGCGATGCAGGTAAAATTGAAGAGATTCGTGTTAACAATATATTGCAGCTCTCATTATGTTAACACACATGTATTTTTACATCTCTCGTTATGCTGACACACAAGTACGGTAAAGTAAATAAGTGAACTCGGGAACTGATACAATCAGATTCACATCAAGTTCTCAACCTCAAAGGGAAAGACAACCAAGAACAATTAAGCAGCGACAAAAAGAACATATGGTAAGAAGAGTTGGCAACCCTTTCCCAAGAAGTAGGCAACTCTGTTACCCAAACTAAACTGAATATATCTATAAGTTACATAATTGTTAAAAAAAACATTTGCGAGTGAAACACTACAGAACAATAAACAACAAAACGCACCACCTTGGAACGGGCAATGATAAAGTACTTTAGGTAGGGGTAGGGCTTAACGGACTTAACGGGTAGCTTTACGGGATCCAGCCCTCTCCCTCAGCTTGCATAGTGGTAAAGACATATATTTGTTCGGTCCGCGTTGAGGTTTTCTAACTCGCCCATGAATGATAACGGGCAACAAATAAACCACAGATAATGCCTATAAAGTGGCAACGATAAGAACTCAACAGAAACAACTGTTGAGACACTTGGAGATCCCTGGAATGTCAAACAATACCGCTGTAATACTGCAAGAGAAATAAAATCACCAGCTGAACCCTGTTCGGCCGAGAAACAGACATAAAAGATTCCGACCTAGTCCATCTAAATGAATAGTTTTTTTAAGTCGGCGCCGACATAGTGTCTAAAGCCCGACCCACCGGTGTGCAATTAAAGAGGTAAGCTAAGTTGTCAACCGTGATTTGGTCACCGGTAAGGAAGCACACATCAATGCTATACCCCTATTGTTTGTAACATATTACCATTTTACTAAATTGATCAGAAAATTCTATTTACCTGCTTTTTTTTTCTAGATTTATACGCTAAGTAACCATAAAATTCATATTTCTATAGCTTTGTAGCAGAAGTGTTCTAGTTCGGTATCATATTTAGAAACTAATGCATAGTGTCGATGATAAACCACCAACACTAAGAACGAATTTTCATGATCCCAAAGATATTCGAGTCATTGAAGTTCGACTGTATAAGTAAACGCATTTGCCCTGTTTCTGAGTAAAAACCACAGGACACCGCCACGCGTACTTATTTGACAGATTAATAAGTACGATAAATCGGTAATTTTTTCCCGTTTTTGTCCATAAACGTCTTTCATGTCAATCTTATGTCGCCACACGCTGTGATAATTGACGGAAAAAGCTGAGAAGGATAATGGAAGCCTTTTTATATCGATTCCAAGTATTGATAAGCTCTGCTATGATTTGCATATTGCAAAATAACTAGAGGGTCATAGAAGGAAAGATGTTGATGTAAAGGAAATCAAGTAGATGTCGTAATTTGATTGCTAAATCCTGCTTATAACTGGTATTGAAATATCAGAGCACCGGTATTACTGTTTACTGAAAATAACTCATTATTACATTGCGAAAATCAATAAACGATACATTTTGTCCTTAACATGCTACAACTTATATGAACTTAGACATGGAAATTATGATTGTTTGGTGTTTTACGTCGCTTCAAACATTATATACAGTTGACTCTCGTTATCTCGAACTCCAAGGGACTCTATGAAACACTTCGAGATATCCGTACTTCGACATATCAGATTTGCGGAACTGAGGAAAACAATTAATCGAACAACCACCTTTAACAGAATGAATATGTAATTTGACTCCTAAGTTAGAGATATATTGAAAATATTGTGGAAAAGAGGAGAAGGAGCAATTTTCTCCTCTTTTCCACTATATTTTTTTGCCTGTTGGTAGATCTCTGTGTTATAACAGGGACCAGACTTTCACTTCGAGATAAGCGGTTATTCGAGATAAGCGAGTTCGAGATAACGAGAGTCGACTGTATGTCATAACGAGATGACCTAGGGTTATAATGAAAGGCTCTATACAATGAAGCGCAATCCGGTCATGAGCTGAAATCTGCCCCGAGAGGGATTCGAACCCGGGACCTTCGCGATACGAAGATGGCAGCACTGACCACTCGGCCGACAATCCAGACGCTTCGAACTAGGATACGGGAAACTATAACTGGTCACATTGCACGAACATGTACTAGTCAAATACTTTGCAGGTCGTTGTACACGTTGAGCCGTCCCTTGCTTTCTGTTGGGGAAGACTGAAGTTGTTTTTTGACTGGGTTTTTTGTACTAACTGACTTAGATCTTGATGCTCGCATTTATTCATGCGCACCGTTTGCCTTATACAATTCCTTAAGCTTATTTTATTTTCGGTCAATGCATGTATAACTTCACTATATCTATGCAATATATAAGTCTTGTCCTGTCCGATGTCTTATTTTGTCTTTCGTGGATTCTGTCTCTTGTTGGGGAAGAGGGAGCTTGTTGTTATGCTTTTCTTTGGCTTTTTCTTACCTTTTGTGGCATGTGTACTGTCTGTCGTAGTCTGTTTGTTTTTTTCCTCTTACTGACATTGCCAGGCTATAATCTGTGTTTGTGTCTATTCCTAGACATCTTCTATACCATTTGTCATTGGGAAATCTGATCGCAGCAGTGCATCTGCCGAGAGATTCTCAATTTCACTGACGATCAACAAAACGCAAACGAGCCAGCGCACAACTAAACCAACAATAGGACGTGCGACCAGCGAAGACTCAGATCAGCCTGCGCATCCGCGCAGTCTGATCAGAGACTTCGCTGATCGCATGTGCCTTCTACAGCCTCCGGGGTATCCGAAGAGTGATAAACGAGGATCTTTGCCATCCTGGGTGGATGTGCAGGCTGATCTCAGACTTTTCTGGCCGCACAGGTCTTATTGCAGGTTTTGTGGTGCTCTGCTCTGGCTCATTAATAGTTTATACATTTTCTGTCGTCATCTCCAGGGAAAGTATCAAAATTCTTTGTTTTTTGTACACTATAGTCTGATGCTGAACCGTTACTTATTCAAACTATAAGCGCTGTAGCTACATTAAAATTGTATTATATATTTTGTTCTGTAGTATTATACTTATAAATTATTTCCAAGTGATTGAATAACGCCAGTGTTCACTTACGATTTCATTAGCGTTTGGCTTACGTTACACCATTTGAAATGGCGTACAATAATAGTACATGGTCGAAAATACTACAGTCTATTCTCGTTATCTCGACTTTGCTTATCTCGAATAACCGCCTATCTCGAAGTGAAAATCTAGTCCCTGTTTTAACATGAAAATTTAACAACTGGTAACAAAATATTGCGAAAAGAGGAGAAATTGCTCCTAAGGAGCAATTTCTCCTCTTTTCCACAATATTTTTAAAATATCTCTAACTTCAGGAGACAAATGATATATTCATTTGTGAAATGTGGATGTTCGATTTATTTTTTCCTCAATTCTGCAAATATGATATGTCGAGGTACGGATATCTCGAAGTACTTCAGAGAGTCCATTGGACTTCGAAATAACGAGAGTCAGTTGTATTCAAAATTAATTTTGCGATTTTCCGACTGTCACCAAGAAAGTTTGAATAGATATAGGTGTATTCAAAATTTCTTTTCGTCTGTTTATAAGTGGTAAATTTTTTATTGAGACTCAAATATTTTTTTGCGCAAGAAACTATTATGTTTGTCTACAAAACCGGATAATTCGGCTATAAATAAATGTATTTACCTGAGAAACGGCGTCAACGTGAAGCGATTCTTCTAGATGGACATTCTGTATAAGATAGCGTTACTTTGTCCGACGACGCATGTACACATTCGCATTGACGTTTAATTATGCTTACACACCTTCGTATTATAACTCCAGATAATCTAATTTTAACCAAATATGTTAATATTTTTCTTATTTCTCTACAATATATATATATATATATATATATTGTAGGTACTTATTAGAAGCCTCAAAGAGGCGCTTCTGAGGAGTACGTTTTCATTAGAAATGCCTCAAAATCACTTCAAATGAGTACCGACAACATGTGTGTGCGTAGAAAAGTAAGAATTAGATTTAATTTGATAACTCTTTTATCTAGAGCTATGTAAGCCATGATATGTTCACTAAGTAAAATGTGAAATGAGGAAGATTTTAGTTATTAAACATATTTAGATACATAGTAAAGTTATACAGCATAGTAAAAAATGTAGGAATAAAGAAACAAGTTGACAAACTACTTCATAAGATCCCTAATCTAATTGCTCGCAGCGATCTTTGAATCTTCTCTTACGTACACTTTCACGGTGCTACCATAAAATGGTCACATGGTCTTCCGACAAATTCGATGTCTTGTGACAGTAGGAGGTAATAAATAATCACACTAATGTGTGTGTAGGCATATAATTCTGTGCTGAATTACTGTTTAACCGTTTTTCTTTAAATTGGATTTACTCAGGGGGAGTTGCATATGAAAGAATTTGATTTGTTTAAGTTTGCTGTATATCATTAAATCTACGAATCGGCTTTAGAATGGAATCGTTGGATTTATGTTTCATTTTAAACAGACCAAAAACAGAAAAAAATAACGCATAACACTAAGTATGTGGACAGATAGGTAGACTCAGAACGCGGCATCTGGCAGGGTAGTGGTCGCCTATCCAAGATCGTTGGTTTTCTCCGATTACTCCGGTTTGCTTCATCTCGTATGACCACAAAAGCCAACACCCGCGCCTTCGAGAGCTCCTTTTCAAGTTTATTTAGATTTCTGCGCAGTAGAAGTAAAATAAATATCTTTAAACTTTTATATCCGCATTTATAATGTTTGCCACTTACATAGCAGTTTTACTCACGTCACCTAGTAGCCAATTAAAAAAATTTCATTGCCCCTTTTAAATGCTCGCTATTTGATTTGGTCGCAGACTCTTTAACAGCTCAGACTTTTCTAGACGGTTTGTGCCTGGAGGGGCTGAAAAGTGGTTTCTCCAGCGTAAAATTAATAGTAAAGGAGTTGTCAAGGAATAGCCACAACCACTGAACATAATCTACCAATGACATTTAGAGGAAGAGCAAACAAACTTAATTATGACAGATAGTACGCAAGCCTCAAACCAAAAAAAAAACAAAAAAAAAAAAAAAAAAAAACGCAAATTAACCGGCTTCCTCTTCACCAGCAAAGTGATCATAAAATACATTACGAAAAAAACGCCTATGTAAATATATAGAATTTTTTACCTCCAAACTCCAAAACCATAAAATTTTCAGATAAAAAAAATCTGATATTTTTCATATTTCTGCTCAAAACATAGATTGTGGGTACTCGTTAGAACCGCCTCGGCGAGGCGGTCTAACGAAGACCAAAAATCTATGTTTTCGAGCGGAAATCAGAAAAATAATGCATACCCCTGTAAACCCCAGTTTTACTATATAAAAGTGGGGTTTAAGGGGGTCTAAATTATATAGGCGTGTTTTTGTAATGATAATCTATTAAAGTTGCGAAGTCTAAGTAGAAAAATCAGCCCCGAGGATCACTGTCTGGCATCACGAGGCTTGCCGAGTAATGCCAGATTATGATCCCGAGGGACGGATTTTTCTATCTTCCCCTCACACCCATGATAGATTCTTATTCTTGTATACCTTTCATATCTGAACGTGGATTTTTAATAACACAGTCACTTCGACTGCAGACGTCCGCCATATTGTGATGACATTACCATGACATTTAATGACATCATTACGTTCAGTGACGTTAACCTTAACGATGGCGTACGTGACGTCCTATACAACCAGTGTACGAGGGGCCTTCAATTAACTGTGTCACTGACGGCCCACCATACCGCGTGGCTGTAAAGAGCACGTGGAAACTTTGATGATTTCACGGGGCGGGGTGATTTTCTATAATAGGATGAAATTTCGGTCCAATCCGTTCAGTCTTTCAAAATTATTGAAAGTTCCAGTTGGTTCAGTCATATACATTCAAAAGTAAAGGCACACTATGAAAAACGTGGACCTGCAACCGGTTTAAGAGGTCTGTGTCTTATCCATGACAAAGCACCTGCTCACAAGTGTGTTCTTCTCCAAGACGTCTTGAAAGGGGAAAAGGTAGTTCAGTTCTCTCATCCACCTTATTCGCCAGACCTTAGTCCTGCAACGTTTTCCTATTTCCTTTACTGAAGAAAACCCTTTCCGTTCGTCGTTATGAATACCGAAGTGCACTTGGTAGTGCAATTTACCAGTGTCTTCAGGGTATACCTAAAATGGCATACTTCTCTGCCTTTCTAGAATAGATTTCGAGACTTGAAAAGTGTGTTTCCGTCAAGGGAGACTACTTTGAAAGGTTGAAGCAAACGAAATGTGAATGGGATTAATAACGCGCCCTGTAGAACCCCAATGACACATTAAATGCACACCCCTCGTATATCAAACACGTGAGAATTCTCGATTTTTATCTTACCCTGGGTTGGATAACCTGGGTAGGATAAGAACTTCTATCCCAGGGTAAAATCCGGGATTTCCTTATCTGGTGTGCAAGAATGCTAGACAAGCGCCACTTAACACAACAATAAGACAACGAACAGTATAAAATATTAAAACATCCCCGCACCGAGCAGCCACAAGGCCATACAAAGAACAAACGCCACCAGAACCATTGCCTTAAAACTATCAATTGTAAAACTACCGGTGATGGCGGTTGTGTAAGTTGATATTGCTGGTACCATATCTTTTCCTTACGTTTAAATGTTGTAAAAATGCAAAAAGGATTGTTCGACCCGCATAGCTTCCTCTCAGAATATATTCATGTAATAGGGAAGCAAAGTCTATTTCGCTGGAGTAGCTCATATTTGAGAAGGCAGGCAGATAGTTTAGGCTTTGACATTTACAATGGAACCTCAATAGCTCGAACACGGATGGCTCGTTTACCATGGCTAATTCGAACTCATTTTGAGTCCCTACGAAATCTTTTCGAAAAACTCAAGAGAACAAATATTTAGGAAAATTTATCATGAATTTTATGTTGCGTGTACTCATTAGAATCGCCTCATTGAGGCGAGTACACTCAACATACCATTATTATGCAGAGGATCGAAAACTTATCCTTAAATTATCGCCATTTGCTTCCTGTCCTAGCGCCATGATAAACCCTCAGGGGCTCATCTACCCATATCTTGAACAAATTTCCAGGGTCCCAAAGATGTTCGAGCCATTGAAGGTCGACTGTAGAAGGCATTCCTTTTCATTAACCTTCATTTCTCTTTGTGGACGATACAGTTATATAATTTGTGCCTTGCGCGTGGGAACAGCAACTTAAATCCGGTCAATCTGTCTTATGAAATAGGTTTTGTTATTGATTGTCAGAAGAATTGGCAAAATAATTTAAGCTAGTTTGTATTCGTTTTTTCCTCCCAGTTATTTCGTGACATTTATAAAATGAGGAGGATTAGGCTTTTCTGGAAAAACAAGATTGGCAGAAGGGAATTATTTACAATAACTCTAGAGTGTTTACGATATCTACACTTCTTATTATCTTAACACACCTAATTGAAATGTATAGTTCTAACCAAAGAGAAGACTTTTTAAGCACAATTTATTTACCCATTTTAGTCTGGCGACCCCATAAAGGGTATTTTGCAAACAGTAGAGACCCAGATCAGACGCCGCAGATGCCCTTTTTCCCTAAGAATATCTGAATCATACATACTGTCATACCTAAAATTAAAATTAGACTTTCCAAATATACAGTGTGGGGGATTCTATTCAGACTTATATAGGTTAACGCACACTTCTAAAACATCGCTCTAGATAAGACATTATTTTCAACCATACTGTATTAACATTTTTTTATTTTTATTTTTCTATGTATTTATTTATTTATTTATTGGCCATGACACTATATACACCTGAACCCTAGTCCAGCTGAACTCGGATATACGCTTCCTTTGCAAGCAGTGTAGATCCAGATCAGTTGGCTTCTGAAGAAGCCAACTGATTTGGATCTGCACTGTTTGCCATTTAGTATGCGAATTTATAGCAGCATACTGTTTCAAATAATCTGATTGGCTGAAAATAAGAAGTGGGCGTTGCAACTTAATTCATTCAGCAGGACAAGGGTTAATAGTTCGAACATCTTTAGGACCATGGAGAGTTGTTCCAGACAAGGGTAGTTCGAACCACTGAGGGTTAATCATAGCGCCAGGTCTGGAAGCAAATGGGGATTATTTGGGGATGTCTTTTAGATCGTCTCTAAAATAATGGTATGTTGATGAGGTGATTCTAATAAATACATACAACGTACATTTTCGTGATAAAATTAGAAAACTTCTCTAAAATTTTCCTAATTGTCGGTTTTCTTGAGCTATCGGAAACATTTCCTAGGGATTTAAAAACACGTCAATCAACAACGGTATCACTGTTCGAGTCATCGAGTTTTACTGTATGAGAATTATCACAGTGTGCTTCTAGAACTTGTCCTTTTTTTTTCAAATCAATTGGATATTGTTTTAGTCTGAAAATGGCTGCGTAGGAGTGTTTTATGGCATTTTACAGATTTGCAAAATTATATAGTTTGCAGTTAGACAGTTCAGAATAGATCAAAATATAATACAGGTTGAAAGAAGCAACGTCAGCTATATCGCACCTACTCTTGTCTAATTCACCATTTTTGCGGACATGCATTTCAGGGTCATTACGAGAATACGCCTATTCAAATATACTGAAAATTTTATCACCAAAAAAAATTTAACTTTTCAGATAAAAATTCTGATATTTTTCATATTTCTGCTCAAAATATAGATTGTGGGTACTCGTCAGGCGGTTCTAACGAGTACCCACAATCTATGTTTTTGAGCAGAAATAAGAAAAATAATTTATACCCCTGTAAACCAGAGTTTTACTATATAAAAATGGGGTTAAAAGGGGTCAACATTATATAGACATGTTTTCGTGATGCCTGTTCGAACATTACGCGATTCTCAAAAACAAATGCCAATAGAAAAAATACAGCAAATAGAACAGAAAATGCATTTTGTATTTAGCTTTAAATTCTTCATATTGTCCTTGTAACAGTTAGAAAATCGTCAAAGAATTTTGGGGAACATATTTTAACGTTGTAGTCCTTTGTTACTATCAAATAGCGTCACGTAAGCCTTCTGCCGATTACGTCATATCTGGCTAGTGATGTATGTCATCTTTATTTTTATTCTACATATGTCATAGCGCTCAGGGTTGACTTTTGTTGTTGCTGTTGTTTTGTTGTTGTTGTTGTTGTTTCTATGTTGATCCAATGGTGAGTTAAGGAGTCCTACTTGGACCAACAGTTGTGTGTAGCGGGAATTGTATCTGGATAAATGATCTCGAGTTTTGAGACTGTAAAGCCTGGTTTAAGACCCACCAAAGATTTATAATTGGTCGCAAGGCGGTACGAGGCTCTGGCAAAGAGTTCTGTCACCAATAGGTTTCCTAAGTTTTATCCCAGGTATATTTTAAAATGCTTCACTGCACTTGAATGGTGTCTTGAATAGCTAACGATACCCGTTTATTTCGTGCTAATTGCTTTCCAACTGACCGAGTTATTTCAAATTGAAATAGATGCAGTCATATACACTGACCAATTTACTTGTTACATTGGAACATGGACCAAGCAAAGGATAGTCAGGAGTCCACCTTTTACATGATAACGCCTCCTCTCATCAGTGTGAGGTTGTTAAGTCTTTTTTGGCTTCTGAAAAAGTGAAAGTTTTAAACCATCCACCTTATTCACCTGACCTGAGTCCCTGTGGCTTCTTTTTATTTCCAAGGCTTAAGTAAATGCTTTCTGGAAATAAGTATACGTCTAGCAGTTCTCTTGGCAGCGCTATTTATCAGTGTCTCCAACAGATACCAAAGGAATACTATTTATCTGCTTTTCGCGACTGGGTAAAAAGGTTACAAACATGTGTTTCAGTAAAGGGGAATATTTTGAAGGTTTGTAATAAAAATATGTTTGATAAAACAGCACTGAAGTAATCCGAACCCAGTGACAAAACTTCTTGCAGGACCCTCGTATTTCAGCTGCAATTCCTTTTCGTTTCTTCGCTCTGTTTAGACGGAGTGCAGTTTTGTGTTGTCATCTCAGTTCGTTCATCACGGAAATATGTCTATATAATTTTGACCCCCTAAACCCCACTTTTATATAGTAAAACTGGGGTTTACAGGGGTATACATATTTTTTTTATTTCTGCTCAAAAACATAGATTGTGGGTTATCGTTAGAATCTTCACGCCGAGGCGGTTCTAACAAGTATCCACAATCTATTTTTTGTGCAGAAATTCGAAAAATATCAGAATTTTTTATCTGAAAATTTTCCTTTTTTGGATTGTAAAATTTTCAATATATTTAAATTTACGTGTTTTCGTAATGTCTACTCTTGTCCCTTGTCCGGTACCTTGAGATGATGTGTTTCGTGAATGTGATGTTTCCTTGGTGTCACCATTTTCATTTTGTACACGCAATTCACATACGTTTGTAAATTAGTACTGTCGAAGATAATGGTCGATTGAGAACAGGGTACACATCAGGAAAACGAAATAATAGACTCGGATTTTTATTTGAGCCTATTTGCTTCCTGACCTGGCGCCATGATTAAACCTCAGTGGCTCAAACTACCCATGTCTCGAATAAATTTCCTTTTTGAATCAACGGAAGGGAGAGAATGACCGTAGAAAACATTTCATGATTAATCTCCACGAAAGAATGTTGCCAAACTTGGCGGGGGTTGAACCCACGACCTCCTGGTCTCCAGTCGGACGGCGCATCCAACTGAGCACCGAGGCCGGCTAGACCCAGACCAGACGTCACAGAGCGCGGCATCCGATCAGGGTCTGCACTCTTTGTTTGAATTACAAAAAGTTAAGGGTTTAATGAAACAATCTGAAGTCCTAGATCAAAACCGTTTTCTCAGCCTACATTCAGAGACAATCTGAAGTCCTAGTTCAAAACCGTTTTCTCAGCCAACATTCAGAGACAATCGACCCAGGAGTTAAAAAGTTAAAACTAGGAAAATTGTCTCTATGTAGCTAAAATCTGCTGCTAGCTAATGATGCTTCCGGAAACTAGGCTGTTTCCAGGTGGCAATTAATACTTAGTGTAACATTACGAAAACATGCCTATTCAAATATACTGAAAATTTTACCCCCGCAAAATGAAAAATTTCCGATAAAAAACTCGGATATTTTCCATGTTTCTGCTCAAAACATAGATTGTGGGTACTCGTTAGAACCGCCTCGACGAGGCGGTTCAAACGAGTACCCACAATCTACGTTTTCGATCAGAAATAAGAAAAATAATGTATATCCCTGTAAACCCCAGTTTTACTATATAAAAGTGTGGTTTAAGGGGGTCAAAATTATATAGGTATGTTTTCGTGATGAGTAATGTAATTTCTTAACAGAAAAATCTGTTCAAGAGTCATTTCTGTTACAAAAACAGAAGCCAGTTTAAAAGAAATTAATTGGAACTATAACATTTGCATGAAAATCCGTTTTAAACCGGTTAAATTGGTGAAGTAAAACTCCATTTTAAGCAATACGCAAAGCATATGCGCTTTAAATGAGTTCCTATTATAAGAAAATCACTTGGAGGAAACATTTTACTGGCAATATTGGGAGTAATAGTACGCTTGGGACAACTACAACCTCAGAATTCCACATTCGTACAGGAAAATGGAATTTTGTTTTTTCTTAAGCAAGATTAAGCATTAATTATAACAATGAAACTTGGACATGTAGTCAGCACAAAAAACAGCCGGTCACAGCACGTCATACAAAATTGCTCGTGCGCATATGCACAGTCTGATCAGAGTTTTCGCGGGACACTCTGACGGTAGCCATGGATCTAAAGCGTCTTCAGGCGGTATTTTGGCATTATGAAAACACGCCTATTCAAATATATTGAAAATTTTACTACCAAAAAATGAAATTTTTCAGATACAGATTCTGATATTTTTCATAATTTTGCTCAAAACATATAGATTGTGAGTACTCGTTAGAACCGCCTCGGCGAGGCGGTTCTAACGAGTACCCACAATCTATGTTTTTGAGCAGAAATAAGAAAAATAATATATACCCCTGTAAACCCCAGTTTTACTATATATAAGTGGGTTTTAAGGGGGCAACATTATATAGGCATGTTTTCGTGATGGGCGTATGCAAGAGACATCAAAATTTAAAAATAGCTTAAGTTATGTGGATCTGTCTTTTTGTTTGGTTGCTATGACAACTGAAAGGTCTCATAGACTTATAATGAGAAACTGGTTAAATAGCATTTCCTTCAGAACACGTGAAATTATGTGACCAGTGGAGTTATGATCAATTGATAATTGACGACCAGTATATGTATTCTATGACGAGTGGCCATTTTATTTGGTTGTCATGGTAAATTTGTAAACGACAACTTGCGCCAACAGGGAAAGAAGACTCTGTTGCGCACCAGCAGGGAAAGGAAACCTTGTTGATCTTCTTGTAAAGAGACATAGTACGTGTAACATAAGTGGAAATGGCAGCTTCCATTGAAAACACCTGTTCTCCCAATATTTTTACTAATTCAATGAAGATGAGAGCTTTACAAGTCCCTGCATTCTGGCGAAGATAAATACGTTAAGAACAGAATGACCTTTGAGAGCAATGAACACACACACACACACGCACGCGCGCGCGCGCGCGCGCGCGCGCACGCACGCACGCACGCGCGCGCACAAGACAAAATAGTTGAAGTGTCTTAAACTTACAAAATATGATTGAAGTTGTAAATTAGTATCAACATTTTTTCTTCGAGGGTTATCTTCCACTGCCTCTGTGCTGCATACATGTATAAATCATGATATTGTTAAACATCTTTTCTTGTGAAACTACTTCTCCTCTAAAGCCAATTTTTACTAAATTACATGTCCAGCTTTCTGTTGAAACGGGATTGAGAGTTTTCTTTAAATGGTCACGCTCCAGTGAAGGTCATATCCATATATGGTACAATGTAAAAGTAATAATGATAAAAACACATTCTTCTACTTCAAAACCAATAATGCTCGAAAGATGATCATTTCATTAGTTTGAATGACACGATTGGTTAAAAATGTTGTGTAACATCTGCATATATGTTGTGGCTATTTCACTTAGATGATCGAGCCGTGGCCTGTGGGCCTCTTGTTGACTGTATACAAGTTTTGTTTTGCCCAGTCTCGTATCAGTGATAAGACTAATGACCTAGACACATCTTATTTTTATGTCTTTCAAGACTTTTTTTTTTTTTTTTTTTTGTCTTTATTTTTCTGTTTTGTTAGCCTTTCTCTTGCTGAATACGACATGCCCTGTCTTAGCAAACAGTGTAGATCATTGCCTTTCCTTCTATTATACCTAAATTTTGACTTAGGCAGTAGTTTGCGTGTACAGTGTTTGAAACAGTGAGAGTCAATTGTATTTTAAGACATTGATAATATAATACTAGGAATACGAGACAGCTGGAATACCAAGCATACATTTTGACGTTCCATTACGAAAACACGCCTATTCAAATATACTGAAAATTTTACAACCAAAAACTGGCAAATTTTCAGATAAAAAATTCAAATATTTTTCATATTTCTGCTCAAAACATAGATTGTGGGTACTCGTTAGAACCACATCAGCGAGGCGGTTCTAACGAGTACCCACAATATATGTCTTGAGCAGAAATAAGAAAAATAATATATACCCCTGTAAACCCCAATTTTACTATATAAAAGTGGGGTTTAAGGGGGTCAAAATTATAAAGGTATGTTTTTGTGATGATTACCAAGCAAGCCTATCTGACTAATTTTAGATTGTTGAAGCTGCACAAATGTGAACACTTATTGCATTTCCTGTCTATTAAGCACTCAGTCATCAACTAACTTATTTTAACTGATTTCTAGAGCGTCGTCATCACGACTGCAAACAATGATTTGAATGCAGCAAATACGTTTAAATATGGCTTGAGTCCTTTGTTCTAGCGTCGATGGTATTTATGTGTGATCTTTGTTTTGTCATATAGTTAGTTCTACATCTCATCACGAAAACATGCCTGTATAATTTTGACCCCCTTAAACCCCACCGTTATATGGTAAAATAGGGGTTTGCAGGGGTAAACATAATTTTTCTTATTTCTGCTCAAAAACATAGATTGTGGGTACACGTTAGAACCGCCTCGCCGAGGCGGTTCTAACGAGTACCCACAAATTATGTTTAGAGCAGAAATATGAAAAATATCAGAGTTTTTTATCTGAAAATTTTCGGTTTTTGGAGGTGAAATTTTCTATATATTTCAATCGGTCTCTTTTCGTAATGTCTTGTTCTTTTGGTGCATTGAGAAGGCTGTGTATCGAAATTATGGCATTGCCTGAGTATCATCTCTTATATTTCAGCCAGCGATTGACAAAACCAACAAAATGGCATGTGCACCCACCGAAAAACTCAGATCAGCATCTGCCTAGTCTGATCAGTCTTCGCTGTTCAATGGGTAGCCTAAGCATAAGGACCTAAGCTTTCTTCATGCGGACAGCGACGACTCTGGTCAGACTGGGCGTATGCCTAGGCTGATCTGAGTCTTCGTTGGGCGCACATGCCATTTTGTTGGTTTTGTCATGCGCTGGCTCATATTTGACGTTTCATACAAATTGCATTTCACAAAGACACGTTTTTCTCAGTTATATAAAAAAAGAAACATTTTTTTTTCAATTCTGCGAAAAAATTATTAAAAAAAAAACATCACTCATTATATAAAATCTTTGCGTTTTTATTTACTTACTTACTTACTTGCCGTCTATTAGAATGTAAGATACATGGATGCAATACATTTTAGATATTTAGCCACCATTTCGCAAAACGAGACAATGTTTATAGCCCGAAAGCGATTTTCCACGTATTTGAAATCTTTCAAAAATGGGGGCTTCTCTTAGAGGAAGCAATTCGCTCCCAAAATTCCTTTAAGTGTAGCCCCAATAAAAATGAAGGCATATATGTTCATGTCAGAATTATATTCCCATCACTAAAACATACCTTTTATAAGTATATAACTTTGACCTCCTTAAACCCCACTTTTATATAGTAAAACTGGGGTTTACAGGGTACACATTACTTTTTTTTATTTATGCTCAAAACATAGATTGTAGGTACTCGTTAGAACCGCCTCGATGATATATATTTTTAGCAGAAATATGAAAAAAAATATCAGAATTTTTATCTGAAAACTTCCAGTTTTTTGGTGGTGAAATTTTCAGTATATTTGAATAGGCGTGTTTGCGTAATGCTTGGAATGGTATCCAATCTACTTACAATCAGCACACTGACATTATTGGAAAGAACATGGATGGTCCTGTCCAAATCTCTAAACAGAAAAGTCTTTTCCTTTATACAGTCGAACTTCGGTGGGACCATAGCAATGTGTTCTAGACATTGTTAGTTCGAGCCACTGAGGGTTAATCATAGCGCAAGGTCTGGAGGCAAATATGGATAATTTAGGGTTCGATCTTCTATAAAGAATTAATAATGGTGTATACACATTAGAATCACCTTAATAAAGCGATTTTAAATGAGTACATACAACATGCGTTTTCATGATAGAACAAGACAATTTCCCTAAAACGTCCCGAATTATGTTTTTGGGCTACCGGTAAAATTTTCAAGGGACTCAAAAACGAGTTCGAATCAGTCCATTACGAAACCTTGCCTATTCAAGTATATTGAAAATTTCACCACCAAAAACGGAAAGTTTTCATATAAAAATTCTGATATTTTTCACATTTCTGCTCAAAACATAGCGAGGCGGTTCTAACGAGTGCCCACAATTTATGTCTTTGAACAGAAATAAGAAAAATAATGTATACCCATGTAAAGCCCAGTTTTTATTGTATAAAAGTGGAGTGTACGGGGTCAAAATTATATAGGTATGTATTCGTGATGTCTTAGTTTACTGTATTTAGAATTTCGATAATCAAATAGCGAACAAAGAAGGTTTGAATCAGACAGACAACTCAAAGACAATCTGTAATTTGCTAGTTGCAAGGCACTCGTGCGTGTATGCTGAAATACTTACATATCTAATTAGAGTTTGAAACCGAAACACAGACTCTCAATAGTAAGGTCAATAGCCACGTGCAACTAGATTCTAGTTCTAGATTCTGCCTCTAAGAGAATCCTGAAATGAGATTTATTGTACAATTATATCAATGTCGCAGAAGCACGACATCTAAGTAAATGGTTTACGTTTTCTTTTGTGTCGTCCTGACATCTGAAACGTAGCACAAAGTTTAGTGTGATAGTTGCGAAAATACCCTTGCCGTTTCCCAAACTACTTACGTTCCTGTACAGTTAAATTTGTAGATATACGCCTTAGCCTTCTGCTTGCAAGTAATTAAAGCTTGTGTGTACGAATATTCAAGTTGCGATATTTTTCTTTCAGTGTCTTTGTTTTCCTTGTTTTTTCGTTAGAAACAGTCGACAGTCGTTATCTCGACTTCGCTTATAACGAATAACCGCTTGTCTAGAAGTGAAAATCTTGTCCCTGATTTAACATGAAAATCTAACAACAGGTAACAAAATATTGAGAAATATTTTCAATATATCTATAACTCCAGGAGTCAAATGACATATTCATTTGTTACATGTTGTTGTTTGATTTATTTTGTCCTCAATTCTGCAAATTTGGTATGTCGAGGTTCGGATATCCCGAAGTATTTCAGAGAGTCCCTTGGAATTCGAGTTAACGAGAGTCGACTGTATTTATAACAACAGCGCTTGCAAGATATGAAAACGCTTTAATATCTATAATTTAACCACCTACATTTATTTAATAAGCTTGGAGCCGCCCATGTCCACTGTTGCAAATTAAGCTGCATCAAACCTGATGCCAGTACCGTTATTATCCAAACATTATACAAAATTTTAGTTTGACTTTAGCAGCAGTTTGAGTTATCAGTGTTTGAGATAACGAGAGTTAACTGTTTTAAAGCATGTGATGTGATTTTAAGTCTTATCTATTTCAATTACCCCACGGCTCCAGATAAGGGATTTTAACCGAAAAGGCGAGGCGCTTCAAATGAATACCCACAGCATATTTTTTTTTTTTTTTTTTTTTTTTTGAGAAATATGAAAAACATATCAATCAATCTGGATACTCCTTTTAAATAGAACTATGTAATCCTAAAATCCCGCCTCTTCCCGCTAATTTTATAACAATCATCGTGATAAATGACAAAAGATAACCTTTTTCAGCAGGATATCAAAATTTGAATTGTAGCAATTATGTAATCAATGGAGCAGTTTAGCTATTAATCACGAGACGACAGCCAGCTACTTGCAAGCGTCATTGCAAAATACAATGAGCGAGAACACGACAAAACCTACAATAAGACTTATGCGACCAGCGAAGACTCAGATCAGCCTGCGCATTCGCGCAGTCTGATCAGAGTCTTCGCTGATCGCATGAGCCTTTCACAGCCTCCAGGCTGTCCAAAGAGGAATAAACGAGAACCCTAGCCATACTAGATGGATGTTCAGGCTGATCTGAGTCTTTGCTGGTTACAAAGGTCTTATTGTAGCTTTCATCGTGCGCTGGCTCATTTAATAATATACATGTAAACATTGGGATACCCAGGAAAGAATGCAGTCACAAAACACAGGCCTGTCGGGTAAGAAGGGGACCAAATTACCATTACGAAAACATGCCTATTCAAATATATTGAAAATTTTACAACCAAAAAAGGAAAAAAAAAATCAGATAAAAAATTCCGATATTTTTCACATTTCTGCTCAAAACATAGATTGTGGGTACTCGTTAGAACCGCCTTGCCGAGGCGGTTCTAACGAGTACCCACAATTTATGTTTTTGAGCAGAAATAAAAAAAATAATGTATACCCCTGTAAACCCCAGTTTTACTATATAAAAGTCGGGTTTAAGGGGGTCAAATTTATATAGGCGTGTTTTCGTGATGCATCACAGAACAGCACACTGAGTCAGTGGCGTAAGCAGAACGGAATCTCGTATTATTAAGCACACCGAGGAAAAATCTTGAAAACTGTGCATAGAATCGCTTCCAAAATAGAGGCCACTCTTAAAGGAAAGAATTGCTCCCAGAGGTATAGTATAGGAGATCACGAGGATGCGCATAACATATATTTGTTTATGGTCTGTCATATCTCATTTGTTATCAATGCATCTTCGAATGTTCAACAATTCCGATAAAGTGTTACATGGAAACACTGATATCTGATGAATGCAACGATTTTTTAAATATATTTTAGATGCAAGTTTAATGGCACTTTAATTGCACAATGCTAAAAGAACTTAAAAGCTTTTAGCATCGGTTTAAAATTATTCATCTGCCAATACCATATTTGGAAAAGTATATTTGCTTGATGCCAGATCTGAAACCAAATACTGATGAATGCGTTGGATTGTTTTCCAACTTGATGAGTCCCAGTAATGCGGCAGATACGAAACTTTGTAAATTCATTCAAGAGGCGCTGAAATTAAACTGGGGAAGTGAGAGGCAACTATTTCCAAATTGTTTTGCCTTCATTCTAAAAATAATGTTATCATTTAATGTATAATGCAAATAAAAAAAAAAAAGAAAACACTTGTGTCACAGTACGTTTTTTAACAAATTAGACGTGCTGAAATCCTGCCATAGCATTGCATACACTGACCGTATGCCCCATTCCATTACTGGGGTCTTCCTTCTCCAAATAAACTTGCCCGGTGTAACTAAAGTACTGGTGCTAAACCAATAAACCCATCCAAGCTCTCTCTCTCTCTCTCTCTCTCTCTCTCTCTCTCTCTCTCTCTCTCTCTCTCTAAATAACACACATCTCGATAAGACTAACGGATTATAAAGCTTTGGTCACTTGAAAGTGACAAGAACTATGCTGCATTACGAGTCTATAGTGTTTGAATAGCGTCATAAAAAAGCGTGACACTACTCAATATACATTTAAACATGGTATCTTAGAAATACAGAAGTCTCTTGGTTTCCTGTTTTCGCACTTACAGATTTCCAGGGCCACGACTGCATTAGCTGTATTGCTCTTAAGATCATCGATGTGTCTAAACGCTATTATGGTTTCGATAAAATGATAAAGACAAACGTGTTATCTTGGTATCTTTTTATTGATTTGCCCGTCCTCTGAACCCAAATGTATGATTATATGATGGAACAGCTTTTTCATTTGTCGGTATCCATAACGTCCGTAATTGAACCGCAACAGGCAAAAATGTACCCTCTAGAAATGTGCGCCAAGTAAAGACTCAGATCAGCCTGCGCGGATGCTGATCTGAGTCTTTACTTGGCTCGCTTTGAATAGCCAAGGATGCAACGTTTCTTCAGAAGGAGAGCGGATACTCTACTCAGACTGTGCGCATGCGCAGGCTGATCTGAGCGTTTGCAAGGCGCACATATCTAAAGGTACATTTCCTGAAATTGCGATTCAATTAGTTAGGACATAGAAAAAACATATACAGTTGTACTGTTGAGTAGAATAGTCAATGTCCAAAGAGGCTTGAGCATGCGCAGGACTTTCCCTGCCTTCCATATTGCTATAAGAAACTGCAAATAATGTGTGCACAACGGTGAACCGCATTACTAGATTGCAAAACTGCTAAACTTGCTTTATCAGGGTTTTCCTTCAGGGTTCTAAAATGAGGGTCCCAGAGACTCTCTTATGAAAAGTTAAGGGGTTCTTTAATAAGATTAAGAAATGTGTTGTTTAAAAGCGATAAACCCTGAAAGAGCTAATCACAACTACAGCAGGCGACACTATAATTACTTGTTTGGGTTTTGTTTGAGTGGGGACGGGGTGGGAGTTCAGAGTCAATAAGATTTGACATTTCATGTGAATTGTAACATAAATTATAGAATGTCGTCCGGTACAATTTGTTTCGTGCTTTAAGGGTAAACTATTACTCAAATATTGCCCTTTAAACCCCAAACAGATAAAAATGCAAA
Source organism: Anodontia alba (assembly GCA_964016985.1). Classification (NCBI taxonomy): domain Eukaryota; kingdom Metazoa; phylum Mollusca; class Bivalvia; order Lucinida; family Lucinidae; genus Anodontia; species Anodontia alba. Next base: position 34,670,350 of record OZ024837.1, on the reverse strand, counting down.
GCCATGGATAAATAATACTAATTTTGGAACGATCATACATGCATCACAGAGGAGCCTTGCCACTAACATTTAAGGGTCCAGAACAAGGTTTGGGGGATAAAAAACTGCCAAAGCGCGAGTCAGGGAAATCCCTTTTTTTATACCTTTTTTTCATATATTGCATTCGATACATTTTTTTTCTTGTATCACGACTCACACAATATTAGTTGACATGCGTGAAATTGACAAATCTATCATAAGAATTGCTATATAGCTCATTTAAGATGACGAATCTCAGAAGCACTTGAAGTTATTTATTGCTCTTGACGATGCTTTCTTGTGGAACTGTTTACAGAATCAATGGCTACTGTAGGATACCTATTAACTTAAATAAGTGGCCGACTGAATCACACGATAGTTTATATACATATCTGTTGAGAGAGTCGCAGTTATTATTTAGACATACCTACTATAAATTTAAATACTATCAGACTGGGTTTTCACTATGCTTAAGGTCATTACGAAAATATGCCTATTCAAATATACTGAAAATTTTACCACCAAAAAACGAAAATTTTCAGATAAAAAATTCTGATATTTTTCATGTTTCTGCTCAAAACATAGATTGTGGGTACTCATTAGAACCGCCTCATTGAGGTGGTTCTAACGAGTACTCACAATCTATGTTTTTAGCAGAAATAAGGAAAATAATGTATACCCCTGTAAACCCCAGTTTTTCTATATAAAAGT